>CM076575.1:1614067154-1614417237 GCA_034641835.2 Pinus albicaulis | reverse complement strand
CTCTTGGATGAGTTTCTTGTAAGTGATATATGATTCCAAGGTGATCGACTAGTCTTGAATATATATACTTCTAGTCACTCCAAAATAGGTTGAATTGTAATTTTCTCTAGGCCGACTTGTCACTGTTTGGAAGGTCAACTTGTTGCTAGCAATTTTGACTTGATCTTGGAGCGTTTCTTGACTTATTTTGACACAAATAAATTCCCTTCAACATTATGTAACTTTCCCAAATGGATCTTTAATACATGGAAATGGCTCAATTGACTTTATGACTCAATGTCCAATCCTAATATCTCAAAATCGAAGCTTGACCTACAAAATAAAATTCCTTGAGCATGAAACCTGTGCCTCAAGCATAAAAAGATAATTTTATTTTTATTCTTTACATAAAATCATGATTACATATGCCATTATGAAGACTGAACCTAGCTACATATTTCAACACTCCCTCTTAACTAGGGAGGTATTCATGATCCATACCAGGTACTTGTACATTCTCAACCTAAATAATTTTCATACTAAGATTCAGATTGGTAACCCCTTTGTATAGCATCATATCATCTAGAATTTCCACATAGCAAGGCCTTGACTAACAATTCTATCTCTCCACGAGATAAGAGCACAATGTTGGAGATACCAATGAGTTCCATTAGGAATATTCTTATTTTGGATTCCCAGTCCTCAAATAACATCAATCCTCTACGACTACTCTTATCTTATATTCACTACCACATCCTCAAAGAGTATCAGGTGAAAAAAACTTATCCAATATTCCATTCTTTATTCCAAAGTGAAGACAAGAATGATGTGTCCATCTGTCCTCATGGAATTCACTAAGACTTATGACTGTTAGTCCTGGTCTAGTGCATGACACATGAAGCAAAGAACCATGTTTTTCACTCACTCTTAACCAGGGATGAACAACCCATTCCAAAAAAGTAACGTATGCAAGATCCCTCTTAACTAGGGACTTGATCAAGCTTTCTCTTAATCAGAGACTTGCTTCTAGAAGCTCTCTAGGTGGAGAGCATGGGACAACCGGTTGCCTATAGGACTCCCTATTTCTATGTCATATATTTTTTCTTTGATATGGAGCCTACATATTTTTGGACATCTTTGTAGGGCACATACCATTCATCACTTTCATTCATGAATCATGTCAGTCATGTCATCCTTCTTTCATCAGAAAGTCATCCATTAGCCCATATTTTTCCTTCATACCTTGCTACCTTATTCATGTCATTTTTCCTTCATGATATTTCATCCTACAACATGAATATCAGTTGTATGTTACATCTACATCTCTTCCCTATGTAGCCCTTCATTAGCCCATCTAGATAGTGTTCAAAAATATAAAATGAGCATTAAATAAAAATTACCTTTGTGATGGACTTTCATCATGAAATCTCCTTTTTTGCATCAACATCCTGCATACATATTGACACATCTCCAAAAATATATACAATGTCAAGGGTCTCTTTCCTTTTCACACTTTTTCAGGATCTAAATATATTTATCATGGCAACACATAGCCAAATCGTGTATCCCTTGGATGTTGGTTTCCTTCTCCATAGTTGCATTTTTTGTGATCTCTTCTTTATTCAAAAATTTGTTCTCAGTAAATTCCAATCATATTTCCTTTGTCAGCCACCTCATATGAGGACATATTATGTTTATTTCATCTATTTAATGTGTGAACTATACCTTCATGCATCCTTCCAAAGGACAAGATACTTTCTTTTAATCATTATCTTGAGGTAGAGAATTCATCTGTGTTATCTACAACCATATGACATGACTCAATAAATTACAAGCATACATTCCTTATTTTCTTCCTTTAGGTTATCTATAATTACTTCAACAACTTCCTTGATTGAAATAAATTCAATCACCTTGACTTGCTTTGCTTGTTGTGACATCAAACCGTCATTTTATAAATCCCATACAAGGTAGAATTATTTTGCGATACACTTGCTTCTTTTAGTAGGTGAACCTTCCATTGAATATTCCAATGGGGGACCTAGATCATCCTCATCCAGAAAATGCTACTCTAGAATGATGCATGATTAGCTACATACTAGATGACTTTCTTCTTCCATAAGTACTACTTATGCCTCTGATGAGGTTCCCAGGATCTACATCCTTCTATAGATAACTGTTATAGACTTATAGCTATCTTTCATTCTTTTATATGATGATGTCACAAGATCTTGCTTCAATTATATGCTTATGATTCCATCTCCTAACATGATGCATCCTATCATGTTTCTAATGTTTCCTACCATGATAATTATACTTTACAACAAAAAACTTGAAAAACATAAACTTGAAAAGAAGTAGGTGAGAAAGACTATCTCAATCATAGTAGAGATATTTTAATTTCTCTTTATTGGATTTCTTCTTTCCAGCTTCCTCCACTTCTTCAATGATGTGGTCTTCTTCCCTTCCTCTTTTGTTGTTTTCCTTCTTGAGATTTGGGAAATATCTCTTGAAGTTCCCAAATACATGACAACCACAACATTGAACCTTTGACATGTTCTTGTTTTTTTGAAGATTAAACTTTCCAAACTTCCCTTTTCTTCTAGTCATCGAAGCAAATGTTTGATCTTGCTATTTTTATCCTTGATAACTTTTTTCCTTCAACCTATTTTCTTCTATCTTGCATAGAGACCACAAATTATTGAATGGGATATATTTCTTCTCCTCGCAGGAATTTGATACAAGGTTACTTTGTTCATCAGTTAGTGCATTTAGAATAATGGTGATCATTTATTTATCAAATATCATATCTCCTAGATCTTGAGGTTGATTCCTTATTTATGATGGTTTTGAGAGACATGTAGATATCCCTCTATCCTTTTATGCTTCAAATTTGTATAGTTGAGATCTAAGTGATATGATTTTTCCTATCCTTCTTTCAGAAAATAGTTCTACTAACTTATCATATATCCCTTTTGATGTCTCCAAATTTTCTATATAGGGGATGAGGGAATCCTTGATGGACTCTATAATAATCCTTTGATCCCTTAGATCCTTTTTCATATATTTAGATAGTGATTTCCCTTTGGATGGTTTTGATACCTTGTCATTGACATGATCAATAACTTATTTTTACCTTAGTACTAAGTCTATCCTCCTTTTCCATGAAAGGAAGTCCAATTACCCAACCAACTTGTTATTATCCTTGAAAAATGAAGTCATTTAACTAGATTTAGTTATACAAATAAAAATACTTACTTATCAAGTGAAGATGAATTCTTCAACTTGATGCCTTTTTTTATGATGATTGATGATGACTTTTTGATGGTGCCTTGATGCTTCTTGGATTATCTTCTTCAAGGATAAGTATTTTATTCGAGATGAAATATTTATTTCAATGAGAGGGAGATTTACTTGATATCTTTGATGATGAAAATTCCTTTGATCTAGCTTCCCTTGAATGAAAAGTATTCAAGATGCTTCAAGTCGAATTCCTTACTTTCTTGAGAAGAGATAGGGTCTTTGAGGTCTCCTTATTTGAGGTGATGGTTGAGTGTGGATCCTAAGAATGTTTCAACAGTAGATACCTTATTTGATCGAACTAGGGAATTGAATTTCCTGAAGATGATGATGTGATCCTTGTCTTTAAGATTCCTTGGAGATGAGAGAGTCTTCTTGATGCTTTGATGCCCTTGATACCCTTCTATAAATTTGATCCTTGAGTGCTTGAGTATCCCTTATTAATTTTCCCTTCCTTTATTTGTTACCTTCACTCTTATACCATGTTGAAAAATCTAGGGGCAACAATATAAGTGATTTCTCTTGCAATGATAATTGTTTGTGATGAAATTTTACTTAATATTTATTAGTTGATTTCTTCCACTTGATTATATAATTTAATGTTTTATATCAACAAACAACTACCAAATCATAAATAACAATGAGACAAAGGACACCAGATGTAGGTTATCAGGTAGGGAAAAAACCTCTCCAAATTGAGAGGAAAAACCAAAAGAATTCTTCTTCTTATAGAATCTGTAATTGATGAATTCCAAGACTTAGACCCTTGACCCAAAACTCCTCCAACATCAATTCAAAACTTGAACTCTTCTTTTCAAGTCAAATAAATTCAACCCTGAATACAAACTACTGCAACTTTTCCTTCTTCTTGACCTCGGCCCTACAACACTGGACTAGTTATCTTCCTGAAATACTCAGCCTCCTGAAACTTCCTACAACTTCTGCATGTGTGAAGTGATTAGTTCAATTCTTACCCTTCGTCTCCTTCAATTGACTGGGTCCCTTATCTTCTATACTTGGACGTTCAAATATGACTATTTTGGCACCAAGATTCAACTTTTATAGATTACTGTAATTTGGTCTTAGGTTTTGTACTAGATTCCCTAGCTTCAGCCCGCACGTGTGATACTTTTAGCCCAAAAACAATCCTGAAATTTGCCTCTTCCTCTTTGCTTTATCTTCTCTTTCCTTCATTGATTTAAATAATCTTGGACGTGTTTCTTGTGAGTGATATATGCTTCCAAGGTGGTCGACTTTTCTTGAATATATAGACTTCTAGTCACTCCAAAATAGGTCGACCTATCACTGTTTGGAAGGTTGACTTGTTGCTAGCATTTTTTACTAGATCTTGGAGGGTTTCTTGACTTTATTTTGACTCAAATAATTTTCCTTTTACATTATGTAACTTTCCAAAATGATACTTTAATACATGACAATAACCAATTGAATTTATGACTCAATGATCAATCCTAAGAGATCACAATGGGAACTTCACCTGCAAAATAAAATTCCTTGAGCATGAAACCCATGCATCAAACATAACATGATAATTTTATTTTTCTTCTTTACATAAAATCATGATTACATATTTCATTATCAAGACCGAACCTAGTTACATATTTCAACATATTCCTACTGTTGGGGACCAGGTCCAACATTTCAAGGATTTTGGAGGGGGAAACAACCCTCCTTTCAAGGAGGTTGATTGCCCCATCAAATTGTATAAGTAAAATTCATATTATCCTATATGGAGATTATTTTTTGGTGGTATTATGAATAATACTTGTTATTTATTAGTTTTACTTTCATTCCCAACAGGGATGTACTTGGCTTGATTCTAATAAGGAAATTTGGTTACATTTTCAACTTCTAAGGTTTGGTTTCCTTCATAAGACACTTATTATCATTAAGCTTGGTCATCCTAGGAGCTTTAGATCCTTGTTTTGTATTTTATTTATCTTCTTTCCAACATTTTCTTAGTTACATTTATCATTTATGCACTTAATGTTCATGCTTCATTTACTATAGGTTAGATTTATTAAATTATTGTAATGATTTATTTTTCTTTCTTTTTCTTTTTTTTTTCTTTTTCTTTTCTTTTTCTTTTTTCTTTTATTCTTTTTTCTTTTTTCTATTTCCTTTTTTTCTCTCAAGTTACATAGATAATAAATAGTGTTATGCATCACTAACATAGCTTAGTAAATTCATTTTCATCATTTGTTACTTATATTAACTTACGAGTTCTGAAATTTCTAGTTTTTATGCACTTAGTGTTCATGATTCATTTACTATAGGTTAGATTTATTAAATTATTGAAATGATTTTTTTTTCTTCTTATTCTTTCAGGTTATATAGATAATCAATACTGTGATAAATCAGTAGCATAGCTTAGTAATTTCATTTTCATCATTGTGTTACTTAGATGAGCTCACTAGTTCTCAAATTTCTAGTTTTAGTAGTAAATGTTTGCTGAATTTTAGCACATGTTAATGAACCTATTTTGAGTTGATTCCACTTATATTGAAGCCTAAAAACATTAATATTAATAATAATAAAAATTAACTCCAAGCATTTTCACTTGATTATCTTAGACATTTGGATACTTAGATAAGCTTACTAGTTTACTGTTTTGAAATTTCTGGTTTTTAATAGTAAATTTATGCTAAATTTTAACACTTGTTAATGAAGTTATTTTGAGTTTATTCCATTTTAATTGAAGTCTAGAAATATTTAAATTAATAAAACCCCCCCCCACCCCCCCCCCCCCCCTCCACATAATTTTCACTTAATTATCTTAAGCATTTGGTAAGTTAACTAGACAAACATGATTGTTGGAAGTTTCCTGTAGTAGTTTGTTTTCAAGATTTTCCCTTGCCCAAATTCACTCCAATTCATGGTATAAGTACATTTATGTCTTAGAATATCCCATGAATTATTTGATACCACTTTGGTTGAGCTAAGGATTGGTTAGGTTTTCATTTAGTTTTTGCATTACTTGCTTCTTGGATGTTAATTTCTGCAACTAGGCTAGATTTCCTTTCCAATGATTTATTTTAAGCAAAGTGTGATATATTTCTTGCAAGAGTAACCTTACATTTTTACAAATAGAGTATATTTCCTTTATGTCTTTACTTTCCAGCAAAAGTAGAATAGGTTTTCCCCGATGGGGATGTCTTGTCACAATGCAAAATGGTGGATAAGAGAGTGTGAGGGTCTGGCTTGCAGCCACGTGCCAGACTAGAGCATTCATAGCTCGCATGACTGAGGTAATGGCCCATCATTCCATGTATTTTCATGGTGGGTTGATGAAGATATCAAGGGAGAAGGAGATGTAGAGCGCATTCAGTAACGGTTGGGCAATGGTGAGTTTTCGATGGGAGAGACTACCTTGTGTTGCATTGTCTGCTATCAAGCCATGGCTTGAGCCTCACATGAAGGGTGCAAGCTGGATAAATAGTGAAATTGTGAGCTGGGTATGGTTTTTTTTATGGTCGTGGGATCCTGGAAGTTGGTCTTTTTATGTGTAGTACGCAATAGTGGAGGTAGCCTCTACTATGTGGGTGGTGGGAGCAAATCCCAATTGCATAGGTCTATCGAGTGGTGAACGACTCTGGGTGGTGGAGCATCTTGTGGTGATTGTGGATGAGGTAGGGGAGCGGTATTGGAGCAGACTCATGTGGCACCCAAGAGTATTTTCACCTTGGTGCACATGCCGATACTGGAGTCCTTCAAGAGACAGAAGGGAAGGGGAGTGGATTCTTGGGACTATGGTCGTGGCTAGAAAGTTGGTAGGTTTCGGTGGCAGGGTGAGCAGGGTGGGTCTCTGCACTAGTAATTCAAGCAGAGGTGAGGCATCCTGCGCAGGTGAATGTTTTTCTTTCCCAGTGGGAACATGGCGTGGGCATAGGGGTTTCATGTTGTGCCAATGAAGTAGAGCTCGCAGAGGTGGCCTCGGATGTGACATGGAGTAAAGGAGACCAAACAGGGAACCAAGCCCAAACTCTGAGTCCATGGAGAACCAGCATTCAGGGGCAGCGATGGCGGTTTCTCCATCTCGTTCTCAGGGACAAGTTGAAGCTCTAATCACACTAGATGTGATATCAGCCTAGATCCAACATATTCAGCCCAATTTGGACAACATGTAGGAGCAAAGGTATGAAGAATGCGATGAGCTTATTTATTACATAAATGATATACATAACATGCAAAATGAAACTCTAGATGCTTTAGAGATTCTATGACGTCAGGTGAGGCATTCCCATGATCACCTCTGAGCACTAGAAATCCAAGTAGAACACATAGACTACCATGTCCATAATTGCGCATAATTATTTTCAATGTTTCCAACGTCTCCTCCTAATCCGTTGCCATGATGTTTTATGTTTTATTGTCTTTTGTCAATTTTGTGCCGGAAGTAACTATTGACACCATTTGTCATGGCACGCACCCAATACTTCTGGTAGTGAGGCCATTTTCCTAGTTCTCTTTTAAGCTTGGGTTGCTCAGATGTAATACAGCTATGTTGTTGTTTTTTGTACATTTTGAAATGATAATATAAATATGCCTTTGACCAAAACAAAAGAAAAAGTAGAATAGGTTTGCTTATTGTTATTCCCTTTGCAACTTAGGACTATCGAATTACTTATATCTTCGCTCCTTTGAATTTATTTCATTGCATTCTTTCACCTGCATCAAAGGGAGTCATACTAGGAAGAGGAAGGTGTATGTTGAACATACAATTCCGACCCCTCTTAAGTTTGTATGAACCCCTAGTTGATAACAAAAGTTAAGCCCTCAGGAGTTCCAATATTATTTTTGTAATACTAATGGTCATCACACCTATTGAATATCCACTTCCTTCCCAAAATAATTCTAGAGGCTTCAAGTCACCATACATATCCTGAACTAGAGGAATCCTATCTTAAAGAATAAGTTTTAGCTTTTGTCCCTTGTGGTAGTCCATCCACTCATGTTCACCCCTCAAAAAAAATTTAGGTCCTAGTCAACAAAACTTATTCCAGAAAGACCTTGTAAAATAGTAGGAGAAGTAAACGTTCTTGGTCCACATAATGGTTTACCAAAACACCTAGAGATATTTCTCCCAAAATTTAATTCATATTTCAAGGAAACAACTAAAATTCATATCGTTTAATTTATGATTGTTATCAAATTTATGGGTGTCAAACATAAATATGTGTTATGGCTTCAAGTCACCATACATATCTTGAACTAGAGGAATCCTATCTTGAAGAATAAGTTTTAGCTTTTGTCCCTTGTGGTTGTTTGGTCTCAATCTAGTCTCCTAAACTGAGCTCATTTAATTGTCAACCAGGATTTGTAAACTGCTGAAGTGAAGTGTACCATATGTACCTAGGTGCTTGTTTCCTAATGCGTTATGTGTAGTGTTTTGTGATGTTTTTGGTCTTTTGTGATGATTTATGATGTTTTTGGTCTTTTGGTGATTTTTATGTTCACAATGGAAATGTCTATAGGTGATCAAAAACAGAGTTAAGCCTAATGTATGGGATGGCAAATGCAATTGGAAACACTGAAACAGAATCTAAGCTATGACTAAATAAAAGAAAAAGCTTGATAATGACTTTTAGGTAAATGACACAAACTAAACTTGAGAAATGATCACTAAGTATGCAAATTCTCTACATAGACAATGAAATAACTAACTTACAATGATGCAATACTCTGTTCTAAGCTCTTCTATTCTATGACTAATTCCTAGTTATATTCTGCAATTTAATTGAATGTCACAGAACCTATACTCAAAGAGTTATTGGTTTCTTTTTCAAAGTAGTTCTTTTGAGGAAGAGCTTTGTTTATAAAATGATGAGGAAATTGCAGAGATATTTCAGACCTTATAGTGATGTTGTCTTCTGTTCCTATGGCTATAGATCATTTGTAGATTTTAGAACAAGAAGATGTTTGTGAATAATGAAGGCTGTCTTGTTAATCCTAACAACTAAATTAATCTATTGTGCAATGGATGACAATTTGAATATGAGATGCAAGTGCAATGAGTTAATCTAAGAATGAACCTAAGATGCCACTAAACTAGAACAATGTTGAACTATAAGTCATCATAAAACTTGAAACAAAGTAACTGAACATGAATTAAATGCAATGAAACTTCGGAGCATTCTAACTATGCTAACATGCTTTATTCTATGAAGTTACACAATCTCCTTGTTCATCATTAGTGATATTTTGGAAGAGTTCCTTCTTTTGGAAGAGATAGAACAATTCTAACTGTGTAATTGGGTGCAATTGTAAGCAAATAGACTGAAAGAAAATGAAAAACTAAGATATCATATCCATACCCTACTCGTCATTATGATGTCTTGGGCAAGCGTTTAAGAGCAAGAACAGAGATGATACTTAGTACAAACACACAACTAAATCATTCATTATCACGGCCATGTCTTGAACTTCTTAAGAATTTCTTGGAAGAGTTTCTTCTTGTGGAAGAGTGATTAGAACAAGTGTAACTGTGATAGTGAATAGCAAAAAAAAAACTACAACTAAATCCTACAGTACTATAGCTATTCATCATTCATCATTATAATCTGTTGGAAGAGTGTCTTCTTGTGGAAGAGATGGAATGAATATAACTACAGTAGCTAGTTAAAACAATTACAAATTCAACTCCTAATCCTACAATACTATAGTCATTCAACATTCATCATTATAGTATTTTGGAAGAGTATCTTCTGGTGGAAGAGTTAGAATGAGTACGACTACAGTAGCTAACAAAAACAACTATTAATTCAAATGCAAAGTGTAAAGGCAGCTAGAAAAACTTATCTAATTTACGCAAAATAAATCCGTGCAAGAGGCAGGGGCCCTCTACCACTTGAAGGCATTCAACTTCAAATTAAATCACGCCTTCAAAATAACTTTGTCTGCTCCATTAAAGATGAAATAGTTTGAACATAACACTCTGCGTTCTCAGGAATGTAATCACAGAGTTTAAACAAAATCTAGCAGCAAATCTAACATAAAATCTCTAACATAGCTCTCGGTCTCCCAAGAGTTTATAAAGCAAATGCACGTAACAATAATTACAACAATTTAGGAACAATGTCTTTCCTTATCCGAATCACGTTAGGACTCTTTGAGGTGGCTGCGTGAAGAAGAAAAGACATCTGGACTGAGACAGTCCTAATAGAAGTCTTCCTTCATAAATGTGTTCCCCACGTTCAAAACCATACCCAGAATTCATTTCTTCCTCCATGATGAGCAAAGAACCATGTAGACATGACGTGGATCATGCCCATATTCAGTTTTTCTCAAGAGGCCACCTGGAACATACTCAAACATGAAGGCAGCTGCAGAATCGCCGGTTAGCTACGGAATGTCTGCATTCTGCAGCTAGTTCCGGTCAAAATGCTTTATAATGGAAAAAATCACAAAATTCAACAAGTCAGTCATGTAAATCATTCTAGAAGTAATTTTAGCTATATTCATTGATCAATTGGGTCTAATATAGAAATGGACAAGGGAAAATGAGGTAAAATGAGGTGAAGGAAAGCACAATTTTGAGGCTCAACATACCCCCACTGCTGTCTCTTTGCATGTCCTCATGCAAATTATCCTATGAATTCAGAGGCTTCTGCAAGGACATCTAATCCCCTTCTTCTCCTTTGTCTGGAAGCTAGAGGTCTTCTGGGTTTCCTGATAACAAGTTTGAACCTAAGGTTGGTGAGTGCCCTGATCAGCTTTTTGTTCCTTGTCTTCAACTTCTCATTGGTCCTCTCCACTTTGTTTATATGCAGGGATAAGGTTGAGTTCATATCAGATTTGAGCTTGATTTGATCTTTGAGAATTTCATTCTCATTTTTGATGTGTCTATTCAGCAATTCCAACTCATATCTATCCCTCCTTAATATATCTATTTCAAACAGTGGAGGACTGGGGGTTCTCTCTCTGCTTTCTGAAGCTCTCCTCTCCAAAGTTTCCACATAGTCATAAATTTCCTGTTGAGCAGGGTCAACTTCAGGGGTTCCCTCATAAAAATCTTCTTCAACATCCTCTTCAATGGATGTTTCTTCATCTTCTATATTGATTACCCTTGTTTGCTTGATTAGTGTTTTCTTCAGTTTCCCCTTTAATCTGTGGCTTCTTCTAGGCTGAGAAGATCCCTCTCCTTTCTCCATGGCAGATTTCTTGATTACCTTTTCTTCCTTAAGTTGCCTCTTGATTTGAGTCAACTTTTCTAAAATGATTTCCTCACTGCTTTCTTGGACTGTTTTATCAATTTCAACTTCTGAAGCCCTCCATTTCCTACTTCTTCTTGTAGGCTGTGGTTCAGGTGATGGTTCTTTTGCTTCTTCAAAATGATTTCTTATTAAGAAATCATCCCATGTATCAGTTGTTTTAGCTAGATGATGTTCAATCAAGATTTTGACCAAACCATGATGATACAGGGTTGTCTCTAAAAATTGAACTCTTCTCTGAACACAGGAAGCCATCTTCTTCAGACTTTGAAGTAAGAAATATGGTAGGTTTAAGTCTTCTCCCAGGAAATGCATCATTAGTCTGATGTGGTAGACATAAAATTTCCCATATCTACCCTCACATGTAACAAATTTTTGTAAAAGAAGTAGTATGTTTCTCCATTTGTTTTTCAATGCAGTACTGGGAATTCCTTTCTTGAATACACTAACATCCATATTTGGTGATTTTAAAATTTGTTTCCAGGAGTCATTGTGGAATTCTCTATTTTTAAACCATATTTCTCCAGTTCTGAGCAACCCTGTAGCCTCTGCAATAAAAACTTCAGTGACAGTAAACTTGACATCCCCCACTTCAACTTCGGTCCCTTGAAATGATCTTGCAAATGTTTTAGTGACTTCCTTATGGAAGCCATTAAATTTTTCCAAAAATTGAAGCCATCCTATTTGTTGTAACATTTCTTTGCATTGTGGGTAGCCTTATAAATATTTTGAACCCACTGGTTCAGTTCTTACAATTAAACCTATTATTGATTCTTCAATGTTCAAATAAACACTCTTCTACCCACAAAAACAATGACTTTCACCTTTGAATTGAAAGGTCTTCAAGTTCTAAATGAAAATAGCTCCAAACTTCATAATGACATACCTCTGATTGATAATGACAAATGCCTTCAAAACCTTGGACTGATATGCTTCTGTTGACAATTGAACTTTGGAGTGATATGCCTCTGTTTGATAATGAAAGCAGTTTCAAATTTCGAGCTGATATGTCTCTGATAGACAGTGGCAGATGGCTTCAAATTTCTTTTGTGCAATACCTCTGGCTCTTGGTAGCAAATGGTTTCGATTTTAACACCTCTGTCTTTTGGTAACAAAAGACTTCAAACTCAACACTGCAACACCTCTGTCTCTGGTAGCAAATGGTTTCAATTTTAACACCTCTGTCTTTTGGTAACAAAAATACTTCAAACTCCACACTGCTACAATTCTGTGTTTATAGTGAAAATGCTTCAAACTCCGTCCACAGTGATATTTTATCTGCCCACAGTGATATTTTATCTGCCCACAGGATCAAGTGGCTTCAATTCCTCACACTATTATACTTCCAAATTTACCCTTCTGCTCTGCTCTGCGTTTACAATGCTCAATGCTATTCAAACTGATATCCTTTGGCTCTGCTCTCGGTGATAATAATATCTCTGTCTTCGGAATGGAATGCCGGCTACAGAATGAAGTTATGGCAGTGGTCACGGAATGGAGTAGTGGAGTGAGGTGGAGGGATTGTATTAATGATTGAAGAGACGGAGGAGGATTTTACGACGGCAGAGGGAATCATCATTGAATGATTTGGTTAAGAGACGTGGAGAATTCAAACACCTCGGCCAATTTAACCGCTTAAATGCTATCGGTTATGAAATTTGAAATGGAAGATTTTAATCCAAAGTCTGTAGAGGGTTTGTTGGTATTGATCAATAAAAACAATTAAAACAACCTTTTGGAATAATCCATAACTAAACTATGCTAAACTTTTATGAAATGCCATTATAATTTTAAACTTGTTACCTCTGCCCTTTATTTGATTTTTGTAGCCTTTGTCTTCTCTGCTCATCTTTGGAGGAATCTTCATAATTTTCTTGATGCTTTTGATTCATGAATACACTGGGTCACTTTGTTGCAATTCTGATGTCTGCTGGTTGATGCCTTCAGGATTTGTAGCTGCGGAAAGACTGTCTGGCTGCAGAAAGGCTGATCAGCTGCAGAATGTCCACTGAGCTGCAGAATGTTCCTGTAGAGCACTTTAATCATGAAATGGAATGTTTTTGGAGTATGGGTGAAATGTTAAATGGTATGAATGAAAATGGATGATGGATTATGATATGTATGAAGTGGATAATGAAATGGAATGGATTCAGTTCATGAAATGGAGTGAAAGAACATAAGGACTGTACTGCAATTCATGACATGTTTTATTCACTTACAGCAAGATATCAAATTTTGTGTTTTGATATGAAAATGAGATGAATGGAAGATGGAATGAGATGGGTGAAGTGTGGAATAGAGTGAAATATGAATGATGAATGAGATGGAGTATGGATGAATAAGTGAATGGAGTGAGATGAAATGAATCATAAGCACTATGGAACTGTACTTATGATTTTTATAACAGCTGCTTATAAAAACAAAAATGGAAAAAGTTAGAGTGTCAGAGAGACTCTGATTTTCACCCTATCTTTTCTGTATAAACATGCCAATCAATGATTGGTTTTCATGTTTATACCTTTATTTTTTTTTATTTTTTATTTTTTTATTTTTATTTTTAGAATAGAAATGCTTCAGAAAATTTAATCAAGTTGATGAAGAAGAGAGACTCTTCTTCATTAACTTCACATCATTGTCTTCTTGGAACTTCTTGACAAACTCTTCTCTTGAGAGTGGCTTGTGGTATAGTTTCAGTCTATGACCATTCACAAGAAAAGTGACCTCTTCTTCATCTATAGTTCTGATTTTTACTGCCCCATTATCAAAAATTCGAACAATTTCATATGGCCCAAGCCAATGTGTCTGAAATTTCCCTTGAAAATCCTTGAATTTTGAATCAAACAAGAGAGACCAGTCACCCTCTTTGAATTTCTTCTCCTTGATGTACTTGTCATGCCATCTAGCCCTTTGCTGTTGGACTAGACTTGTTTTCTGAACTGCATCTTGTCTGATCTCATCCAACTCATTAATTTGCTCCAGTCTATGCTTTTGTGCCTTCGTTAGATCAAGTCCTAGCTGAACTGCCATCTTGAATGTTTGAATTTGGAACTCTATGGGAAACAAAACTTGCTTTCCATAAACAAGCTCATAAGGAGTATGGCCTGTTGTGTTTCTCCATGTAGTTCTATAGGCCCACAAGGCTTCGTGAAGCCTATCTACCCAATCTCTTCTATGTAGATGAACAGTCTTTGTTAGGATTCCTTCAATGACTTTATTAGTGGATTCCACTTGACCATTTGCTTGTGGATGATAAGGAGTAGATGTTCTATGTCTGATTTTGTAATTCTCCATCATTTGCTCCACTAGTCTTGATGTAAATTGAGCTCCTTGATCTGTAACAATTTCCCTTGGGACACCAAAACGAGTAAAAATATCCTCAAAAAGAAAAGTAACTACAGATGATTCATTAGCAACAAGTAATGGTTTAGCTTCTACCCATTTAGTAACATAATCAGTGCAAACTAATATGTATTTCTTTTTGTCTTGATGGAGGACTAATAGGTCCTACAAAATCCAAAGCCCATTTTTCAAAAGGTTCAATGTGTACCTGAGGTTGTAATGACATCTCACCTGAAGGAGGTTTCTCAACTTTATAATCACACCTTTTGACATACTCCCTTGCATCTTTAAACAAAGATGGCGCAATAATATCCTACAGAATTCAGTAGGTCGTCCTCTTATCTCAGTTATCCACCGTGTTGTTCATCATGACATGCCTTGAGAATTTCAGGCATCCCATCTTCACGAACACACCTTCTAATAATCAAATCTGGACCTGTCTTGTACAACTCATTAGCGACCCATGAATATCTTGCACTATCATTAATGATTTTTCTTTTATCCCTTGCATTCATAATTGAAGAAAATTTTCCTGAAACTAAATAATTAGCAATATCAGCAAACCATGGAGTTTGAGTAGAAACTGCAAAAAGATATTCATCAGGAAATTGATCTTCAACCGGAGTGTCATCTTTGATATTTTGAATTCTAGACAGGAAGTCAGCCACAGTGTTTTGTTTTCCAGGCCTATCTAGAATAGTAATGTTGAATTTTTGCAATAATAACAACCATCTTATAACTCTACCATTAGTGATTGATTTATTCATTAAATATCTAATGGCAGAATGATCAGTGTGAATAAAAGTTTCATAGCCTGTTATATAGTGTCTAAATTTGTTAATGGCATGAACAACAGCTAAAAACTCTTTTTCGGTTACAGTATAGTTTAACTCTGCAGGAGTCAAATTTTTACTGATATAATAGATGGCATAGGGAATTAAATTCTTCATTCCGACGATCGTCTCTAAAGTCAGACTAAGCATCTGTCGAGATATGAAAAGGTAACTTCCAGTTAGGTCCCCTTAATATAAGTGCTTCAGAAATTTTGGTTTTCAGGGTTTCAAAAGCTAACTGGCAATCAGAAGTCCACTTAAATTCACAATCTTTGGTGAGTAATTTGAAGAGAGGAGATGCTATTTTGGTGAATTTTTCTATAAATCTCCGATAGTACCCCGTAAATCCTAGAAAACTTCTTACATCTCTTTGACAACTTGGAATGGATAGGTTAGAAATGACTTCAACTTTCGCCTCATCAACTCTAATCCCATCCCCTGAAATGTGGTGCCCTAAAACAATACCTTCAGTGAACATCATAAAACATTTTTCATGACTAAGTGAAAGGTTTGCTTCTTGACATCTTTTTAAGACATTTTCCAAGTTTTCTAAAGCCTCTTCAAATGTGTCCCCATAAACTGTGAAATCATCCATGTACACCTCTACACAGTCATGTATTAGATCCGAAAAAATTCCTAATACTGCCCTTTGGAATGTTGCAGGTGCATTGCATAATCCAAATGGAAATACTCGGTAAGCATAGGTACCCCAAGGATAGGTGAATGTGGTTTTATCTTGGTCTTCAAGTGCTACTTGGATTTGATTGTAACCACTAAACCTATCTAGGAATGAAAAGTACTTTTTGCCAGCTAATGTATCTAATACTTGATCTATGAAAGGTAAGGGAAAATGGTCTTTAAGAGTAGCTTTATTTAGTTCTCGGTAGTCAACACACACCCTCCATTTTCCATTTTTTTTTGGCACAATTACCAAAGGAGAAACCCACTGACTATCTGAAATAGGATAGATGAAATTAACATTTAACAATTTTTGCAATTCTTCCTTAACAATTTCCCTAAGATTTGGATTCATCTGTCTTTGAGGCTGTCTGATTGGTTTGCAATTTGCCTCTATATAGATGTGATGAGTACAAGTCTTGGGACTTATCCCTTTCATGTCAGTGTATTCCCATGCATATGCAGAAGAATGTCTCTGTAATACTTTGACTAACTTTTCTTGTTGAGATTTTTCTAGGTTCTTGTTTATGTTCAAAGTTTTGCCTGGAAAAATTTCACTTGTAGAGCTGCCAAATTTGTCCATAGAATGAAGAGACATCTGCCTAGATGACAAAAACTCAATATTAGATCCCTCTTGAAATGATTCATGTTTGTGTTCTGGAGAGGATTCAAAGTTTTCTAGAGTATTCAGAATTTGATTATCTTCACTAATTTCTGAAATTGTGAAGAGTGGTTGTAAATATTCTTCATCCTCTATCCATTGAGTGTCATCTAGATCTGTAATTGTCCTAGCTGGAGGATATAAAGTGAATCTCTTAGTTGAACTACCATAAGAAATATACATATCACCGGACCTACAACTAATAAAAGCATCAGCTGTAGCCAACCAAGGTCTTCCTAGTATAACAGGATGGCCTCCCAGATTATTCTTAGGAGTTAGGATCATGAAATCCACAGGGTACTCCCAAGAGTCTAGGGACACTGGAATGTCTTCTATTACCCCATCTGGTCTGATCATAGATCTATCTGCTAATTGTAATAGTGTGGGTGTAAAGAGAAGATTAGGAAGTTTCAATTTGTCCATGATTTGTTTACTCATGATATTTATTGCTGCTCCTAAGTCGATGAGTGTGTTTTGAATTTCAATGCCATTGATGTGAATTTTGACAACTGGATTTCCTGGGTCAAGGTACTTTGGAATAGCTATCTTTCCCATCATAATGTCTGCTATTTGTCCCACCAGTTGAATTTTCTTGGTTTCTCTTATTCTTTTTCTTGTTGTCTTCATACTCAACTCCTTTATTGTTTTGGCTAAAATTGGGATTTCCTTGATGGCTTGCAATAATGGAATTTAAATGCAAACATTTCTCAATTCATCTAAGAAATCATAATTAGGCACCATTATTTGTTTTTCTACACCTTTATCAATTTGTAGTCTTTCCGGAAAGGGAGGTATAGAAGTAGATGTGGATGGTTGCTCTAATACTGGAGTTGGATTTATTAGATCTTTTTGTTTCAGTTTTTCAATGTTTTGATCTTGAAAGGATGTATGTTCCTCAAGACTTTTATTAACCCGTAGGGAGTCTTCCTCAGAATTATCTTGTTCTTGTATGATCACAGAAGGTTTCCTCTTCTCAAGTATCCTTCCAGACCTAAGTTGAACATCACCAAGGTCTAGAGGAGTAATTAAATAAGTTGGAAATTGTTGTCCTTCTATCATGTATGTATTCTGAGGGTTTTTATTATTGGGGTTTGGTATGGGCTGAGCTGGAAATTGATTGGATTTTTGAGGGAATGGTAATGGAAGTGGTTGATTTTGATGAGGTTGGTTCAGATGATGTTGTTGAGAATTTTGTTGAAAATTTTGTTGAAGATTTTGAGGAAAATTTTGTTGGGAATTTTGAGGATAAAAATGTGGATATGGTGGATAGGATGGTGGATACTGATAATATGGACAGTATCTTCCATAGGGACCTTGTGATCCTTGTGCCCAAGCTTGAGATTGATTTTGAAATTGGGGCCAGGGTTGCTGCCAAGAATTCCAAAGTGGAGGTTGATTATACATTTGATCATGGAATCCTTGTGTCTGGGGTCCCTGCCAAGGTTTTCTAGATACAAAGTTAAGAGATTCTGTGGAGTCTGTAGGAGTTTCTTCTTGAAAAACAGCCTTGAGACCAAGAAGAGAAGGACAATTCTTGGTCTCATGTTTCTCAGAACAAATAACACAGGTTTCTACAACTTTTACATCTAGAGGACACTCTCTCAAGGCATGTTTCTTCCTACATTTGGGACAAAAGATTGCCAAGGCATCAGATTCAGCCTTTTGCTTGTTTTGTATCTTGAGGGTTTCTATTTGTTCACTAAGACTCCCTAAGATGTCAGATTTAAAATCATCAAGCATGTGTCCTATTTCTGATCTACTTACTGTCCCAGAAGCAGATTTACTTGCCCTTGCAAGAGCGGGATCTCTTGGACCTTTGACAGTTTTAGAGTTCCCTCTGGAAAGGTTGATACATAACTCAGATATTTCAGGTAATGTAAGTTGTGATATATCCCCTTTTCCCATCATGTTAAGGATATCCAACCATTCATCCCTAATTGTTTTCAACAAAAGAGCTTTTAAGGTGTCTTGATCTAGATTTTCCATTTTTTCCCTTTTGATGTTGTAATTAAATCTTTCCAACAAATCTTCTAAGTTTTCATCTTCTTTTTGTAACATCTTGAACACTTTTTCCTTATGATTAACCGACATACAATAATCCAAGTATCTCTCTAGAAATGCTTGTTTCATTTCTTCCCATGTTCTAATAGAACTACTGATTAGACTCATAAACCACTTCAATGCTGCTCCCTTCAAAGTTGAAGGAAATAATTTCAGTTTTTGAGCATCTTGTAGGTAGTCATAAGTCCTACACAACACTTCAAATTTGAATAAGAAAGTTTCAGGATCTTCAGTTTTAAGTCCATAGAAGTTTGGAAGGACAGAGGGTGGAATGTTTTTCATGGTTGTATTGGTTTCTTCATCAAGTATAGGGAACCCAAAAGAGCTTCCTATTCTACCTCTTCCTCCATTTGCACCTCTACCTCCTTCTCCTCTTCCTCCTTCTCCTCTACCTCTACCTCTACCTCCTCCTCCAAATAATGTGTGTTCTCCATTAACAACTCCTCCTCCTCCTTCCTCTGCCATGGTTGACTCTCCTGTAGAAGTAGAAAGATTTGTGTCCCTAACAGGAGTCTTTAGATCTTCTTCTATGGCAGGTTCAGTGGATGAAGTGGAAGGTTTCTCTAATGGAATAGGTGACCTTAGATCTTCTAGAAGTCCAGTATCAGTAAAGGATGGAAGATGGGTTTGAGTTGAAGGTGTACTAGTTCTAGGTCTAGATGAAACAAGTGTGTTCTAGAAATCAAACTTTTGCCTCTGCTGCTTATAAATCTTCCCCTTGAATCTCTCTCCCTACGCATAAAATTTTTTTTGGATGCTAAGAAACAAAGGTTACCTAGTTTTCACTTCCCCGGCAACGGCGCCAAAATGTTTGGTCTCAATCTAGTCTCCTAAACCGAGCTCATTTAATTGTCAACCAGGATTTGTAAACTGCTGAAGTGAAGTGTACTGTATGTACCTAGGTGCTTGTTTCCTAATGCGTTGTGTGTAGTGTTTTGTGATGTTTTTGGTCTTTTGTGATGATTTATGATGTTTTTGGTCTTTTGGTGATTTTTATGTTCACAATGGAAATGTCTAGAAAACTAATGGAAAGGAGTTGGTGATCAAAAACAGAGTTAAGCCTAATGTATGGGATGGAAAATGCAATTGGAAACACTGAAGCAGAATCTAAGCTATAACTAAATAAAAGCAAAAGCTTGATAATGACTTTTAGGAAAATGACACAAACTAAACTTGAGAAATGATCACTAAGTATGCAAATTCTCTACATAGACAGTGAAACAACTAACTTACAATGATGCAATACTCTGTTCTAAGCTCTTCTATTCTATGACTAATTCCTAGTTCTATTCTGCAATTTAATTGAATGTCACAGAACCTATACTCAAAGAGTTATTGGTTTCTTGTTCAAAGTAGTTCTTTTGAGGAAGAGCTCTGTTTATGAAATGATGAGGAAATTACAGAGATACTTCAGACCTTATAGTGATGTTGTCTTCTGTTCATATGGTTATGGATCATTTGTAGATTTTAGAACAAGAAGATGTTTGTGAATAATGAAGGCTGTCTTGTTAATCCAAACAACTAAAGTAATCTATTGTGCAATGGATGACAATTTGAATATGAGATGCAAGTGCAATGAGTTAATCTAAGAATGAACCTAAGATGCCACTAAACTAGAACAATGTTGAACTATAAGTCATCATCAAACTTGAAACAAAGTAACTAAACATGAATTAAATGCAATGAAACTCCGGAGCATTCTAACTATGCTAACATGCTTTATTCTATGAAGTTACACAATCTATTTGTTCATCATTAGTGATATTTTGGAAGAGTTCCTTCTTTTGGAAGGGGTAGAACAATTCTGACTGTGTAATTAAATGCAATTGTAAGCAAATAGACTGAAAGAAAATGAAAAACTAAGATATCATATCCATACCCTACTCGTCATTATGATGTCTTGGGCAAGCGTTTAAGAGCAAGAACAGAGATGATACTTAGTACAAACACACAACTAAATCATTCATTATCACAGTCATGTCTTGAACTTCTTAAGGATGTCTTGGAAGAGTTTCTTCTTGTGGAAGAGTGATTAGAACAAGTGTAACTGTGATAGTGAATAGCAAAAACTACAAGTAATTCCTACAGTACTATAGCTATTCATCATTCATCATTATAATCTGTTGGAAGAGTGTCTTCTTGTGGAAGAGCTGGAATGAATATAACTACAGTAGCTAGTTAAAACAATTACAAATTCAACTCCTAATCCTACAATACTATAGTCATTCAACATTCATCATTATAGTCTTTTGGAAGAGTATCTTTTGGTGGAAGAGTTAGAATGATTATGACTACAGTAGCTAACAAAAACAACTATTAATTCAAATGCAAAGTGTAAAGGAAGCTAGAAAAACTTATCTAATTTACGCAAAATAAATCCGTGCAAGAGGCAGGGGCCCTCTACCACTTGACGGCATTCAACTTCAAATTAAATCACGCCTTCAAAATAACTTTGTCTGCTCCATTAAAGATGAAATAGTTTGAACATAACACTCTGCGTCTTCAGGAATGTAATCACAGAGTTTAAACAAAATCTAGCAGCAAATCTAACATAAAATCTCTAACATAGCTCTCGGTCTCCCAAGAGTTTATAAAGCAAATGCACATAACAATAATTACAACAATTTAGGAACAATGTATTTCCTTATCCGAATCACGTTAGGACTCTTTGAAGTGGCTGCGTGAAGAAGAAAAGACATCTGGACTGAGACAGTCCTAATAGAAGTCTTCCTTCATAAATGTGTTCCCCACGTTCAAAACCATACCCAGAATTCATTTCTTCCTCCATGATGAGCAAAGAACCATGTAGACATGACGTGGATCATGCCCATATTCAGTTTTTCTCAAGAGGCCACCTGGAACATACTCAAACATGAAGGCAGCTGCAGAATCGCCGGTTAGCTACGGAATGTCTGCATTCTGCAGCTAGTTCCGGTCAAAATGCTTTATAATGGAAAAAATCACAAAATTCAACAAGTCAGTCATGTAAATCATTCTAGAATTAATTTTAGCTATATTCATTGATCAATTGGGTCTAAGATAGAAATGGACAAGGGAAAATGAGGTAAAATGAGGTGAAGGAAAGCACAATTTTGAGGCTCAACAGTGGTATTCCATCCCCTCGTGTTCACACATCTCACACTTTGTTAGGTCCTAGTCGACATAAAATCATTCCACCAAGACCTTGGAAAACGCTAGGAGAAATAAACGTTCTTGGTCCAGATAATGGTTTACCAAAACACCTAGAGAGATTTTTCCCAAAATTTAATTTAGATGTCAGGGAAACAACTGAAGTTCATATCATTAAATTTATTGTTATCAAAATGATGGGTGTAAAATGAAGATGTGTTATGTCAGCTCTTCCCATATACTTTTTATGGAAAACCATATACTTACTACTTTAAATTATTGGCTAGATCAATTATAGATTCAGATATTTTTTAGTTTAAATTCGTGGAATTTTTTGGAGAAGACAAGACTCCAACTACGTTAGCTCTTAAATTTTCCAAAATTTAAATTAACCCCAAAGAAAGAATTATATATTTCAGTTAACACTTTATGAATAATTTAAATAGAATTTTGGATGGCACTAAACCACATGATGATGTATTGATTGAATTTTACGCTATGGCTCTACAATCGACAATTGTTGTGTTTGTTAAGAGGACATCTAAACAAACTCTTGTTGAAGCCTGAGATGAAAGTCTATAAATTGAGAAGGAAGTCATAACTATAACAAGAAAAGTGGAGAAGAATCCTATAACTCCTAAGAAGCAAGTAATTACAAAACCTATCGAAGATAAAAAGGACAATGATCATTTTGACTTTAAATATTTACATATAATGATACAAAAAATGTTGAACGAAATCACTAATCTTAAAATTAATTCAACAAAAGGTCCACGAAATATGAGAATTTTGGATACCTTTTGAAGAGAACCCTAAACGTCCTCATAACCACCCCCTGCTGAATAAATATAATTTGAAATTTTTTCTCATAACACTTTCTGTAGAGATCATAACGCCAAACATTCCCAAAAACCTATCCAAATTTTATTAATATGTTTAAGGTGTTCATGCGTATTGAAGAACAAGATTTCACTCAAACACATGAAGAAGAATCAATAGAAGAAGAGCCTTATGTTAATGTGTTATTGGATGTTTTAGGAGAAACAAATGGTGAAAACGTAGATGATGAGATAGAGGAAATTAATATAGCCCAAACTAGAAGTAAAGCTCTGATTTCATCATTTTCCAATCCAAATACTCAAACTCCTGCAAGAAAAACAACATCAGTAGGAAAGGTATATTCTAATTCAAATAAAAATGTTCAGATGGAACATTAGAATATGATTTTGTTGAATACATGAAGTAAAATATGGCTAATATCTCTTTGTATGAATTTTTTAAGCTAACACAACATAAAAACAAACTATTTAAAGCTCTATAATCTAGCACAACTAACATACAAATAGCACATATCAAGGAAGCTCTGGTTGGAGATAAGTATGCTTTGCACACTATACATTTTATATTATCTTTTGATATTTGTAACAGAAATTTCCATATTTGTATGGTTGATTTTGGTGCCTCCTCTAATGTCATGTCAACCTCTGTGGCTAAGAAATTGAATTTAGAAACCCATAAATCATCCACCCAAATTGTACAATTGAACAGGTCTACAATTAAGTTCTTAGAAAAGGTTAGAGAATTACTAATTAAACATTCCTCTAATGTGAAAATTTTCCAAATAATTGATGTAATTATTGCATAGATTCCCGAATATTATGTCTTATTATTAAGTAGAGACTAGTCATAGAAACTAAACAATATTTCTCAATTGATTGGTCACATCTTTGGTTAGCATGGAAATAAAATCATAGCAAAGTCAAGGTTGAACATTAAGGGCACAATAAGCATAACATTTCCTATCTCAGTGGTTCAAATAATCTCATCATGTTCAGGCAATAACCGCTTGGTAATTATTCTTATGATTATTATTTCAGTAATTTTACCTCTAAACTCTCTCAGGTTGATGAATCAATTATTGATATGTGGAATTTTTTAATTAATAATGATACTAATTCCACACATAGATTGTTGGTTATTATATTTTGACGGTTCCAAATCAGTTGAAGATGTAGACGGTGGATGCATATTGCAGAACCCTCAAGGTACAAAATTATTTGTAGCATTTAGATTAGATTTTAATTGTACTAATAATATAGACGAGTAGAAAGCATTAATTCAAGGACTCAAAAAAGTAATTAATTTGAAAGTTAAGAAAATAAAAGCTATTGGTGCCTCCAAAATCATTGTCAAACAATTCAATAAAGCAATTCACCATGTTTCTAACCATTTCAAAATTAGCGACAAATGGTTTCAAATTTAATTCAAAATTTTGAGCACTTTCAAATAAACTATGTACCCTGATCACCAAATATAGATGCCTATTCGTTGGAAAATGTGGAATAAAAACATTTCCCCATAGAAAACCTTTCACCAAAGGAATTCTCTGTGGAGATTCATTTTTTCCCATAAATGTCTAATAAATTACCAATCTTAGAGGCTAATGGGTCCCATCAATAGGTATATTTTGAGGCCCATTTTGCTATCCTGTAGCCCATAAATTATTTACTTCTCCACATTAATTTATATTTTTGGATATAATGTACTCAGTAGGAGGATTAAAGGGTGTTTGTCATACTTTGTGGCCTAATATGGTTTATGTGCAGGAAAGAGAGAATTTTTTGGTATATTTATGATGCAAAGGCACGTTGGAGGTAGCTAAAGGAAGTGTAGGAGACTTGTCCCCTGCAGTTACTCTCCTTTGACTCGAATTTATCACTATAATAACTCATGTGCAGTCACCTAAAACTCGAGATCCATTAACAACAGATGAACTCAAATGCATGAGAGGGTCTAAGGGAACTAGATCCACTCATTTTGATATGTTGGAGGGAAGCAGACCTCCTCTCAACGGAGCTTCCCCTCAATCGCCTTTTGTATAAATAAACAAGCCTAAGGGATCATTAGGATTTGAAATTTGGGAGTTAGGAATAGCTATTGAATACCAAGTACTTGAGACTATTATTTCCATTGTGAGATGATGTATTTGAAATCCATTTTCTATTAATGGAAGGTTCATTGTTGGTCTACATCTGAGCTAGATTTGGAGGGTTGAAACCCTTGGGTTAGGTTCCAACCCAGAGGCTTTAGTCCCTCTCATGTATTTTTCATTTTTCCTTGTTTAAGTTTTTGTATTTATTTCCTTATTTAGGCATAATTTAGATTGCAAAAATTTTGGTTGCAAGCCTGATCACCACCTCTCTTGTGGGGAGTTTGGTTGAATAGTCTACAACAACAAGCCAAAAATATGTGTTTGTGTTTCTTTGGAAGTTTCTAGGATTTGGGTTGTAATTATCTTACATACTCTATTTCTGCACCATAGAAGTTAAAATCATGTATCTTCAAATGGATTGGATGCATGTTGTTGGATAGAATAGCTCTTTAAGAAATAAAATACAACTTATCATTTCCACCTTGATGTATTTTGTTGTAGTTTGATCATTAGATGCATGTTCTTCCCAAGAGTAAAATAGGTTTATTGTTAGTATGCAAGTACTAGCAGTGACTTGAATGGGATTAGAACATTCATCCTACATTCACTTTTCCATTTCCATCCTCCTCCTAGAAACCTCATATTTCTCTCAAATTTTTCCACCGACATCATCTTTTCAGGGTCATTGAAGGACATCATGAGCATGTATTTTTGTGCAAGATGGACCTTTAAGGGGTGAAAAACTTGGAAAAGAAGCCTCACATATCCTTCATACACCCTCATCCACCTTCCTCCACCTTCTGAATACCTTTCTCACCCTTAGGATGCTCTCGTACCCAATCCTGTAGCAAAATAGGGCAATCTTGTAACATGTTTTTACCACTACCTAAACTTTGGAATATTTTCTCAAATATCTCGAATTTTTCATTTTTGGATTGAATAATGACCTCTAGGATTTGAATTCATGATTGGGGAGACCCAAGGACCACTCTAGACCCATTCTACCTTCATCGTAAGTACAAGTCAACAATTATAATTAGGAGGAAAATTTCCACATTTTAATCATAATGAGTATTCTTTTATTCAATGAGTAAGGATCCTGCTACAAAATCTAAAACCATCTTACACTTAGCGATATAAATGGGAAATATTCAATGCAAATAGATTAGACCTCGTTTTTGAGGTTACACTCTTAGATTTTCTAGTCATGTATTGTAGATTAAATTTCCTCTTTCAAGGCAATTTGTAAATAGAGCAATGATTTACATTATGCAAGTAGAGTGTTGACCTTATTGTTTTGCAAGTAGAATAGCATGGTTCATTTATACAACTAGTTTGAAACGTTGGGTTATTAAAAAAATCTGAACAGGTTATTCCACTGATTCTAAAAATAAAATTCACCTGTATAGATTCTCTTTTTAAGAATAGCATGGTTCATTTCTACAAATAGTATATTTTTTTCCTTCCTACAACTATAGTTAGTCTTTACATTTGATGAATGGCACTTTCATTTCTACAATTAGGATAATGTTCATTGTCCTACAATTAGAGTAGACTCTTTCCTTTTCATGCAAATTTTCTTTGTAAGCTAGATAAAGGAGTGGTATCTGCATAACTTTATATGATTCAATGACTGAAGGTGACATGAGTGGCGCTTGAACTATTGTGCATATAAAACTGTCACCTCTAATTTTTTTATGTACCCTAGGGTGATTACTTAATTTGGTAGCCTTGGGAGTTGCAGCATTCTTGTTGCAATACTAGGGCTCATCACTTTTTAGTTCCATTGTTGGGGAGGTGTCCAAGTAGGTATTGTTTCTACTTATAAGTTGCTTATTTTTTTCCTCTATTTTGAAGTTTGAACCAAGATTTTCGATTTGAAGACTTCAAAAAAAAGATAAAAATTCAAAAAACAGAGCTCGTTCTTTCATGCCTCATAGGAGTAGGGATAGTCAAGGGAAATTCCTACCAAAAACCCCAACCCCTTCAAGCAGCCAACCTTCATTCATCTTTTGTGACTGTGAACTTCCCTCTCTGGCTACAGGGGAGTTAAAGAACCCTATAGGTGAGAAATCTATAAGGGAGGAATATCTCATCTCACCTATCCAAACCATGGCTGGAAATAGACAATATGAGTCCTTTCCTATCCGAGAAACCAATGGTGAGGCCAAAATGAATAAAATAATTCAGGATTCCCTTCCACACTTCCATGGCCTAACCTCTGAGGACCCTGACACATTCATGTGTGAATTTTTTATTTCTTATAGGACCTATGACTATACCTCTGATGAAAAAAAGTTGAATTTATTTCCATCCATCCTCAAATATGCAACTTTGCACTAGTTTATGAGCTTACCTGGAGGAAACATCACTACCTGGGAACAAATGCAAGAATCCTTTAATGAGAAGCACAGGGATTACCGTAGGTTGACTAAAGAAAAAAAAGAGGAAATATTTAGGATGACCGTAGGACCAGATGAATCCTTAGAGGATTACGATGAAATATTCCAACTAAACTATAGTAGGGCTAATTATAACCTTAACCTCGAGTTACTCAAGCAAGTACTTCTTTGAGGGATCAAGGAAGATGTAACAGAGACCCTCAACGTGTTATCTGGAGGAGAAATTTACCAACTACCTTATGATGACATCAATACAGTATTCAAGAATCATTCTAGGGTTGTTAGGAAAAAGGGTAGGTCTAGTCAAGGCCTGGTTAACTCATCTCCCTCTACATCAACCATCAAACATGAGATTGGGAGTATGCTGGAGGATTTCAAGAGTGAAATGTTGCATACCTTTTCCCTACATATGGAAACTATGCAAATTAAAAGAAAGCAAGAGGAAGCAGAAAGGGCACTAGCTATATTTTTCCCTATATTCACTAAGAGGCATCCTATAAATGAATGTTCATTGAACACCATAGAATTTTGCTCTGTCTTTGAGGAAAACCATGCCACATAAAAATGTCTCTCTCTGCAAATAATTAAATTTATATACCAAGAGGTAGAAAATAGTTCGAAGCAACTGTAATTCATCAACCAAAGGAGGCCCCAAGTCCATCGGCCATATCAACAAGGCATGCAAGGTGCGCATTATCCTCCTTATAATCCAAATTAGAATGCACCTTTCTAGCCTTGGTACCCTTCCACTCATACATAATGGTCCATACCATATCCTTGGTCTTATACTCCTTAATACCCTCCTCGGTCTATTAATACTCCTTTCCAACCATATCCACCTCAACCTCGTTAATGGCGCAACCCTTCACATGGATGGAGGCCTCAAGAAGCCAAACCTCCTACTTTAATTCCTCCTACTCAACCTCAACCACAGCTCCCTCACCATAACCCTCCTAAGAAAACTCAAATGCCTTCCCAACCCAATCTGAAACCAAACAATAAGCAGGCACAAGAGGTTTACAATGGGGAGACATCCTATCCTGCTTATGTTGTGGAAATCCAAGAGATCGACCTTCGTTCTAGGAAGGTACTTCCAAATTATCACCCATCTTATCCACTTGAATAAATTTAATAAGATAAGGAATACAGTACCCCTCAAGCCAATTCACCTTCCTATCCTAAAAGTTTGGTCGAACCTAAAAAACACACCCTAGAAGAGACTAAACTTCTGGGAGAATTGAAGAACTTGTGTGTCAAAATACCCCCTCTCCAGGCCATCAAAGAAGTCCCCATTTACAAAAATATTATCAAGAAATAATGTTTCAAAATGCCTAGGAGAAGAAGGAGAGATAACCCCACTATCATTGTTTTTGGGAAACTATCTGATCTAATGCTTGGGAGGGTGATATCCCCAAAGTACTTGGATCCTGGTAGCCCAATGGTGGGTGTGAACATTGATAGAATTATGGTCCCTAATACCTTTATTTACCTTTGGGATACAATCACTGTGATCACCAATGAAACCATGCTCAATCTAAACCTCCAAGGGGCCTTAAGGGATACCACTATAGTGTTGCAACTTTTAGATAGATCCATAGTAGCTCCTGAAGGATTTATTAAGGATGTAATGGTCTCCATAGACTCTAAGGAGTACCCCACAGATTTCCTTTTCCTCTAGTTCAAACACAATTTTAATGGTTACCCTCTCATCCTAGGAAGACCTTGGTTGGCCACTGTTGATGCCTACATTAGTTGCAAGGTTGGGAACATGACCATCAAGAGTTACCATCTATAAAAAAAAATTGTATTATAACCTTTTTCTCAACCTTCTATTGAGCATGATGTTCCCTTGTGGTTAGATGATGAGGAATAAGAATAGTTTTATCATACCTCCCTCTACCCAGTATGTACACTAGACACTGTGATGATCTGATGAAAGAATCCTTAGAACAATCTGAGATAAATCATGGACTGATCTATTCTCTGTTGACCCAAAAGTATATCATGCCAAGGTTTTGGATATTATCCCATCTATAACTCTAAATATCAACCCCTCTCTCTCAGTCGAGCAAGAAGAGAAATTTCTGAGGAAACACCTTAATACATTTGCTTGGGAATATAAGGAAATTAAGTGTGTGTATCCATCAGTTTTTTCTCATCATATATACATTAAAGAGGGATGAAAGCCTATGTGCCAACCCTAGAGGATGATGAATATAATTCTTAAGTACATTGTGAGAAAGGAATTACAAAAGCTAGGAGATGTAGGGTTCATATAACCCATTTCAGATAGTGACTAGGTGTCCCTCCTTGTCATAGTCCCCAAGAAAAATGGTAATTGGAGCATATGTATTGATTATTGAGAGCTTAACAAGGCTACAAAGAAGGACCACTTCCATTTTCCTTTCATTAAACAAGTCCAAGATGGCCTTGCAAGGAAGAGATTATTTTCCTTCCTATATGGATTTAGTGGGTACAACCAAATACAGATCAACCCTGATGACCAAGAGAAGACCACTTTCAGATGTCCATGGGGTACCTTTTCCTATAGAATCCTTTCGTTCAGTTTGTGCAATTCTCTTGATACCTTCCATAGGGTAGTTTTGAGCATCTCTATTGACCTTATTCGTGACATTGTTGAGATATACATGGATGAATTTACTCCTTATGGGTGTGACTTCCAGGAAGCTCTTTCTAATATATTTAAATCTTAAGGGATGCATTGAGATGAATCTTTCATTAAGTCTCGAGAAATGTGAATTTTTTATGAATGCAGGGACTGTCCTAGGCCACTCTATATCTAAGGATGGGATACAAGTTGACCCCAACAAATTTTTTATCATTAAAAAGGTCCCCATCCCTCAAAACCAAAGGGATGTCTGAAGCTTCCTTCGATTGGCTGTGTACTATAGAAGGTTCATTATGGACTTTAGTAAATTGGCTTCACCCTTGTTTGTACTAGTGGTTAAACATTCAGATTTTTTTTGGACAGAAAAATGTCAAGAGGCATTGGAAGTACTAAAGGAGAAGTTGACCACTGCACCCATCCTTAGGGGTCCCAATTGGGAATTTCCTTTCCACATTCAGATAGATGCATCAAATAAAGGTGTAGGAGTAGCCTTAGGAAAAGTGGAAGACAAATTTCCCTATGCTATATCTTTCATCAGTAAGAACATTTCTAAGGTTGAACTTAACTACACAATCATTGAAAAAGAAATCTTGGTTGTGGTACACTCTTTGAAAAATTTTAGGCACTACATCACTAGACATCAAACTTTTGTTCACACTGATCATGCGACCATTAAGTATTTAGTGAATAAACATGATGTCAATGCTAGGATAATTTGATGGTTTTTATTATTGCAGCAATTTGATTTAACTATTGTTGACAAACAAAGGAAAGAGAATGTGGTTGCATATTTTTTGTTAAGATTGACCTTTCCTGCAAGAAATGAAGAGATAGTATATGATCAGCTTCTAGATGAACACCTATTTTCCATCTCAGTGCTATCTCATTGGTTTGATGATATATAAAACTACTTGGTTGTTGGGAGTTTCCCTCCTAATCTATCTTCTAGGGAGAAGAGAAATATTTTTAGGAAGAGTTCCCCCTTCACTTGGATTGGGGGAAATATTTTCAAGCTATGGCTAGATTAGATTTTGAGGAGATGTGTGAAGGAATAAGAGGTCTTTTACATTCTCTCAGCATGCCATGATGGACCTTATGGGGGCCACTTTTTTGTTAAGAAGACAAACTTCAATTTTCTACAAGTTGGTTACTGTCGGCCCACTCTACATCAAGATGCAAGATGTTACACCACCAAGTGTGATCAGTGACAAAATATGGACAAGTCCACACCTAAGGATGAAATTCCCCTACAACCTCAAGTCACTCTGGATCCATTTGAGAAACGGGGCATGGACTTCATTGGGCCCATTGATCCCCCATCAATACAGAAGAAGTGCAACATTATGTGCACTGATTACTTGACCAAATGGGATGAAGCAAAGGTAGTGAAGTCTAAAACTAAGCAGGAGGTGGCTGAATTTTGTGGAAGAACATATTCTACATTTTGGTTTTCCAAGGGATTTTTTCATTGATCAAGGGACACATTTCAGCTCAAATTTGATTGAAGACATCATTAAGAAACATTGCATCAAAAATAGTAAATACATTGCCTATCACCCTTAGGAAAATGAGAAAGTGGAGGTCATAAACAGAGCCTTGGAGAACATTCTGACCAAGGTTTTTAGCAATAGCAGAAAGGATTAGGCATACATACTTATAGAAACCACTTGGGCCTACAATACCACTCGGAAAACCACCATTGGATTTACCCCATTTGAATTAGTCTATGGAAAGAAGGCCATTCTATCCATTTAATTTGAATATAATACCCTAAGGATGACCACTCAGGTAGATTTATACCTCACTGCAGCACAACACGAGGGGTTGCTCTAGCTCAATGGTTTAGATGAATTCAAACTACAGGCTCTCTTACACACTGAGGTATTCCATCTACAGAGGAAGATCTGACATAATAAAAAAATTAGAGAGATATATTTTCAAGAGGGTGATTAGGCCCTTCTGTATGATTCAAGATTCAAGGATTACAAAGGAAATTTAATGAGAAGGTGGTTGGGCCCCTAACTAGTGGAAAAATTTTATGACAATGGGTCTGTCACAAATAAGAACAATAGATGACGAAGGCATCCCCTTGCTCGTTAATGTTTACCAGTTGAATTTGTATAAAATACCTTTGTCCAAAGAGGAGTTTATTGGTTCAACTAGCAAGGATTAGAATGTGATTAGGAGGCTCACAACCCTTAGTTCACCAATCTTTTAATGAGCAACAAAAAAAATAAAACGGCCTAGGTGAAAACCTCCATGAGGCATATAAGGCAAACATTGGGGTTGAAAACCCCTATGAGGCAACCCAAGAGAAAAAAATTAAAAAGATAAAAATAAGATGAGAAGATCCCGAGGTGAAAACCTCCTCTTAGGCGCCTGGGGCAGGCCCATAGATTTAAAACCTCTTCGAAGGAAATATGCATTTCTCAAAAAAAAATAGAGAGAGAAAAATTTAAATACGAGGAAGCACACAGAGATAAGGGAGTCCTTACATAAATCATGCTAACAATTTTCTTTTACAGGACTCTAGACAGTCAAAGGGATAACAGTTGAAGGAACAGATTCCACAACCCATTTCTCCATTCCCCAACCTAGCCACTTCATTTCCTCCATCATGTCACCCATCTCCTTACCATATCACTACATCCCTCCATCACCTAGCAATCAACTACACCCGATTTTGCCTCAATCCTCCAGTGTTGTGGTATTGTCCTAAACTGTTATAGGATTATTTTTAAATGCTACATAATCGACCATAGTTTCTACAGGATTGAGATATGCTTAGGGGGAGGGGTCAAAAACCATGTTTTCCCTTGGGAAATGTTAGGATAGGTTCATCAAACCTCCTTCATCGCTAATGCACTCCATTTAAACAACTCCCTTCTCAATATTCCAACTTTTTTCATGAAAAAAAATATATATATTTTGCCTTCACCATTTTTCACATTATTTCACCACCATCAAAGCTCCTATTCTTTTCCATAGACACACGATGATGTATCCAAGTCAATGAATTTAGTTCCTGAAGAAAAATGAGGTCTTGGAAGGAACTATGTGATTGCTACAACAAGGATACCAATCATGTAGAAGCATGCACATATCCAACAAAACCATAGGCATGGGACTATTGCAGCTCCAAAATTAATATTTGGCCACCCTGAAGCATCAAGATTCCATTCTTGAGATTTAAGGAAGTCACACCATCCCTGAGAGGCACTTGCAAGGTCACTAATCCAATCTAGAAACAATAGATCAAACACTGGAAATAACTTGTATGAAATAAATATCATGAGTCAAATACATTATCATATTGTTTTGTTAAAATGAGGACTTGTGCACAAGAAAGCATATGGAACATAGCACCTTCAAAGAGAAATTTATCAACCACTGGTTCAACAACAACATGTATGCATCTACAACAACTCAACATCATAGGTATGCTTAGGTATGACAACCATAACCTCTTCCTCTATGTGCATAGTGGTTAAAACATGTTTTTAATGAGTGAGGATGGAGTTTTTATGGGGTGGAGGTGGCTAATAAACTTATCCACATTCAATTTTTAAACTGCAATCTACTCAGTCACCCATGCAACATGGAAAATTTAAAGTAAGGAAGGTTATAATTACGAGGAGTGGGGACAATGAATAAAAACTTAAATACATGTAGAGGCCATATCACCAAATGCATTGATCCCATTACCATAAAGAGGCCAAATACAATGACAAGGATTGATTTCAGATTGTATAGATGTTCATTCCCAAAATAGTTAGAGAGACTCATTAAGGCATTGAAGGTCGAGCTAGATGTTACCAGGGGTTGCCTAGGCTACTACATAGGAGCTACATAGTTGGTTTGCAGGTGCTACAGGAATACCAAGATTGATATAGGATTGTAGAGGAGGTGTTACAGGATTGGGTTGAGAGGTGAAAAAGAGTCCAAACCACCGAGAAATTTCCTCCAAACCCGCATAAGCATAAAGATATCATCCCAAGAGGGGTAAGTGGCATCCTGTCTCCTCATTTTCCATTAAATTGTTTAAGTACATTCTGCTTGCTATAGGTATCCTATATCAAACCCCTATAGATCTAAATTCCTTTGAAAAAAAAATATTTCATAAGAAAGGAAAGTAAGAGCAGAGGTAGTTTCCTTGAAGCAGTGGATATAATTATTCTCCTTCTCTGACCTAAAATTTGTTTATCATGTTTCCATCATCCTTATGCATCTCCCCATTAAAAACCTTGGCCAAAGCATGCATGAATCTCGAGAAAAATGGAAAATGGTTGTAGGTGATGGAGGAAAATTTCTCGAAAAAATATGCATTGGAATTTATTAACTTGGTGTAAATAAATATAATTAATATAGCTATAAACATATAATATAATTATTTATTAATTAAATATATATATTATTATTATTATTATATTATATTAGTATGATGACGAGGTAACACATGAGTTTTCCATGGCCCCCAATTCTCAGGGAGAGTAAAGTGCTACCACTTTTGTTACGAGACTTGCCATTCATATGAGCACAAATATCATCAGCAGAGTGACCCCCATAACCTTGAGAGTTTTATGGGATAAAGAAAATAAGACAATAGACATCACTACCAAGAAAAACTTCTTACTCCCTAATGAAGACAAAAATAGAGTAAGAAGAGAAAGCCTCCCCTACCTTTGGGATGAAGTAGCCTATAACATCCTCAAGTAGTTACCTTTTGTATAAATAAATAATCATAAGGGCTCATTAGGATTCTAAACTTTGGGAGCTAGGAAGAGTTATTTAAGGCCAAGTACTTGAAACTATTATTTCCATTGTGAGATGATGTGTTTGAACTCCATTTTATGTTAATGAAAGGTTCATTGTTGGTCTACACATGAGTTAACTTTGGAGGGATTAAACCCTTGGGTTAGGGCCCAACCCAAAGTATTTATTCCCTCTCATGTATTTTTCTTTTTTCCTTGTTTAATTTTTTGTATTTATTTCCTTTTTTGGGAAGAATATAGATTGAAAAAATTTTGGTTGCAGTCCTTCTCATCACCTCTCTTTTTGGGAGTATGGTTGAATAGTTTACAACAACAAGCCAAAAATATGTGTTTGTGTTTCTTTTGAATTTGCTAGGCTTTAGGTTGTAATTCTCTTGCATACCATATTTCTGCACCCTAGAAGTTTGTATCATGTATTTTCAAATGGATTAGATGCATGTTGTAGGACAGAATAACTCTTGATGAAATAAAATTCAACTCATCCTTTCCACCACTATTTATTTTGTTGCAGTTCGATCATTGGATGCATGTTCTTCCCAAGAGTAACAGAGGTTGATTTTTAGTTTGAATTCACTACTAGTGAACTGCATTGATTTAGCACATTCTTCCTACATCCACTTTTCCATTTCCATCCTCCTCTTGGACACCTCATACTGCTCTGAAATTATGTCACCAAGATAATATTTTCAGGGCCATTGAAGGACATCATGAACATGCATTTTTGTGCAAGATGGACCTTTGATGGGTGTTAATCTTGTAAAATTGCCTCGCATATCCTTGATATACCCTCTTCCACCTTCCTCCACTTTTATAATAGCTTTATCACCCTTAATATGCTCTTGGACCCAATCTTGTACCAAAACAGGGCAATCTTGTAGTAAAATAGGTTATTGTGTAGCATCATGTAGAAATCTTGTAGAACTCCCTAAACTTGGTAATATTTTCTCTAACATCTTTACTTTTTCATTTTGTGATTGAATATTTACCTACATGCTTTGAATCCATGATTGGGGATATGAAAGTACCACTCTAGACCCTTTCTTCCTTCACTACAGGTACAAGACAACAATTAGAATTAGGAAGAAAATTTCCACATTTGAATCACAATGAGTATTATTTCATGCATTGAGTAAGTATAATTCTACTAAAGCTAAAACCATCTTAAACTCAGTGATATAAATGGAAACTTTTTCATGTAAATATATTAGACCTCGTTTTCGAAGTTACACTCTTAGATTTTCTATTCATGTGTTGTAGATTAAATTTCCTCTTCCAAGGAAATTTGCAAACAGAGTAGCGATTTACATTCTACAAGTAGAGTGTTGACTTGATTGTTTTGAGAGTAGAATAGCATGGTTCATTTCTTCAACTAGTATAGTTTTTTTCCTTCATGCATCTATAGTTAGTCTTTACATTTGATGAATGACACCTTCATTTTTGCAATTAGGATAATGTTCACTATCATGCAATTAGAGTAGACTCTTTCCTTTTCATGAAAATTATCTTTGTAAACTAGTTGAAGGAGTGGTATTTGCATACCTTAATCTGATTCAATGATTGAAGGTGACATGTGTAGAGCTTGACCTTCTATGTATATATCATTGACACATATAAGTTTGCACAAACCCCAAGTTGATAATTTAAGTTGGTAGCCTTGGGAGTTGCAACATTCTTGTTGCAATACCAGGGCTCATCAGAGGCATTTGATGATGATACCAAAATGATCTATTTCCTCACACTTGAGGATACTTTTCAAGGTTCCATCATTGATAATAATTAACATGATCTACTACTAAATGTAAATTTTTCCAATGAGAATGAAGAAGAAAAACTTATTCCAAAATCAATAGGATAACAAACTGGATTAATTAGCATCCTTTTACCCATTGTCAACATCCTTGCACAAAGCCCTAAGCGTGACTCTTTATAATCCTTGAGTTTCTACCTGAAACTGCTTCATTTTAGTCATTTTAAGGACCAATGCACTCTTCTTCCTTAGATACCTGCATTCACATATAGTTTTTCCCTTACTTGGGTGGGTTTATCACCTACAAGATTCCCTATGTTGGGGGTGCGTTGTATCTAGAAATTCGGGAAAAATAAAAATAATCTTGAAGTTTCCTCCTCTAGAAGCTTCCAGGATTTGTTATAACTATTGACCTTGGATGAAATTCTTGAATCCTATCATATCCTAACATGTAGTTTTCAACCCTTAGCCCTTGTGCTCATATTCCCATGAAGATTGGATCTCAAGCCTATATTTGTAAATGGATAAGAACTCCCAACTTACCATCCTATTCTATATATTTTTGGCCATCCACAAGCTATGGGTTGGGTTTTTGAGATAGATTATACCCTTATGTTGTTGCAGTGAGAGTCATTATTCCATGCATTAGGGTGACATAGAGGCACACTTTGTGGCAAAGGAGGACAATTCAACTTGGAGGAGCTCTTCTAAAAGATCAACTCCTATATTTAGTTGTAATTCACTCCATTTCTATTAATGTAAATATTTATTTGTTTTCATATATGTGATGTTATGATTTCATGTATTTTGATGCCATGTTGATCCATTGAATGAAGTGATTAGATGATGCTACATAAATGTCATAGATTGTTGGCTTTTGTTGATTGATTGTGTAGGTTCTAATTATAGTGATTAGAGTTAGGATTGGAGCATACAAGCTAAGAGATGAGTGAAGTATACGATGGATTATAGGTTGTCTTAATCCCACTATCTATTTACATTAAGGAAAATAATAGCTTATTTGTATTTTTTTTGTTCTAGGCTAGGCTACCCAGTCTAGGGAAGATACTTATGTCCGCAGTCGTCGATTATGTATAACAAATTGGCAACCATAATGGGGGTCAGTGTATTCCCTTGGTGGTTTCTTTGTACTTAGTGATTTTTATACCTCTTCTTCAGACCTTCATTGTCATACTCAGTCAAGAACAGACCTAGGAATACCTTTCATTGAGTTTCAATTGCAATTTTTGTGGCAAAACTTTTAATTTTGTGACCAAATCTCTATCTAGTCTAGGGATAGAGTGTTGCACCCCTGCATAGCCTTCTTTGTGCTTGCATTGCATAGCAATTGTGCCTATTTTGAACCTATTTTGGCCCCTGTTCATGCACAAATTTTATTTTATTTTTATTTTCTATTTGTTCATATTTGTTCCAAGTGCTCTTCCTTATGCCTTTGAGTGTCTTATGGTCCCTCTGAAGCCTCCATTTGGTTTTATTTTGTTTTTGAGTACCTTTGATAAGGATTTATTTATATTTTTTCTTTTTTCTTATCATTAGGTCATCAAAAAACTAATTTTTTTTTTAAATCATTGAGTGCTTTAATGAATTGGTGTTCTAGTCATCATTCTAAAAAATTTGTTTTAATCAATGATTAGACATGCATCTTAGTTTTCATCGTATATTAACATTAAGAGGAATTGAAAAGAAAATATTTTCATTGGCATATAGGGTTGTGTGTGTGCATCGACACTAGGAATAGGCGCATTGAAAGGGAATTGTACTTTGCATATTTTTTGTTGGATTTTGTATGTTGCATACTCTTTGTCTCTTCCCTCCTTTAGATAGATTTTCATTGAAAAAGAAAGATTTCATTTATTCATGGTAGCTTGAATTTTAGGGAATTTGGGTGAGACTTGTGGTGAGCCATAAAACTGAAACTTAATTAAAGATACACATTAAAATTTATCGAATCAACCTAAGGAGAATTTGTAAAATTAATGCAAACATTAAGAGGTTTGGGATAGAGACGTGTTCTGATGTCATTAAACGTAGGATCTATCATTTTTTTCTAGCGTTATATCCCAAGGGTGATATTTCATTCCATGTATGTAAGTGTATCGGATCATACTCTGTGTACCTTTCAGTATATTGGACATGAAAAGTATATGAGAACACTCTCATAGAACAGTTACGCATTAGACAACACTACTACATACTACATTTCCACATACCATTGAGTATATTTTGGAAGTCCCCTATAGGTTTTTATCCTCTCCATAGGTAACTGAGTCACACACCTTGTATACCATGATACACCAAACACAACATTCGGGGAGATTTCCTGCATGTACGTTAAGTCCTTGGTTCACCAAGGTGTATAATGCAGTTCATGGTTTCTTGGTGAGCCTTTATACCTAGTTTTAGCACTTTTTCATTTATTTTTGTTTTATTTCTTAAAATTTAGTAATCCAAAATGGAATGACAAACACCCACTCTTTTTCGTTCACGTAGAATGTAAAATAATCCTCCTCTTCCACCAGAGGAAACTCTTGTTCATCGTCAGAAGCATAAGAAGATACAAACTATCGGATCAAGAACTTCGGTAACTACTTATGGTCCTCCTCCTGAAATAGATCCACCAGAATCATCCTTCCCTTTGAGTTATGAGCCTGAGATTACATCTACTCTTGTTGGCGAATCTGACTCAATCGAAATAGAAGTACATGAACCTTCGTTTCTTAAGGTTATTCAACCTGAGGTACCTCATTCATCTTCACATGTTACTTTAGGACCTTCCTCTTCTCTTCCTTTATCTCAGACACAACTACATACTATATATCTTAGACCTGACAGTGAACGTCTTCCATACGACCTTGTGAGTATTGAAGATATCTCGCAAGACGAACCTCATCCCTTCTCTCATGTTCATTTGAAAGGGTTACATCTTAATCAGGATCATCCCTTTCCTCCTCTTCAAAATCCATCTGAATTTGATTTATTTGATTCTCTTCCTTTCAGTTCATATTTGGTATTATTGGCCATGAGTGGATCCTCTATGGTTTCCCACCCTGTATCCACTATGGATGAGACATCAAATGTTGCTTCCTCATCCATTTTTTTGAAATCACCAAAGACTCATCTCTATGATGGTATGTTTGTCCCACCTGGTTATCAATCATTATCTGGAAACTTCTCTGGTGTGGCATCCAGTCCTTGGACTTATCCCATGACATTTGTTTCTGGAATTCCATTTGGCACTTCTCCAATTATCACTACAAAATCTTCTCCTTCTCATCCAGCTACACCTACAATCAAACAGCAAGTTGGTCCTTACCTTAGTGGACAAATTCAACAACCCAATTCTCCTTCTATTGGGTACTCTACATTTGGTGGGAAGTTTCCACCATCATACCCTCCTCCTTTTGCAAGGGAGAACCTGTCATTAGTGTGCCTCAATTAAGTGCTCAACCTTCATTAAATTTTCCTTATCCTTGTTTTACTACTAATGTTTGGTGATCTACCTCTCCTTTCCAACCTGGTTCAGTTATGGGTACATTTATACATTCTCAACCTATACCATATGCATTCCAAATTCCTTATCATCAATATATACCTTTACAAGCTCAAATAAATGTAATCCAACAGGATGTTACTATGGTTCAATCTATTCCAATAGTATCTAGTATCTCCCATATCCTACTCACTCATCCTTTACAAGGTGACTTACAGTATCAATAGCTTGGACAAGGAATCCCTCAAATTCCTATAGGATAAGCTATGTATGGTATGGCACATCCCCCATTGACCTCACCTTATGTGGGTATGATGTGAAATCCCACGGGACAACATAACGACCTTTTCAAGGTATCCCTCAGACACCTTATTTAGTCCAACAAATCCAAACTCACCCAATCCAGCATTTGCAAGATTATCCTGGATCTGGAAAAAAAGGATATGTGTATATTGGTCATTAGAATACTCCCTATTATGGTACCCATGTTCCTCTTTATCAGAATCATCCTTATTATGGAACACAAATACCTGTTTCTCAGGATATCCATCTTACCCAAGTCGTCCTCCTCTAGATTTTAATAGGCAGTTTCCATTTGTGGGTACTCTTGAACTGTGAGATTTGACTCAATTCATGAATGAAACCATTTCTCATTCTCCTTGGTGGTAGATAATTTCAACCAAATTTCCTTCTGATATCCCAAAATTCAATGGGAATCCTAGAGAAGGCCCTTCCATGCATGTAATGACTTATCATCTGTGGTGTTCTTCTAACTCCCTTAATCATGATTCTATTTGATTACATATTTTCCAATGTATGCTTACATGTATTGCAATTAAATGGTATAATGAATTACCTACAGCTTAGTTCCATGATTTCAGTTCCTTATCCACTACCTTCCTTACACATTTCTAGTTACCCATTAGATATGAGACTAGAATGGAATTTTATACTAATTTAAAACAATCATATTCCACTCATATCTCAGATCATACTCATGAGTGGCAGCGTCGTCGCTAGTTGGTTAAAACATATGTTCCCTATCAATTATTAGCGGAATGGTTCACTAAGTCTCTATTGGAACCTATAACAAAGGATTTGGCTAAAGGTAGAGTCATGATTGAAGAGAAAGTGATTGCTCGTGAAAATTACTTGGATCTCATTTATACCCAATCGGGCACGCTTTATGATAATATATTGAATGCTTTGAGACCTTCAAACATTTTTCCTCAACCGCCTGGTAAATAATATCATGCTACTAATGGCATGATTGGTTCTGTCAGTTCATAGTCAATGACTAATCCATCTGGTGTTTCTCTCACCGTATCTTTCCAAACCCTCCATCCAATCCTCCTACGGCCTCTACTTGTGATATAAATTATGTTCATTTTGATAAAGGTAAATCTCAGCAGCAAAGGAAAAGGAAAAGAGAATAAAGATTCTTCAATGCAGGATAAACAAAAAAATCAGTCCTCTGATGATAAATGAAAGCCTCGTTATCCATGTTTGATTTGTAACGAGGAGCACTTTACTTGTGATTTTCCTCACCACATGGAAGTGAATCAGTTCTTAAAATCTACCATTTTTCCCACTATGTTGACCAAGTTGTTTCCTAATCAGGAGACTCACATGGTTTCTCGAGACCATACTTCCTCTAACATGGTTTTAGTGCTTTCATCCACAAATCCTAAATCTGATATTATGGTGGCTACCTGAGGTAAGGAATATGCTAATATGAATCCCTCGAATGGTCAGGCTATTGATCAACCTACCAATTCAACACCATATCGATTGGATCCCACTCCACCTTTGATTCCTACAGAATTAACCATTAATCCTTTAAAGGGTGTTATTCATAAATCCTATTTCAACCCTCATGCAAGAGCTACTCAAAATTATAACATAGTTGAAGACTTGGCTCGGTTTCCATAAGTTATGTCTGTAAAATTGTCCTACCTAGAAGAAGGCTTTGCTTTCTTCTATCGGATGTGTTGATCCTTTGAATTCAAACCTAGTCATTTCAGATCATGAGAACAATTCCCCTCGATTCCCAACACAATTATATTTTATGATCCATGTTTTCGTCCAGGGTAAGAACATTCATCGGTCTATTTTGGACGAGGGAGCATCCACCTATATCATGTATTTTTCTTATTGGAAGATGATTGGTTCTCCTCAATTGAGTCATTCACCAACCACATTGAAATCTTTTGATGTAAAAACGTATAAAACTTGTGGTATTTTGAACTCCTTGCAAGTAGAATTAGGGGGAGAGGGGGGGGGGGGGGAAATTATATCCATATAATTTGAATTTATTGGCAGACCCCTTGATTATAATCTTCTACTGGGTCGCACATGGTTTTACATTGTAACACCCTCCTCCCACAATTACCAGAGTAATCGTCCAACCGGGGTAAACATGTGACAAAGAGTTACTATGATATGATTCAACTCCTTAAGTGAAGTTATGTAAGTGGAATCGATGAACCAACACTTTGCAGACCTCCCTCACGTGCTACAGAACCCCTAGGAGCTAATCTACCACTCTAGGTTCCCAAGCCCTAAGTCAGACTTCCTTTACGCTAAAAACCCCCAGTCACTCCCATTACATGGGCATGCATGTTGTTAGTATAAATCTTAATTCCAAGCATACGAAAAAATACCACTTTAGTTGTGCATAACAAACAGCCCTAATATAAAATATGGTTTCCAATATCCTTGGATCTGCAATTAGGTGATCAAGATAAATGCTGCAAAAATCTAGATCTATGCATCAAAAGACATTAAGCAGTAGAAAAACAATATTTACTCCATGCATCCAATAGACAAGACAAGAATATGTTAAATGAATTTTTTATTAATGGCACCTGGGAGGAAAACACGGAAGGGTGTTACCAGTTCTCCTCAATCAGATGGTTTCTTGTAAGTCCTCAGCACTTCAAATCTAAAATTCCTCTCTCTTGATGGTGTAGAAAACCCAGACAAAAATTGTAGCAAAATATGACTATGATGGTGTATCAAAGTCAGACCAAAAGTATATATCTAGAGTGATCTTTAGGCAACAAAAGGTGGTAAATGAATGGGAAAACCCTTCTATTTATAGCAAAATATTGAGTTAGTCTAGATATTGGTGCATAGTTAAAATATTATTAAACAAATCAAGATCCAACTTTTATGGAACATTTTGTTATATTTGTTGGAGGGAAAAGGAATTTGACTTGGGTCAAATCCCCTTATTTGTAAATAATAAATAAATAAATGATTTATTTATCATTTTAAGGATGTGGTTGAGTAATAATCAAATAAATAATGATTTATTTAATTATTTAAGGGTGATTTAGTCATATTTAACAAAGATTATTATTTAAATAAGGTTTAAATAATTATTCTTATAAAATAATAAGATAAATAGTGATTTATCTAATTAATTTCCTTTTTTTGGGTTAAATATAACCAGGAATATTAATTAAACTGTTGTTTAACTAATTATTCCTTGAGGAAAATCAAACAAATGTAGATTTATTTAATATTTCCTCATGGGGTTTCCTGTTTAGACCATAAACAACTTAATAAAGGTGGTTTACTAAGTTATTTTTCATAGTGAAGACAATTTTACTTAGGGTAAAATTGGTCTTACATGGTGTACTTAGGTCCATCTAATAATAATAGGTTAGATGACCAAAAAATGGTGTAACAAATTTCTCCCCAGCGTGCGAGCGTTAGGAGCTAATCGTATGACTAAAGTACATTGTAAGAACTCAATCACTAGACACTGAAGGGGAATTCAGAGAAATAAATATAAGGTAGACCAAAGCGCTAAAGGACTAGACCCTGAGGAGGCGAGACTTACAGGTGTGAAAATTCTCTTTTATGAGTGAGTTTCTGTGCTATAGGAGGTGGGAGGGGCATACCTATGCTCGCCAAGACAAAGTACAAAGAATAATGTGTCCAGTAAACAAGGGACTGAACAATATAGTACTTGTTGGCATAAACATGAGCTAGGTAAAAGCATGATAATGAATCCCACATACATACCATGCTCGAGATACGAATTTATACAATAATGTTCCGAGTACATGAAATACAAATACAACCCAAATGCCCCCCGTATATGGGGAAGGGCTCCTTTAAAATATGACTGATACATGCAAACAAAAAAGGCGTCGCAAGCGGCTTATGCTGACATCATCAAATGTATGGAGTTGCATCAAAGGCTGTAATGAAGAGGTCATCTGAGTATGTGGGGGGCTACCTGTAGGGCCACCCCCTCATGAGGGCTAAGACATCTCACACACACCTGGGAATCACCGATATCAGCTGTTGCATCACTGAACCATCAAGTATACAGATCTCAATCATGCTGAAAGGAGCTGGAGTTGAGAAACAATCAAGTCAAAGGGAAATAAGGAGTCCCTTTGCCTGATCTGAGGCACCGAACAGGAGTGGAAGTTGGAACCAAGGTACACCGCCCTCTAGAACTGTCTTCTGGAATGAATGAGATGATGTTGATAGAAGGAGGTCTGCCATAGGTGAGGCAATAAGGGATCCTCAACTAAGGCACGAGAGAAAATAGTAGAGCGACTGACAGACTAACACCAATGATGATGATGAAATGGGGGGTACTGAGTAGCGGATGGACGACTTCCCTTGCTAGAGCATAAAGGGCATGGATGACCTGGCAGTGACTGACACAATATCATGAGGGATAGGGGACAGTGGGACTAGAGGCCATAATGTGCGACACGAGATAGGGACCAAGCAGTGAAGGATTTAGGACTATAGTGGGATACAAAGGGACTCGAGATAGACTCCATGAATGCAATGATGACTCAACTCGGATGCTCTACAGAAGGGCAACTTGATGGTGCTGCCACACAGAACGGGTCCAATGGGGACTATAAAGACATGAGTATATGATGGTTACTCATGACGAAAGTCGAGACGAGCATGGACAAGTATGAGGAAAAAGTGGTGCCCCTAAGTACCAAGTGTTGCAAGTGAAGAAATTCAATTTTGGGGAGTAGTGAAGTGACGCTTCGTGGAAAAAATGTGTCCTAGTGAAGTATCAAATCACATAATCATGAGTTGGCTACCTAAAGAAAATAAAACATTAATTTCAAGAAGGAAATGCTAAGGGTAATATCTCTTCAGATAGAGTGCATTGCAAGGACTGGGAAGGGGAAGGCCTTCGAAGTCCTCTAATAGATATCACCCCTTACCTAAATCCTTACTGATGATGTAAGGTCCTAGCCATAATGAGTCAAACTTCGCATGACCAAGGACATCATGGGCCTGGTCATACACCAGAACAAGATCACCTTCATGAAAAGTACGAGGGTGGAATTTTCAGTCATATTGAGCTTTTTTGTGTTTCTTAGCCACCTCAATGGTTTGCAATGCAACACGATGGTCTTCGGAAGTGCACTCAAGCATGATAAGTCGTATTCTAAAGGTTGGGTGTCGGGGAGAAGTTCGATGGCTAGATGAATGGAAGGGATTTCACACTCGATCGGTAAGACTGCCTCCTCTCCAAAAACAAGGTGGAAAGGAGTAAACCTGGTGGTGGTTTTAACAGAAGTTCTATAGTCCCACAAAGCAGGGAAGAGCATAAGGTGCCCATTGGTTTTGTGCTTATCCACCATCCATTGAAGCATGGTTTTAAGTATTTTATTGACTGCTTCAACTTGGCCATTACCTTGGGGGTAATAAGAGGAGGAATATTGGTGTTCAAAGCCCAATAGTGAGGATATCTCATGCCATATCTCATCTTCAAAATGTTGGCCATGGTACGAGACCAATTGTTTCAGAACTTTGAATCGATCGATCACATGGTTAAAGAAAAAGAGGGTTGCGATAGCTGTCGTGTTGTTAAACGTTGTAATGGCCTCGGCCCATTTGGTGAAATAGTCAACCGCCATGATGATATACTTATGGTTACCAGCCGATGATGGTAAACACTCCATAAATTCTATGGCCCACTTATAGAATGGACCAGCTGAGATGACAAGATGGAGGGGAGTCGGAGGGGCTTGTGCCTTAGGGGAAAAATGTTGGAAATTGGGACAATGTTTGACTACCTCAATGCAATCACCAAAGAGAGAAGGCCAAAAGTACCCAGCGCGCATGATTTTCTGGGCAGTGGCCAGACCAGAGAAGTGGCCACCACAAGCGCCGCTATGACAGGCATTGAGGACTTGTTCTGCTTCGGCGTGTGTGAGGAAATGACGAAGGATAGAATTACACCGCGACGATAAAGTTCCTCACCAATAAGAAGGTAGTGGGGGACCTGGTGTCGAATACATCGTCGAGCGTCACAGTCAAGATGGAGGGCGAACTTTTGGGTTTGCAAATAAGTGAGGATTTCCCCATACCAAGGGTCATCAGTGGTAATGGTAAATAAATGTTCATCGGGGAAATTATCATTAACTGGAGGATCTTGCGTACCTGTAGGTAGTTCGAAAATGAGTTCAACGAGGGATAAACCTTTCTTACATTTTGGTGTGACAAATTCAAGATCGAATTCTTGGAGGATCACGATCCAACAGGCGTACTTCCCATTGATGATTCGATGACTCAATTGAAAGGCCATAGGGTTGGAATTAGTCACGACCTTGGTGGAACGCATGAGGATGTAATGATGAATTTTCTGGACCGAGAATACGACAGCCAATGCTAATTTCTCTTCATGTGAGTAGGATACAGGAGGTCCTACCAAGTTCTTACTGACATAATAGATAACATGCCCAATTCCATTGTCATCTTTTTGAATGAGGACTCCAGCGACTGAGTAGGTGGAAGCGGAGATATACAGGATGAAATCCCTATCAAAGTCAGGGGGATGAATCAAGGGAGCAGATGTGAGAGCATGCTTCAGGGCATCAAAATACTCTTGAGCATAGGCATCGCAGACAAAAGGGATATTAGAGTGGAGGAGTCTAAGGAACCCATGCGTGGTGGTGGCATAGTCAGGTACAGAAGGAAATTAGCTTTGCCTTGGAGGCTTTGTAACTGGCATAAAGTATGAGGGAGAGGAAGCTCAAGGATGGCTTGAACTTTCAATGGGTCAAGTGTGATACCATCTTTAGACACAATGAATCCTAGAAGACAACTGGAAGGTACACAAAAGACACACTTCAGCGGGTTGAGGTGGATATTCTACTTGCGACATCGGAGAAAGATGGTATGCAGATCGTGGAGGTGTTGCACCCGATGTTTAGAATGTGCAGTGAGGTCATCTAAATAAGAAAGGATAATATGAGCCAATTCATGGAAACAGTAAGACATAGCCCGCTGAAAAGTGGCTCCTATGTTTTTAAGGCTGAACAAAATGATTCGATAGGAAAAGGTTCCCCACAGACTAATGAACGTGGTTTTAAGTTGATCAGCACGATGGATAACAATTTTTTTGTACCCAGAGAAACCATCCATAAAGGATAGAACCTCGTGCCACCCACACTCATCAATGATTTGGTCAATGAATGATGTGGGGAAGTTGTCTTCGGGACAAGCTTTTTTCAGACCGTGAAAGTCAGTGTAGACACAGATGGTGCCTTGTTTCTTGAGAACGGGAACCAGATTGGACACCCAAGTGGTGTATTCAATGGGATAGATAAATTCATCTTGCTTGAGCTTATCGATTTCGGCTTTGACAACTTCTCGTCTGGAAGGATTAATGGGTCTCAAATTTTGATGGACAGGATTGGCATCAGGCCATGTATTAATATGGTGTTCGACAATGGCAGGATCAAGTCTGGGCATTTCTGAATAGGACCAGGCAAAAATATCACGGAATTATTTGAATAGCTTGGTGTAAGCCTCAACCTCTTCCGGGGTGCAATGGGCTCCAAAGGTGATATTTTCTTCTATCTCTAGTTTGTCAGAAATGTCAATTTTAATGGTAGGAGAGATATTGGCCATATTTCCTTCTTCGAAAGCATGAGGTGCAGAGATGGGATTTCTAAACCAATCGACCTCATCAGGAATGAAGTCTTTAGTTTCGACAGCATATTGGTCATGGGACCGCTCTGGGAGGAAGTATGCGCAGTGGTGCATATCATCCCATGGAAAGTCAGGTTTGGTCATAGCTTCCATAATGTCTTCATCGAAATGGAAGATGGGGTGACTAGAGGAAGAGAGACCTCCTGACGTGGTAGAACTACCTGACTCATCTTGATGTGAAGAAAGGCTCACATGCGCAACGTCATGGGGGATGACAGAAGAGTAATAAGATAAGGGATCTACTGATGTTTAGCCCAGAGTGATCACTAAAGGGAGGTCAGGAGAAACATCAAGGGAAGTCTCCAAGGGGACTTCCACCAAGGGTCTCATGGATGATGATAGGTAGAAAATGTGGGCCGAAGGCTCCATCATCTTGACATCGGGAGGTGGAATGTCAATGGGAGTAGGCAGATCCTCTGGTTCTGCTGGAGCAGAACTCGCAAACAAGTGAGAGGTGAACTTGTCATGCTTGGCCTCAAATTGGCAGAATGCTTCTAAAGAGGAGTGATACTCTTCAAGGCGGGGATAAAGGCGAGTGTAATGGCCATGGAAATCACACAAAGCACATGGGTGATTGGTGTGCAAAGTTTTTAGTTTCGGGACTGAATCGGGTATAGTGACATAAACCTCAAGGATATCAGACTCCGGAAACATCTCATTGACCATGGACTTAAGGTGAGGCAATTCTGGACAAGTATGGGTGGCGTGACCGACAACATCACACAAAGTACACTGGATAATGCATTTTGGCGGCCGAGGAGGGGAAAGGTTTGTCGGGGTGGCCTTGTCTTTGGTTGCCCCCGTGTGAGCTTTGCCTTTCTTACCCGAAGCGGTCGCAATAGGAGGTGGTTCCTGTTGAGGTGGCTGAGGCACTGTTGCAGCGGGAGAAGTCATGGGGACCGGTTGAACCGAGGTCAAAGCAAGATAATGTTTTGGTTGACCAGGCGAGGTAGTGGCGGAGGATCAAGGTACCAGACAGTAATCCCAATGGTAAGGTTAGGAAGAGAGAGGGTGGCCATGACAGGTGCCATGTACACTCCTGGGGGAGGAGCTAGGTACGATATCTGACCGAAGGGGTAATGGCCAGGCGGGACGGCTCCTAAATGGGTAAGACCTGGAGGAACTGTTCTAGGAGGGTAAAGAGGCTCATGGATACCAGTTGAAGGGCTAGAAGGAGGAGGTCCAGAAGGCTAAATCCAAGGGCTAGGAGTAGGTTGTGAAGGGCGAGTAGGCTGCTGACTAGCTGAGGCGGGTCACTTGAGGGCAGCCCGAGACGATTGCATCATGAAAACATTCGATGAGCTGGGATCAGAGACAGGAGGAGGAAGACTAGGGAATGTAACAATAAATGAGGAATATTTGTAGACTCCGGGTGAGACACTGGTCAAAGGATCGACGGTTTGCTTATTAGCCACCAAAGAGATGGTGGACTCAGGGGAGGTCTGATACTTCGGTTCGTAATATGTCAACGGTCAATGGTGACTATCCTTCCATTATGAGGAAAGGACATCTTGCAGTGAACTGTAGATAGGACAACAGACATCGCATAGGTGTAGCTACGACCCAATAGAATGTTGTAATCTAAGGGGACATCTATGACTTCTACGTCAACACAAACAGTCTTGCCCGCAAGAGTAATAGGAAAATTGCAGAATAATCCAATGGGCTAGGAGGCGTGGCCATCCCACGCTCGGAGAGTGATCATGGAAGGAGCCAACTCAGGTGATCCAAGTTGCTTCCAAACCAAAGCATACATCACACAAGTGGATGCCCCCTCATCAATGACGCACTGGGAAACGTTGGGGTTCCGGATCTTGAATGGGATTTGGAAGGCGATGGAAGCAGGGAGAGGAGGATGTTCTAACCAGTCAACATCAAAGACAATCAATCGATCGTCGGAAGGATCTACAGTTCCCATGGAAGATAGTAGAGCTTTTCATTGTGAAGGTCACGACTAGAGGAGTTCCAGTGTTGAAATGGCAGCAAGGGATTGTGCCAAATCATCTACTATATTATACGAATTAGCAGCTTTGCCAGAAGCAACATTTCAGTGTAGTGGTCCCTTAGGGATCTCGGTATGAACCTTCGACTTAGGTTGAGGGATCTACAAGGGACCATTAGGTGTCGAAAGAGGCTCTGTAGAGACTAAAGGAGGCGGTTCGGGGACAGACATAGCGAGAGGCTTGTTGTACTAACAGAACCGAGTCTGAAGATTGATGTCTACGGTTAGAGGTTGATCAAAGTTCATCATGAGAATCTGGTAATCGGATGTACCAGATGGAAGAGGTTGAGTGGCCACCTGACCTTTAGGTGGTTGGGTAGCCACAAATCCTTGCTGAGGGAAAGGATTAGTAAGCATAGTCGGCTAACTAGGCACAACACTAGGAGGGATGAAAGGGGAGGCTTGCTATCCTCGCAATGTTGCTTGAGACTCCCACATCTGCCGCATATGTGGTAAAAGAGGACAATCATGTGTGTAATGACCATAAACACCACAAAAAGAATAGGGCTTGTTCGTGTGAACATGCATGTCTTGCTTGGGGTGAGTGCCCTACTTCTGGTTAGTAGTGTTACGAGCATTATTTTGAGGATTAGGTTCAGGATTACTGGGATCATATTGGTTTTGAGTGCCTTTCCTCTTCTTTTTGGAAGGAGGAGGATTAGTCGCGCCCTGCTATGCGTACACCTGCTCGTGAGGGGGCGGCGGATGCTGTTGCAAGGGTTGAGAAGGCAAGGGAGGCAGAGGTGCTAATGCTGGAGGAGTTGGAGCACCAGGCTATGGATACGGATAATAAGAAGGTTGGGTAATAGTGTAGTAAACAGGAGGTTGGGAAAAAAGAGGAGGCATGCCTATCCTGGATACGTGCTACCAGGAGGGGGAAAAGTGCAGGAGGTGCTAGCCCGCCCCTGAGGAAAGCCATAGCCCATGGGAGGTTGAGCGTATGGATTAGAGAGAGCTCCAACAATACTGTCGGAGGCGTGAGATGCCCCCGGTGCGTTGGCACCATTGGGTCTGGGAAGATCAGGTAGAATGGTATAAACATAACCCGACTGAGCATAGATCAAGTCATATTTTAACGCAATTTGGAGAGCGGCTTATTCGATTTGAGGAAAGTGCGATGCGACATATTTCCCGATAGGTGGCAAGAGAGATCTAAGGAACTAGTCCATGTAGACACGGTCTTTAAAGGTAGGGGCTCGACATAGGCTCTTTCTTCTCTTCCATTCTTGGACATGGTCGGATAGGCGGGTCGCAGATGATTGACAGAAAGAAGTCAATATTTTGGTACCAGTGTCATAACGAAGGGGAAGTTGGAAGTAAGACAAAAAATCCCAGGCAAGAGTCGCAAAGGTGGTATGAGAGGAAGGGGCCTGATCAACATACCACTTAGAAGCTTCACCAATAAGCATACATTGGAACAACCGAAGATGGATAGAATCATCGGTAATAGAGTTAGACGAACACCACATGTGGAAATATCGAACATGATTTGTAAGATCTTCTCCAGCAAGGCCTTCAAACTTGGGGATGTCGGAAGGGAGCTTGGTTGGCATAGCAGGCTAGGAAACATCATGGTGTATAGGGTCTTTTATCAGCTGGTCAAAATCAAGAAGGTTGAGGCCTGCCATGAAGGGGAGCAAGGGTGCAGCCAGGGTAGTGTCCGTTGCGGTCCCACTAGTGGCATTCCCAACATGAGGTCCGGGGTTACCACCAGCATTAGGTCCTGCACCAAAAGTGGTGAAGGTGACAGGGGGAGAACCGAAGGCAGAACGAGAAGGAGAACCCAATGAACTAGAAGAAGAGTCGGAGTGCGGACTCGGTGGAGGACTAACTCGAACCCTATGCGGAGGAGTAAGTCTTCCTACCGAAAACTGAGGATGAAGGCCAAGAATTCTCCGGGATAAATGCCTTGTTGGCGCAATGGTGATGACACAAACACAACACAAGGGAAAAAGAGACCGACAAGGGCAAGGAGGTCCAGGATCAACTGATTATAATGTCGAAACAAGGGCAAAGAGGTGCAGGATCAATTGATTTCAATGTTTTAGAGTCTTTGCTTGGCGGTGTTAACCAAGCCCTTTTTCATTTAAGGTGTGTGTGCAAAGTGTGTAAATTTTAATTTTTAAACCCAGACGTTTGTAGAGAAAAAGAAAAAGTGTGTTGTGTAACTGTAAATAAACCTGCAAATAACAATATATGAAACTGAAATAATAGTAAATAAACAGTTAATAATGCAATAATCTAAACCCAAGGAGGCGGGCCTCTCAATAAGTAGTCTGTAAGCGGGAAAAAAATAGTCAAAACACACCAAAATAGCCAATAGATCTAAGGTCGGGAGGGACAGGGATCTAAAGGTCAAAATCTGCTGGAAAGTGGTGTAGAAAACATCAACAAATCAGAGGAAAAATTGTTGTAAATGAGGTGGAAAAAGGCTATCTCCTGGAGGGAAACAGAGTGAACCCTAGAGGAAAACCCAAACAAAGCTAAATGAGGTGATTTGGATGGATAACAAGCCAATCTGAAGTGGATCTGAAGGTGAGGTATCAGATTTGAAAAATGGCTGAACGCTCTGAACATTTCAGACAACCTGTAGCAGCTAAAACTCTTCCACAAAGTATGGAGGGTACTGAAGCCCTAGGGGGCTAGGTTCCCACTTATTTGAGTAAAAAAAAACAAGTACAGGTCCAAAACGGGTGGAGACGGAGGTAAGACAACCCTGAACATAGGCCCAGACAAACCCAAAAAACTTTCAGAAAAACTCCCGCAAAAAATCCAGGTCGTAGTTTTTGACGTGTTTTCAGCAGAGGTGGCAGTTTTTGGGCTGAAAAGTGCATCCTGAGGCTCCAAGTCACAGGTTTAGGGCCAAAAAGTGTGACCTACACTTCTGGCACTCTCAGCGGTAGATTTCAGTAAAAAAATTTGTCTCAGCTGTGGCTGATGTCTGTCACCTGCGCAATAGGTCCGAAAACACATGAAAGTTATAATTTTTATTGTTTTAGGGTTTTATAGGTTAAAAACAACATCAAGAAAAGCAAAAACAAGAAGCTGAAGAGAAATCCTAGGGTTTGAAGCAAATGGATATGCAAGGATCAGAAAAATGACAATGTTTGTAATTGTAAACCCATGTGGAGTCGCCAGTTGTTAGTATGAATCTTAATTCCAAATGTACAAAAAAATACCACTTTAGCTGTGCATAAAAAACAACCCCAACAACAAAGATGGCTGCCAATATCTTCAGATCTACAGTTAGGTGATTAAGATAAATGATGCAAAAATCTAGATCTATGCATCAAAAGACATTAAGTAGTAGAAAAAACAAGATTTACTCCATGCATCCAATAGACAAGACAAGAATATGTTGAATGAATTTTGTATTAATGGCACCTGGGAGGAAAACACAGAAGGGTGTTACCAGTTCTCCTCAATGGGATGGGTTCTTGTAAGTCCTCAACACTTCAGATCTAAAATTCCTCTCTCTTGATGGTGTAGAAAACCTAGACAAAAATGGTAGCAAAATATGACTATGATGGTGGATCAATAGTCAGACCAAAAGTATAGATCCAGAGTGATCTTTAGGCAACAAAAGGTGGTAAATGAATGGAAAAACCCTTCTATTTATAACAAAATATTGAGTTAGTCTAGATATTGGTGCATAATTAAAATATTATTAACCAAATCAAGATCCAACTTTTATGGAATATTTTTTTATATTTGTTGGAGGGAAAAGGAATTTGACTTGGGTCAAATCCCTTTATTTGTAAATAATAAATAAATAAATGATTTATTTATCATTTTAAGGATGTGGTTGAGTAATAATCAAATAAGTAATGATTTATTTAATTATTTAACGGTGATTTAGTCATATTTAACAAAGAATATTATTTAAATAAGGTTTAAATAATTATTCTTAGAAAATAATAAGATAAATAATGATTTATCTAATTAATTTCCTTGTTTTGGGTTAAATATAACTAGGAATATTAATTAAACTGATGTTTAACTAATTATTCCTTGAGGAAAATCAAACAAATGTAGATTTATTTAATATTTCATCATGGGGTTTCCTGTTTAGACCATAAACAACTTAATAAAGGTGGTTTACTAAGTTATTTTCATAGTGAAAATAATTTTACTTAGGGTAAAATTGGTCTTACATGGTGTACTTGGGTCCATCTAATGATAATAGGTTAGATGACCAAAAAATGGTGTAACAATTTCATGCAATTCATTATTTTTACCTATGATGGTTGTGTTTTAAGCTAACCATATGTGATATACTTATACATGATTATTTGATCAAACAAATAGTTTGAATTGTGTGATAGGAAGTGAACAAGATTGCAAGTGTATCTTATTACACTATAAGGAAAAGACCTTCTAGCAAATGTTTTTGAGGAAACCTTTATAAAAATACCACAGACATCCATTTGTAGCGGAGGTTACTAGAGGAGGTTGGCGGGTGGAGGTTTTTGCAGATTTTTTTCATCTGGTGCGCTTATCATCCTAATCCACACAGGTGCGTTCAACTAGAAAAAGCACCGGTGCAATTATCATCCTAACCCGCACCAGTGCGTTCAACCAAAAAAAGCACCAGTGCGCAAAAAACATTGGCACACCAGACACCGTGCGCTCCATAAAAAACCCACCCCAGTGTGTATTATTACTGTAGCGCACCAGTGATTTACAAATATTTCGCACCAGTGCTTCCCAAAACCCCGCGCCAAAGCTGAAACTGCCTGGTATGGTCTTAAGAAACCGCACCAGTGCACCTATAAACTCCCGCACACTGGAACAGGGTAAATAAAAAAAAATTATGGCCAAAAAAATGCATTTTTCACTTTTTAGTGCTCCAGAGCTCTCAAGCACTGATGCAAGTTATCCTTGTCTAAGCTGCCCTGACATCAGTGCTCCTATTACACCCATTGCACGCACTGTTGCTCTGCATTATCCACCAATCTGCATTTTGAATTTTGAAAAAAGGTCGGAAAATTTACTTTTGCAAATTCTACAACCAATATGCCTCCTCGACAGCCAAATGAACAAGTATGTTTCTTTTTTCTCCATAATTAAGCCTTTTAGCAGATTAGAATTGTAAATTATCTGTTAAAAAATATATATATCTCGCGCGGTGCGCTCACGCTATTCGGCTCACACTGGTTCATGGTGTTGCCTATAAATTTATAGGCCACACTACAACCGGTGCTTACGCTATCCACACCGGTTCTGGGGCAGTACCGAAAGGTGCACCATGATATTTTAAAATTTTAAAAAGGTGCAGTGCGGTTGGTTACCCAGCCACACTATTGACCTTGTGGAATAACGACAATGCGGTGCGTTGACTTAAATATCCGCCCCGGGGCGGGTATTTTTGTCAACGCACCGCATTCTGGCATTTCGATATGGTCAAATGTGGAGCCTAGTAAAATCCTGCACCGTTGACTAAGTAAAGAAGTTAGGAGGTCGGTGCATTGACCAAACCATACATCCCGGGACATATAGTTTGGTAAACGCACCGCCCTCTGACACCGGTCCATAGTCAATGGTGCGATCTGTTATACCACCACACTGTTGAGCTATGAACAATGTCAGGAGAGCGGTGTGCTGAAAATTTTCATGTGCATCGCCTTCGGTGTGCAACAAAAAAAGACACATCGTTACTAGTGCATGCCTGTTATTTGTGGTGCACCGATTTTTTTTTTTTCTAAAAAAAATTATATATGTATATTCCTAAATACATGTATCATTTAATAAAAGAATTGTATTTAATATGTCAATCATTCAGAGATGTGAAAGGAGTGAACAGAGGGAACAACATCAACAACATGTAGACTAGTATAACATGGTTCATGAGTGGGAGGCACGAGAGAGGGAGAGAGATGTGTTCCCTTGCCCTATTACAATAGCTACCCAGGGGCTCCTAAGGCAGGTATGCCTCCTCAAGTTCTATGAGGAGGCTACTTTCGTAAAGGGCCATGGTGTGTTTTTGCGACATCTTATCTGCAAGTAGAATGCCCACCTACAGGCTTTCCAGGTTGGTCCTAACCAGTGATATGCACCCACTAAGGAGGACATCTATTTCATTACTGGGCTATGGAGAGGAGGGCTGGATTTCCCCTCATTCCCAGATGTTCCAATTGGCTATGCAGTAGGGAGTCAGTTGGCGTACTCCCAGAGATACAATAGCATGGATATACTGTCTCCTTTAGATTTTTAAGTCTCTGGAGGGAAGTTACGTATTGCTGCATTTGGTAGTGAGGCAGTGAGGTGCCTCTCACTTCTGATTTCGACCATTTCACACAACACTAGTGATAAGCAACGCATACATTGCCCAATTCTATATTATGTTGATTATTTTTTACAGGATCCACGACTTGTCAGGTGGTCTGCCATTAATTTGCGGCAATTATATACAAGCTTAGATAGATGTCATGCTCAAGCACAACGAAGGGTCAACTTCCCTTTTTCTTCAAAGCTATTTTGCTTATTTTTTGAGAGGTTTCCAGAGACGAGGCCTACTTTTGTTAGAAAAAATTGTAGGCTGATGTTGCATGCATGGATGCACATGTGGGGATAAATGATGCCCAAGAGGGGCAAGACTGAGTTTTCTGCGAGGATATTGCATGATGCACTGGAGTTGCTAGCCAGTGTTGACGATCATCCCTTCGTTATGGTCCCCTATCCTTATGCTGGCTTGGATTGGCGAGGGTGTTCCAACATCCTCTTCACAGATGATGAGCCTCCAGATGATAGAGGCAATATTATTGTTTTATTTAAATTTATTCTAACATGTTCTTTAACTTTTTTTTATTAAATTGTGTAATGAAATTGTCTAATTATTTTTGTGTACTTGTATATATTTTGCAGACATTGGGTCTTTTGACGGTGAGGACATTCCATCATCACCAAATGATCCAGCTGTGGATCCTGATGACGATCAGGATATGCAAAATGGCAATGATCATAAGGCTGGTGTAGAGAGACCTTCTCCTGCTAGTGCGCCAGTACCGCCTTTGCTACACGCGGTAGGCTTGATAGTAGATTTAGGTTGGATTTGGGTGACCAAATCTGTGCATTTATTGTTGAGGTGGGAGTCAGGCCCGCTACTATGAGATACATACAAGCCGATGGTAGGCTTTTACATATGTGGAGAGGCATGTCGCGCGACATGTACAACCTGATGTGGCATGTTGTAGGAGTTACGACCTTATTTACGCCGCTGAGGAGGACCGTTGCATGTTATAGGCATGGTCGATGTTGGAGTTCCAGTGTTTTGGCCAGATTGGCAAGACCAAAAGACCGAACAACATCAGAACCACTTTGGGGCCCTAGGATCTAGCCCTCCTAGACCCGGAGAGGGATCTCTCCATAAAGCAAAGAATGATGAATCTTTGAAAGCTAAAAAAGAGGTATTAGGCTAGGTATGAAGCACAAAGGGGGGTTTAAAATGATTTGGTTGGTTGTTGGGTTGGTTCAAGGTAATTAACTGAGAAGGTTATGGAATGAGAGGAACAGAGCAGCAGGACGTTTCAGTAAAAGAGGTTAGGTTAGGAATGTGCAATCCATTGGGCTATGGAGTCATGAAAGGGAATTACTTGCAAACAACTAGCCAAGGCTTTCAGAGGGCAAGTCATCTATACTAAAGGATCTTCAAGATAGATGGTGAAATGGAAAAACAAGGAGTGAAAGGAGAGACACGAAGGGCAGCTTGAGATCAGACTAGAGGTCATCTAAATCCAGATCTGCTTCAGCATGCTCTCAAAGAGAAAACACTTAATATTTAAACAGAGAACTAGGCCTGAGATCATAGAAGGACCTTTAACCTTTAATTCTTTGACACTAGCTCATGAGATATTAGAAAGGCCAATCTATTTGAAAAGGACCCCAGTGGACAGGGCTCACACTAAATCCCCAGTATCCCAATTCTTCCAGCTCTAACCCAACAAGAAAAACTAAGCAGCAAACCCTGAATTCACACATCAGCTAGCAATGAATAACAACTACTACACTGGTTAAATTACATGAATTTTCCCTTAGATTCACTATCAGCAGAATACATTAAGGAGAAGAAGAGTAGTGGGCATTAAGGTATCATGCAGGGGTATATCTTAAGCCTGATTTACTGATTCTTATCAGAAGATCAATGGACAACGTGAAATATGTAAATAAACGATGCAATAAGAGAAACATCACCTGTAATATAGACCAGGATCCTGTGAAATTTGCTTGATTAATTGATGTGAAAAACCAGTCACATACACTGAGCTCAATAGCTGATTACAGTCCAAACTTCCTCCTACCAACCTACTACATTACAAACTACTCAGCTACTCTCCCCAAAACTATTCTAACAGTCAAATGAATCTCTACAACTACAACAAAAACAACAACAACAACCTTTACAATGTGTTCTTTAGGGGTTCTTATAGGAGAATGAATGACAACAGGAGTAGATGTGAATTAAATCGATTCATTAAGACAGCGTAGAGGCAAAGGATCGAGCCCGCTCTGCTTAAAGGCGATCTACATCGTTGTATGTACTTTGTGGTATGGCCGGGGAGTCTTTTTCAGGTCAATATTTGACCATCGGATGCGTTCTTTAAAGTCCTTTCTAGCTGTAAGGCACTCTGTTCTGTCTTCTGAAGCAAGTAAGGTGACTGAAGGTCCTCTGGGTTTATATACTTCCATTATTGCTGTCCTGATAGTCCCTGGAAGCTTTCTGTCAGTGAAATGGCTTTTAGGAATGTGAGGAGGCATGGAGACTTCAGTAGGAAGGTGTAATCTTTTGAGAAAATACGTTATGCTGACATATATGCAGATATGGCTTGTTTCATGTGCATTGGCCTTCAAACTGCGTCTTATCCTTTGAATAAGGATTAAACATTTAATCTTCAATTATGGGCCTAAATCCTTAATCCCTGCCGCTAATACACTGGCCACTGCTGTAACGGCCTCTCTGTGTTCTATATCACAGTGGCTGTGATTATGGAAAATAGAGCGAATTCATGGCTCTTGTGAAACCCTGCACAATAAAATAAACTGATTAAAAAATCCAGGGAGTGGCGGAAGATTTTCTGCAGAGGCCTGGAGGAATGGTGGCGCAACAGTAGAAACTGTGAAAGAATGGCGAAAAATGGAGTTCATGAAGGTTTGGGGTAAGAAAGGGCACAGACCGTCCGATCATGTGCTGAGATGGTGATCAACGGCCGGGATCGATGAATGGGGATGTACATACGAAATAAGGTAGAGAAATTATGTTTAGTGTAAAGCCCAGAGTTTTAAGGTTTCGAGCAAATACACGCGAAATGGATCAAATGAATGAAGACATGCCTTTAATGGGGGGACCCGGCTAAGGTGGAGGGAAATTTAATGTGGACCATCAGATCTCAAGAGGAGATCGACGGTGGAGATGACTCGATGAAGTGTTAAGGTCGCGCGATGGGAAAACTTGAATGGAACACGAGATGTGATATGGGCCATTGATATAGCTTAGATGGATGGCTTTGATCAAATATGGAGGTTGCGGGGACACAAGGAGAAGGGTGGTTTCAGAAGGAAAACCACTGGTATCACGCAGCTCAAAGGCAGCAAGGTGGTTTTCGCTTTTTGAATGCGATATGGGTCCCTGGCTGACACGTGGCTCTAGAAAACCGCCCATATCGCATAAATTCTGACTGTTAAAGCTCGGACATAAAACCTGCGCGATATTGATGATGGCCGTCGAATCAGGAGTGGGAAGATCGGACGGTGGGAGGTGGAGCGCGAAATGAGAAGATGCGCGGGTGAAGTGGGCCATTGGGTTCACTACGGACCGTTGGATCGTGTGGATGGACGGTTAGGATCTAATCGGAACCGAAGGAGGCAGAGGCACAAATCTCCGATGGGCGATGAAGCGATTACAGTTGGGCCATTGGATCGATGATAGATCAACGACTACGATTGGATCGGGGTTGACCAATCGGGGAACACAGGGGCATAGTGAGAGGTAATCTGGGCCATTGGATCGAGCGGGATGGAGGCTCAGATCCAATCGGGGTGCGCCAATCGGGAGGACCATCGATACGGGATTGGGCGATTGCGATGATGCGATTGAGCGACCACCGTCTGATCTAGACACAGATCAATGACTCTCATGTAATTGGAGGGTGATAGGAGAGAGAGAAAACGGGCGCGTCGAGGGACACGCGTTGACTTTCGGATCTTTCAAAAGATCAATGATGTATATCGCAACGTGGTACTTCACAGCGTAAAACCATCGCATCAGGAATTTTTTGTTTAACAAAGAAACGAGCTCCCCGTGATTCTTCCGATTGCAATTAGCGCCCAAGCCTTTAGCGCTTGGTCTCGGGCGTAGGGCAATGGCAGGGAAGTGGTTAAGGGGCTAGCCGAAAAGGGGCTTAGCATGTTATGTAAAATGGATGTTTTTAAGCCAAAAAGAGGGTTTTTAAGGCTAAAAGAGGGATTCAGTAGAGGGAAAAAGGGACTTTTAAACTAGCCAAAGGATATTTGTAAGGTTTAAAAGGGGATTTAGGATGATTTAAAGGGTAATTGGGAAATTTTTGAGGAACTGCAAAGGGGAAAGAGGTGATGAAAACATAGGTTTAATGGGGATGAAGTAAGGGAAATGGGGGCCTTTTGGGCATTTTCTTTGCAGAAACAGAGAGGCTTTTTAACTGGAAACAACAGTGAGGATTTATTAGAGGATAAAAGGCACAAGGAGGCTTCAAGGATGATGTGTTTTCAGAGGAAATGCATTCCTTTAAGGCTCAAAAAAACATTTTAGCCCCCTGTTTTCTTGTCAAAAAATTCATAAGGGGCTAACAGTGGCTCCACATGGGGATGGCATCTTCTTGAAGGTGTCAAGAATTCAGAAATTGATCTTTGGAGTAGGCCAAATTCCAGGTACTTGAAACATCCATTTTCTTCCTTGGATCAGCTGCCACAAATCATGAAGACATTATCAGCAGGAAACATTCTCCCAAACAACTACCTACCCAGACTAAAGTCCTAACATTCTTCTTCTGGGTGCATTTGGACTTGCAAACCCTTTACATCATCAATTTTTACAAACAGAAGAATAAACCTATTCTCTTTCTACCCTTATTACTCCATGAGACCAGGTTAAACTGTTGGCCTCATAGTTTCTCTACCTGAACTAATGTCTGCTAGGGTTAAACTATCTAGCAAACTTCTTCTCTACATTCTAAGACAGAAATTGAAAAATAGCCAAGCCAGGATTAGACTGTCTAGCTTGCTGTGGACCATGACATAAAGACAAAACTGCTCATGGACTGAAAACTTTGCAGAAATTTAAAACCACTAACTAAATGCTCATGGACTGAGCTTTATTGAGATTTTCCTACCTACCCTACTCTAACTGGAATATTTACAAGTCTAGCTTACAAAAATTGTCTTCCAATGCAACCAGTCCATCAAGTGATCCCATGAATGGTCTTTCTTGCTCATCTCCTTGAGAATGCTGGATAGGCAGGGCTGCTCCCACTCTTTTTGTTCCTAAACAGCAGCTTCTAAAAATTTTCTTGTTGTCTGCAACATGCTGCTCAAAAATACCCTTGATCCTTCTTCAAATGTTTGCAGGAAATAAAAATAAGGATCATAAAATGATACATGGTTATGAATATTCGACAGGCAGACTTCAACCAGGATTTCTCCTTCTACCACTGGATCAGGAATAAGACTCTCTTGAGAAAGAGAATCTCCTTCATTTTCTTCATTTTCTGAATTGGAGGACTCATCATATATTGCAGCCATGTCCTCTTGGACCTCTGATATATTCTGCTCTGATGGGCCAAGCTCTATGAAGAGGTCCATGTATTCTTGAGAAGGGGTTTGTTCTATTGCTTCCTCTTTTTCAAGAGAAGGCTCCTTACTTTCATCGTGCTCAAGAATCTCTTATTTTCTTTCTTCTTCCTCCTCTGAAATGAAAATCTACTAATCTTTATCTTCATGGCATCCCCTACTGATGGTCGGAGGTGTAACAGAGTGAAAATTCAATGAATCTTCATCTATTACCAGGATTTCGTAGCTTTCCCCATCAGTGTCATAGATAGGCTGAATTGTTTCATTGCTTCTCTGAAGTTGCTGGCCCTTATTTTCCTCCCATGAATCTACTGATGATCGTCCTGCAAGCTTAGCTTCCCTCTGGAAACAATCATCATCAAATAGATCATAACAAGGAAAGTCATAATCGTAAGCAATGTCACCAATCAAACCTGTCGGATTCTCAGCAGGACTTTCTTCGTTTTGATCCACATAGGAGTTCTCTAGATCTGCATGCTCAAACTCATTATATGAATGAGCAAGCGTATCAGTTCTATAAAATATTACAGAGGTGGACTACGTGTTTAATATTCGGCCCATCTCTTCTTCTATCAACGGAGGAATTTATTTTTTAACACAGACAAAAGAACAATAGTCCTTTGCTTCTTGTATGAACTGATCTGGAGGCTGGATATCTTCTTTAGCCTATTCTTGAGCATTTTCCAGAGCAAGAGAAAACTCCAGACCCAGATCATCATACATGTCTTGCTCATCGTCTAGGTCTGGAGTTGGCCCTTGCTTTGGAAAATGCATGGGCTGTTCTAGATAATCAACATTTGCATTTAAATTAGCCGCATACATCTCCACCACTTCACCAAATTTGTTCATCAGTTTTATCAATTTATCCTCCAAACAATCTAGCTTTGTTTCTTGGTCCATATCTGGATCCATGTTTCTACAAATAGGGTCACTGCATCTTCTCAACCAGTTCAAAGTCTTCTACCAGTGGAGTCCTTAGGTCTATTTAGGAGTTATAGGGTGTGGAGTCACCAGGTGGATGAATTTGGATGTTTGAAATAGGTTGCTGTCCACCATCAGCAATGAAATACCAATCTAAAGGCATTGGTTTGATTTGCTCCCCAGTGGAGTCGCCATTATGTTGGAGTTCCAGTGTTTTTGCGAGATTGGCAAGACAAAAAGACCACACAACATCAGAACCACTTTGGGGCCCTAGGACCTAGCCCTCCTGGAACTGGAGAGGGATCTCTCCATAAAGCAAAGAATGATGAATCTTTGAAAGCTAAAAAAGAGGTATTAGGATAGGTATGAAGCACAAAGGGGGGTTTAAAATGATTTGGTTGGTTGTTGGGTTGGTTTGAGATCATTAACTAAGAAGGTTATGGAATGAGAGGAATAGAGCAGCAAGATGTTTCGGTAAAAGAGGGTAGGTAAGGAATGTGCCATCCATTGGGCTATGGAGTCATGAAAGGGAATTACTTGCAAACAACTAACCAAGGCTTTCATAGGGAAAGTCATCTATACTAAAGGATCTTCAAGATAGATGGTGAAATGGAACAACGAGTGAAAGGAGAGACACGAAGGGTAGCTTGAGATCAGACCAGAGGTCATCTAACTCCAGATCTGCTTCAACATGCTCTCAAAGAGAAAACACTTAAGATTTAAACAAAAAACTAGGCCTGAGATAATAGAAGGACCTTTAACCTTCAATGCTTTGACACTAGCTCATGAGATCTTAGAAAGGCCAATCTGTTTGAAAAGGACCCCAGTGGACAGGGCTCACACTAAATTCCCGATATCCCAATTCTTCCAGCTCGAACCCAACAAGAAAAACTAAGCAGCAAACCCCGAATTCACACATCAGCTAGCAGTGAATAACAACTACTACACTGGTTAAATTACATTAATTTTCCCTTAGATTAACTATTAGCAGAAAAAAATTAAGGAGAAGAAGAGTAGTGGGCATTAAGGTATCATGCAGGGGTATATCTTAAGCCTGATTTACTGATTCTTATCAGAAGATCAATGGAAAACGTGAAATACGTAAATAAACAATGCAATAAGAGAAACATCACTCACAATATAGACCAGGATCCTGTGAAATTTGCTTGATTAATTGATGTGTAAAACTAGTCACATACACTGAGCTCAATAGCTGATTACAGTCCAAAATTCCACCTCCCAACCTACTACATTACAAACTACTCAACTACTCTCCCCAAAACTGTTCTAACAGTCGAATGAATCTCTACAAATACAACAACAACAACAAGAAGAACCTTTACAATGTGTTCTTTAGGGGTTCTTATAGGAGAATGAATGATAGCAGGAGTAGATGTGAATTAAATCGATTCATTAAGACAGCTTGGAGGCAAAGGATCGAGCCTGATAAGGCGATCTGCATTGTTGTATGTACTCTGCGATATGGCCGGGGAGTCTTTGTCAGGTCAATATTTGACCATCGAATGCGTTATTTAAAGTCCTTTCTGGATGTAAGGCACTCTGTTCTATCTTTTGAAGAAAGTAAGGTGACTGAAGGTCCTCTGGGTTTCCATACTTCCATTATTTCTGTCCTAATAGTCCTTGGAAGCTTTCTGTCAGTGAAACGACTTTTAGGAACTCAAGGAGGCATGGAGACTTCAGTAGGAAGGTGTACTCTTCTGAGAAAATACGTTCTGCTGACATATATGCAAATATGGCTTGTTTCATGTGCATTGGTCTTAAAATTGCGTCTTATCCTTTGAATAAGGGTTAAACATTTAATCTTCAATTACGAGCATAAATCCTTAATCCCTACTACTGATACACTGGCCGCTGCTGTAACGGCCTCTCTATGTTCTGTATTACAGTGGCTGTGATTATGGAAAACAGAGTGAATTCATGGCTCTTGTGAAACCCTGCACAGTAAAATAAAACGATTAAAAATTCTAGGGAGTGGCGGAATATTTGCTGCAGAGGCCTGGAGGAATGGTGGCACAACAGTAGAAACTGTGAAAGAATGGAGGAAAATGGAGTTGATGAAGGTTTGGGGTAATAAAGGGCACATACCATCCAATCATGTGCTGAGATGGTGATCAACAACCAGGATCGACGAATGGGGACGTTAATACGAAATAAGGTGGAGAAATGATGTTTAGTGTAAAGCCCAAAGTTTTAAGGTTTCGGGCAAATACATGGGAAATGGATCAAATGAATGAAGACAGACCTTTAATGGTGGGACCTGACTAAGGCGGAGGGTGATTTAATGTGGACCATCATATCTCAGGAGGAGATCGACGGTGGAGATGACTCGATGAAGTGTTAAGGTCGTGCGATGGGAAAACTTGAATGGAACGTGATATGTGATATGGGCTGTTGATCTGGCTTAGATGGACGGCTTTGATCAAATATGGAGGTTGCGGGGACACAAGGAGAAAGGTGGTTTCAGAAGGAAAACCACCAGTATCGCGTGGCTCAAAGAAAGTAAGGTGTTTTTCACTTTTTGAACGCGATATGGGTCCCCGGTTGACACGTGGCTCTAGAAAACCGCCCATATCGCGTAAATTCTGACTATTAAAGCTCGGACACGAAACCTGCACGATATTGATGATGACCATCAGATCAGGAGTGGGAAGACCGGACGGTGGGAGTCGGAGCGCAAAATGAGAAGATGCGCGGGTGAAGTGGGCCATCAGGTTCACTATGGACCGTTGGATCGTGTGGATGGACGGTCAGGATCTAATCAGAGCCAGAGGAGACAGGGGCACAAATCTCCGATGGGCGATGAAGCGATTACATCTGGACCATTGGATTGATGACAGATCAATGGCTGCGATTGGATCGGGGTTGAACAATCGGGGAACACAGGGGCAGAGTGAGAGGTAATCTGGGCCATTGGATCGAGCGGGATGGACGACTCAAATCCAACTGGGGCGCGCCAATCGAGAGGACCATCGATACGGGATTGGGCGATTGCGATGATGCGATTGAGCGACCACCGTCCAATCTGGAGACAGATCAACGGCTCTCATGTAATCGGAGGGTGATAGGAGAGAGAGAAAACTGGCGCATCGAGGGACAAGCACTGACCGTTGGATCTTTTAAAAGATCGACGGTGTATATCGCAGTGCGGGACTTCACAGCGTAAAACCATTGCATCGGGAATTTTCTGTTTAACAAAGAAACGAGCTCCCCGTGATTATTCCAATTGTGATTAGCGCCCAGGCCTTTAGCGCTTGGTCTCAGGCGCAGGGCATATGGCGAGGAAGTGGTTAAGGGGCTGGCCGAAAAGGGGCTTAGCCTGCTATGTAAAATGGATGTTTTTAAGCCAAAAAGAGGGTTTTTAAGGCTAAAAGAGGGATTCGGTAGAGGGAAAAAGGGACTTTTAAAATGGCCAAAGGATATTTATGAGGTTTAAAAGGGGATTTAGGATGATTTAAAGGGTAATTGGGAAATTTTGGAGGAACTGCAAAGGGAAAGAGGTGATGAAAACATAGGTTTAATGGGGATGAAGTAAGGGAAATGGGGGCTTTTTGGGCATTTTCTTCGCAGAAACAGAGAGGATTTTTAACTGGAAACAACAGTGAGGATTTATTAGAGGATAAAAGGCACAAGGAGGCTTCAAGGATGATGTGTTTTCAAAGGAAATGCATTCCTTGAAGGCTCAAAAAAATATCTTAGCCCCCTGTTTTCTTGTCAAAAAATTCATAAGGGTCTAACTGTTGAGACATAGTACGTGATCGATAGTTCGCGAGTAGTGACATATCATCTGATGATCATGATCAGGGGATTGATCATCGTTCACCTTGTGTCGTGCCATATGAGCATCCTCCACTAGCATCGAGCAGCAGTCATCATGGAGAGGAGGCTACACCATCGGCCACGTCCAGTCAGCAGCCTGCAGCATCTAGCAGAGCTCATGATCATGAGCAGGCTGGACCATTGACCATGTCGAGTGATCGCGATGAGAAACCGACAGTTGACCCTGATCATCATGAGGCACCAGTACCAGATCAATAGGCAGGAGATGATCAACATGTATCTGAGCTTGTCGAGGCTGCACCATTGATTGAGCAAGCCTCGACTAGTACTGTTATTGATGATCTACCACCAGCTGATATATGATATTTATATTACAGTTGTATATTTTTTACTTTATTCAATTATATAGTTATATATATATAAAGTATATATATATATATATATATATATATATATATATATATATATATATATATATATATATATCTATATATATATGGTCCATGTATTTTATGTTCATGTTACAGTTGTACTTAATTTACATGTTGGTGATCATCATGATGTGTATATTGTTAGGTCATGTTAGAAATGTTCATTTAATGTGCATCTTGCAGATATATGTGTATGTGATAGCAATTATTTCACATGAGATGTATATTTGATGTTTGTGTTATGATGATGTTATATAATGCTAATTGTGTTTTGTTAGATGATCATGATCACGATGATGTTAGCGAATTTGAATGTGTTTTTTAGTCAAATATGATGTTTGTACAATGGTTATCATGATTGTGATGTTTATTAATTAATTTAATATTAAATGATCATGATATTATAAAATTGTAATATTTTTAATTCTAATTGTATGTAAGATTCTAAAATTGTATTTGTATTTGTATTAATTGTAATTGTTATATGTAAAATATTTGTAAAATTTTAATTTTAATTGTAATATTTAATTTATTGTGAAATGATTGTAATTGTAATTTTAATTGTAATTGTATATATGTAAAATTGTAAAATTGTAATTGTAATTATAATTATATGTAAAATTCTAAAATTGTAATTGTATGTAAAATTCTAAAATTGTAATTACGAAAATTTGTAAAATTGTAATTGTAATTGTAAATTATAAATTTGTAAAATTGTAATTGTATATATGTAAAATTCTGAAATTGTAATTGTAATTGTACGTGAAATTGTAAAATTGTAATTGTAATTCTAATTCTATGTAAAATATTTGTAAAATGTTAATTGTATTACTGTGAAATGATTGTAATTGTAATTGTATGTAAAATTCTGAAATTGTAATTGTAATTCTATGTGAAATTGTAAAATTGTAATTGTAATTCTAATTCTAATTCTAATTCTAATTTTAATTGTAATTGTATGTAAAATATTTGTAAAATTTTAATTGTATTAATGTGAAAATTTTAATTGTATTAATGTGAAATGATTTTATTAAAAAATTTAAATTTGTAAATTTGTAAAATTTTAAATAACTGTAAAATAATAAATCTAGAAAAATATGAATTATTGTAACATAATAAAGTTTAGAAAATAGTGCAAATAAATTCATGTGCTTTAGAATTATCATTATTTGATTATGATCTTACATGCAAAAAAATAACTTTCTACAGTACGCCATTGTTTTTTAGATCAACATAATTGCAAATTATCAAGTGAAATATTGATTTTAACATTAACACAATGTAAATTACCAATTAATTCAAAATATGTATTGTAATGTTTCGAAAAACCCATCTTAAAAAGTATAGATATTGATGAAATAACACATGTACCATATCACTCTCAGTTCTCATGATCACCCTCATTATCTTCCATCTCGCATGGCATGATAACACTATTGTAAATATGTTTTGATCTAGGGTCATGTCTCAATACGAACCACTAATCCCTATCCAACACATCTGGGTAAAAAAACACCTGGTTGCAGTGTTTGGGGAAAACATAGGGCTCCTTAGCTTCATCCCACATCTTTCTAGATTTGATATAGATCAGCCTACTATATTGCAATATTCCTTTACATTATTCCGATAAAATGTGTCCCACCACTTGCACCTAAAAATAACACATTGGAAAGAAGAGAAAACCACTTCAATGATCTCTTGTATCTTTCTGATGTAACCTAACATCCCTCATACTAGGTTTTGATCACGGTGGCTATATCGACTAGATTGATCGAACTCGACTTCCACTCCACAGTCTTGTGTGATGTTCCTAGCATCGACATTTTCTGTGCAAGAATGGTGTCCATATGCCCACATAGATGGGAACAAATGCACCTATTATAAAAAAGTTAAAAAAATCATAGTGTCATGTGTCTTATAATAACCCAACAGTTAAAATATGAAATATAGATGTCTTATAAGTTTCAAATGTACATATAAATTAAATATATTATTACCGAGTTGTTGCACCCAATCCCTACGTTTAGCGCATCCTCTTCAACACGCGGGTAACGACCGGTTACACCGTATTTCTCTCTGACTTGGTCAGAAACCCAACTGTTGGGGCATTTTTTTTTGCATATTTTATTTTAAATTATCGGGATAAGGCACACTTCTACCATTCAACTATCTGAATTCTTTCCTTTCACTATCCAATTTCATCCTCTTTTGTTCGTAGAATGCGACCCACAGTTGTGTCGCTTCAGAATTGTAAAGAATGAATTTATTGATTGCTTCAATTTATGCATTCGTTGATGAATTCAAACTGACATTATATAGTACATAGAGATCAAAATATACATTATATTTAAGTTCAACATGAATATTTACTTTGTGTAAATTTGAAAAATAATAAGTTGCTTACTCTTTATCAAGCACTTTTTTCCACTCGTTTGGAGCAACTCACCTTCTCTTTTATCTTCATCCCTTTCATCATCCCAAATCACCACACCTGGTATGTTGTCGATCTTCTTGATGTACCCACTGGCATAATAGAAAGACTCATACAATATGTACCCCTTTGTCATAGAACCCTTGGGTTTTTCCCTTTGTCGAACAAAAACTCTCAATTTTTTCATGTACCTCTCTAAGAAAAATATCCAATGACAAGAAACCACCCCAACTAATTCAACCTCATCTACTAGGTGGATTAGAAGATGAACCTGCAAGTCCATGAAACTCGTCGCAGTTCCTTCTGGAACATACAAAAAATCTCAACTATCTCTTGACGCCACCGTGGAATGCTAGCCACATGAATCTCCTTTGACGTGATCCAACGTAAAAATGCAGATAATTTAGATATGGAACATCCTAGGTCTTGAGGGAATTCATGTTTTACACACCCACGCACGGACAAAGGATAATGACACTGCAAAGTTATAAACACGTGCAATAATATAAAAAATTAATTATGTTTTATGATCCCTGCATGGGATAAATTTTATTAATATAAAAAATAATAAAATCATGCTTTTGACATTATACATACTCTTAGAAGATTCAAATGGTCATGCGATTTCAACCCCGACAAATGGTCATCCACGGTGAAGTAGCGTCGCAGTGAAGACCTGTATGAAGATGGCACCCTCACACCCATTATAACTTCCTTTTCCAAAGAAAGATCATATTTTTCTTAAATCCATGGGACATCACCTTCTTTGGAATACCGTGAATTAGAGGGACCAACACCTGCCTCTGACCCTGTACTTTCTAATCGTCTTGGCCAATGTTTCTTTTTAGTTTTTGAAGTAATAAGATCTTTCCTAACAACCAATGTGTCACTTTGTTTCGATGATATGTTCCTCCATAAAGAAGATGAAACATTTTTAAATGTATGAATGGGATATAATAAGTGGGTAATATTAAGATGCTCCCAATATGGGAGGTTATAAAATATAGATTTCCTTTTCATCCCAATGGGAAATTTCTCAACATAGGTGTCGAAGAATTTTGGATCATCAAACATAGGCTCCCCATTTGAATTGAACATTTCTATGAACTCTTTCTCCTTCTCTCTCTCATATGCTCTAAGCTATTCAGCTGGTGTTGTTATTGGAGGCCTTTGGGTTCTCTCTTGTTTACCATTGAAAGCAGATGTTTCTCTTCTGTAAGGGTGTTCTTCCGGGAGGAATAACTTGGAGCAATCATACACTGGCTTTCGTAGGTCCTTGGACCATCTAGCTTTTAGAGAAGGTCCAAAACATTTACATCCAAAATACCCTTTCGTTACAAGACCTACGAGATTATTGTATACAATTAATATACATGTCCGTTAAAGAATATCATGAAGATAAGAACAATTACAACGAATTAAATAACTAATATGTGAAATAATATTGTTACGTATATAAACAAATCAATAGATTAAACATGTAATTTACCAGAGAAAACTCCTAAGCCTGGATAATCATGTGTTGTGTAAGCACATATTCCAAACAACATAAAACTCCTCTCTACTACAATGGGTCTTGATACAATGTATACATTTATCCCATCCCATAATTCCTTTAATTCATCTACCAGTGGTTGTAAGTAGACATCCATATTCTTCACTTGTCTTCTACCAGGGACCATGAGAGCCAACATAAGATGTTCATTCTTCACGGACAACCATGGGGGGATATTTTTATTGATCACTACTACAGGCCAAACAGAATAGTTGGTGTTTTGGAGGGAATATGGTTTGACGCCATCCATGGCTATGCTGAGTCGCAGACTTCGTACTTCATCCTTGAATTGTTTTGGTTATGTATCCTCTATATGCTTCATGGGTACTGAATCAGTTGGGATTCACATCACTCATAACTCACTTCTATATGAGGCATGCCATCCTTGCAACATAGCTAATTCTTTTCAACGAAAGAGCCTTTTAATCCTTGGGATTATAGACATGTGCCTTAATATCTTAAAAGAAGGACCAGTACGTGATTTACCCTTCTTTTTTTATTTATCATACCTGTCATGCCCACATTTAAGACATATCTCTTTATCTGCATATTCTCCTCTATATATAATACAATCATTTGGACATGCATGATATGATATGTACTCAACACCCAACGTTTTCAACAATTTCTTTGCCTCTTCACAGCTACCAAGCAAGACATTATCACTCGGAAGAACCTTACCTTTGAATAGCCTGTAGTTGGTGATCATGGAAAAATATTTTAATAAATGTACGTTAATGATGATATAATTATTAACATTCATAAAATTTAACATTTGTAATTTTCATTGCGTACTGATTATATTTATCAAATTTATATAGGGAGGAATTTATAGTAACTTACCTCAAAATTTCTAAGAAACATGCGTTCGACAAGCCAAAATTTTCTTTCAAGTTTTAAAGTAACATCGTTGTCCCCAATTGGGTAGACTTTGACTGACCACCGGGTCCAAAGAGAAAGGTGGAGGAAGCAAATTTAAGTCTTTCGGAAAAGGTGTCAACGATATGAGAATCATCCCCTAGTTGATCATCGTTTTGGAATGAATCTAAAAACATTATCTCCATGGCAGAAGTATCCCTTAATTAATCATCCATACCAACCTATATTTGATAGCCTCCATTTCCAGCTTGTGAAGAAATACTATTGCTATAGTCATTCCTAATTGGTGAATCTGGACGTAGCGAGAATTAAATCAGTGGTTGATTCAACCATTCTTGGTATCATTCCTCTCCAATTTTTTCTCTTAATTCAGCCTTCTCTCGATTTGACATTGTCGTGGGGTGCAACAGAAGATGGTAGGTAGGCCTCTCATTATCACTAGAATCCTAATAATTTAAAAAAAATAAAATTGAACATGATTAGTACAAAATATATGATATCAATTAGTAACCACGTTGGCAATATTGCATGATTAATTGGTTTGACGTTGAAATAATTACATTAATCAATATACCAAATAATTATAATTATTACCATAATTGTCCTAGGATTGTGGCTAGAAGATGAAATATTGTTACAATTGGCAAGGTGAAGCGGCTGTCCATTTTCATCTACCAAATGCGCCTTGCGGTATGTTGTTCCTGATAAGAGCTTCCACCATTTTGGAGCTATTTGAATATTTTGTGCATCTGAACTCGATTCTAAATTTGCATGAACCTGAAAATTTGTATACATTCTAAATTTAATTAAGTTGTGCATGATTGACATGGATAAAAAACATAAATTGAATTAGATAATGAAAATATAAATAAAATCTGAAGTAAATATTATGTCTCGAGATGGATAGGGAGAACTCTGTGATGGAATTTGAGAAATATTATGGAACAAGCTAGATTTTGAATAATTTTCCACTCGATATAATTATGATATTTTCTCCCTACATTTCAGCAAAATCAACAATAAATTTTGGTGCACACACCTAAAAGTAATTTTGGTGCCTTAAAAATGGTCTTCTTGTTATCAGTGCTAATGTATAGATCACTGCATCGGTGCATTTTAGTTACTATGCACCGGTGTTGTGTTATAAATAGAAGCACCAGTGTGGTTCTATTAAGTGACGCACCGGTGATGAATAACCGCAAATTAAAAAAACTGCAACTCTATTTTATTTAAGTAAAAAAATAGCGGTAAATTGAAAAATGGGTGGAAAAATATTTTCGAAAATATAATTTCATAAAAAAATTCTTTAAATACTAAAAACTTTTCATTATTTCACTATTTTTGCAAAAAATTTCAGCCAGATATTTGCAAGAGACATACCTGGAGCAAGAGAGCACAAGAGCATTGTAGAGCAGCAAAACGTTCGAATAGAAGTATTCAGGCAATCAAAATTCCAAACCTCTGGTGATTCAAACCCTATAGCATAGAATTTCAAACGATCTTGTTATTAAATTTTATTGTTTTTTTACTTTTTCTGCAGTGTTTTTTACGCACTAAGAAAAAAAATTCAATTTTTTTTTCATTTTCAGAAACAAAATTAAAAAAAAATCCTTTTTTCCCTAAACCCTACATTCTTTTTGTTTCTATCCTTTCTTCTCCCTATTTCTATTATTTTAGAATTAGGGCTTTTCATTTTAGATTTATAGGGTTTGTATTGCTATATATAGGCCTAAGACATCCAACCCACGGGACGACTTGCATAGTTGGATCCCAATCCATGTCAGCCCTTGTGTGAATTTTTAAAAAACATATTTTTTTTTTATCGGTGTGCCCAATGTAATCTAGCGCACCGGTGCGCTGGATTATCCCAACGCACCGCAGAAGTACTATGTGATAAAAAATAAAACATTTTTTTTTTTTTTTAATTAGTGTGCCATATGTAAAATAGGGCACTAGTGCGCTATTTCATTATGTGCACCGTGCTCCAGTATGGCTTATCATTTCCTATTCTAACCTGACACGCTCCTTGGATCTCACCACTCACATTCGATGCCATCGTTTCTCCCATCGTATCCTCCTCTCACTATTGTAACAATCAACTCCATCGAACCAGTCCTCTGCGCGTATTGAACTCCCATACTGCTTGGCCTCTCTGCTCGCCTCCATATTCTACTCAGCCTCCATATCACTGCTTGTTTCTCTCATTAAGCTAATCTTTGTGTATGCTCTAAAACCCTTCACACCTCCCTTAGCGTTTACACCTCCTATAATACTCAGCGCCTCACAAAAAGTAGTGGAGCGACGAGTGTAGAGCTTGGTTTCCACTTCAAAATCCTGCACAAAAGACTCCAGCAAGGAAACCGGTTATAGAAGGCGACATCCTTTTCAATGAGGAGAATGAAGAGGGCGTCTCTATCCAATAGTCAAAAAAATGTGTAACATGATCATCCAGCTTGAAAGTAGAACGCTCCCATCGGATTGATAATCACTACGTGCAAGTCAACAATATGTGAATTTTCACGTCACTGCCGACATTCATTGCACTACCTTCACACTAATTGCTCAGCCCTCCCTCGACGTGTCACCAGCGTTCCCCTCTATACACTGCTCCCTCTATATGCAACACACCGTGCTTCTTCCACCAGACTCCCTGCTCCACCGTGAATTTCCAAATGCTGCCTCTATCATATTAACATGACCTTTTACTCGGCTCAACCTCCCAATCCAATACCGCCGTCCTATGGTATTTACTCTTGATCCAATCATAGGAGTATTCCTTACACTACTTCTCGTTTGAGCCCGAACTTGAAACATAGATAGCAAACTATTTGAAAGAACTCATCGGTGGCTTGATCATAGAGATGGCGTACGCTTTTTGCAGGATACATATTCATAAGCAGATACATATGAGGAGTGTGAAACTGAATTAGGATTGCAAGCATGACATAGATCATGGGACAAAAGGAGGTTACACTTAGAAAAACCACAATCAGAAGAATGGAACAACAAAGAGGTTTCATTCCATCGTGCCACTGACTAGCATGTTTTTTTCCATAAGGTTAATGGAGCGACAGTCTGAAAAAATCATAAAAAAATGAAAATAAAATTAATGCATCAACATGTATGATTTATTTGGTGGTGATTGTCGAGATACCCTAGGCATATACCTATGTTATATTAAAATATCTTGAATATCGGGTTTTTTCACACTTTTCCATTTTGGTTCTAAAAATTTATGCACAATTCGAGTATATCAATCTCAACTACTTAGGTTTGTGCTGAACCCATAACTCACTCTTGCACCTTGAATTTAAAGGCATGAAACCGATACTCAGTACCAATAAAATATTTATCGCTATATTTTTTTGACCAATACTTTAAGTCACTAATCAGAATTTGCTAAAGTTTTCGTTGCATTAAGGATTCTACCAAGGGATATATGGCCAAACCCGATGTCATTGTTGGTGCTATTTAAATGCTATGTGCATTCAGTTTTCAATATTGTGACCATCAGTTCCTGAGTGAGTTGGTCGAATGTTTATGAGAATTGATTGAGATTGAGGGTCATGTGCATATATGGTTCATGATATATGGTTGCACCAACAAATAAAATAGAGTTGTTATTAGTGTATTCTCTGCACTTTATATAAAAACAATGTCTTGTGGAGGAGAGAATAAATTTGTATTCTCTATAAATTTGGCATGTTTGTTGTGAAAAGGCTCTAATTGGTGAAATATTAGAACTCCTGAATACTATGGTACACTCAACTACTAAAAACACGATCCAAATAAGCAAAGAGTCTATCTCTAAAATTTGAACTTGTCTATAAAATGCACTGGAAAAGATTGATTTATTGCAGGTTGAGTCACAATTACAACAAGATGACCTTGAATAGAAGATTTTTCATTCTAAACTTGTTTTTGTTCAGAACATTGAGACAAAATCCCATCTACAACACAAAAATTTTCATATCATTGAGCCCAATACAAGAGCATATTTGAATGCAGAATTAAAAAACAACATGCACTTCCCAAGCCCATCATAAAACCTTGGGAAGATCTTGTCCATAATAGACAGAAAATAGGTCTTGGATATGACAAGGAGTTGTCCTTTCATATTCCAGACTACTCCCAACCCATAAAATTCTAGAGTGACAAATTTCTTGATGATATTTCACCTTCAGCTGTTCTAGATTCTACTCCTCTTCCACAGCAGCAACAACATATTGTAAAATGCCAACACTTTGATCGAGTTGGCCATATGAAATATCACTGTTTCGATATTCACCCCATGCAATAATTATGGTCGGCACACTCATTCTTCACATAGATGCTTCAGAATCAAGCCTCCTGCAAGAAAAAAGATTCATCTTGGATGGATCGATTCTTGGAAATGATCAACATCCAAGAATGTGTTTAAGTCATATACCAAAACTTGCTCTAGAATAATTAACAATCTTGCAGTTTATTTTTCGCCATCATCTCACCTTGTACGTTACAGGAGGGGAAATGGTGGTCATCTACAAGCTTCGAAGCCACATCAAGCAAGCCTGTTCCACAACCTGTCATTCCAGATTTAGAGTTGTAGCCAAAGACACAACAGTTCAAGCGAGCCTGAGCCACAACCTATCATTCTAGATTCAGAGTTGTAGCCAGAGACACATTAGCTTATGCGAGCTTGAACCACAATCTGTCATTCCAGATTCAGAGTTGTAGCCAAAGACACATATGCCCATGAGCATGATTTTGGTTGGTGGTCAGCCATAAACCATCTATGTGGGGTTGATATTATTCCTCTTCAAAGAATTCGAGACACTTCCTCTAGCATAAGACTTCAGCTTCTTTCCAGTTTTGGTAGAGTTCTAGGAAATGCATCAAGCATTCCAGAGTTGGTGGTCATTTTTAAACCATCCGAGGTTGTAGAAATCAATTATTCTAGGTTGAAGGTATCCCTCTTCAAAATATGAGGATCACTTCCTCTAGCAGAAGATCTCAGCTTCTTGCCATATTTGGAAGAGTTCTGGGAACTACACTAAGCATTCCAATGTTGGTGGTCATCCTTAAACCACCTCTTTATGCCAACATTTCAAAGAGCTCATTTAGCATAAGTGCTACCATGCATAATTTTCCATTTTTGTATTACAACTCTCTTATTGGACTCACACATACCCCCTTCGACACTCGGGTTGATGGACACATACTTATGGGTAGGTGTGGAAGCCGAACAGTTAAAGAGGAGTAGAAGTGACCTTGGAATGTGAAACCAAGACTCACATATAATATAGTATAAATGTACACCTATGTTTAATAGAAAGATATATCATGCTTATATTATCTCCTTGTGTGTGTTTATCATGCATTTTTTAACAACAAAAAAATCCATAGAAAGATAAATAAAATGTAATTGTTACATGTGGGAGAGCGGTGGCCAACCATACTAACTAGAAGTGTTTTAATCATAACTTCTTCTTTTTTTCCTTTTTTTTTCTGATTTGATTTATTCCAAAGCCAAATGAAATTTATTTTAGAGATATATCTCCAATATAAATAGGTTTTGAAAATTCCATTTGATGATATGTCAAACATGCTCAAAACGATCTGCATAAGAGAATTGTTTTCTATTTCCCAGCTTATACTAACAATCAATCTTTTGAGTGTAACTCTTTCATTTGATAATGGATTGAAATGATTAAAATTTTATATTAAATTATATTCATTTATATCTCTCCAATAGAAAAATTTATTTTAATCCAAGAAGAATTGATTGTTCAAATGTATTAAGGAACAATCAGAAAAACATAGTTTGAAGAGTGTTAATTTATGATAGGGAGACAGTATTTTGGTCACAACTTTTTCATATGATATCAAAATAGAGTGATTAAAATTGACTTGTAAACTATATTCATAAGTTAATATACCATAGAAAAATTATTTCAAAATCTATCCATTTAGGTCTCCAAAAACTAATTGTCCCAACTCTATCCCTGAGCTACCTACTAGACACCTTGTCAATGTTTTGGTCCTAATGTTTTCATTTGAGATCCAAATTGAGTGATTAAAATTGGGTTAGAAAGTATACATAAAGGGATAATTATTATAGAAATATGTTTTAAAAATATTCCCATTTGGTCCCTCAAAAAAGGATTGTCCGGACCATGTTTTTAGTAATTTTATCAAGCCCACATGCCATATAATATGATAAACAAGAATTTTTTTCCAAAATGGTGATAAGAGTTTGTAGAAATATGATTTTCAATATAATATGTCTACATACACAAATAATTTCAAAAACATATCACCGATATTGATTGACACAACATATTGCAACAAACAAAACTCTTTTTACATATAAAGAAATTAATTTATTTATGTACTTATTTATTTTATTTTCTACACTAAGCTAATCTATTTGAAAAAGATGAAATATATGTATGTATAAGAATACTTCCAATGGATACATTTTTGAAACAAGGCCTCAAGTATTTACATACCCAAATTAGAAAAATGTGCATTAATAAATACCAGGGTAGGAGAGACAAAGTTCCCTTGAAAAGATGGTGCCAAAAATTGTCGAAATATGGATTGATGTTGCAAACAAATGATGTAGTGAAACCAATATTCAATATAGCCTTGAATCTTTTGATTTCCCATGGGTTTCATATCATGAATTTCTTCCATAACTTCTACATTTTTTGGATTTGAAGCCTTCTCAGACCTAATATAAGTTTCATATAGTGGTGCAGTTGAAATAGAATGGCTGGGAAGGGTGGGTAAATTTTGCAGTTCAACATTGTAAACATGTTGTGCTGGTTTATTGCTGTGAGGGTGTGGAATGGATTGAATAAGAATTTGTGTAGTGTCTGGAGGATTTTTATGATGTAGTTGATTGAGTTGTGTGACTGATCTTGATAGGCAAGCAAGATGTTTTTGAAGAGTATGAATGATATGTTTGTGCTACAATATGAGGGAGAGTAGTCATGCAATCATAAGATGAGTCACGCAAAACTTGTGGAAAATATCAGTGGGGGTTATACTGAGGTTGGAATGGCTTCCTTAATATTATTCCATGATCTATTATGTAAGTAAGAAAATGGAGATAAAGTGTTTTTAACCATTCATGTAATCCATATTTTCCATGGTTGTGAAATTATTGCAGCTTTGTCGTCTCTTTGATATGCTACTTCCATCCTAGATAAGAAAGATAAGCTATCTATGGGATTTTTTTTCGACACTAACGGAAAAAAAATTCTTAAAATTATTCTTGGTTTTTCTTAACCTGCAAAATATCCAATTGTGAAAATAGAGATTTGATAATATCAATTTTAAAATATTAAAATAAATCATTAATTTCAGCTCCTGTAACACCTATTATTACAACATATTTCAAAAATTGAGAAGAAAGTTCTCTATAAATATTACCAGCCTTGGATATTCCTCTTGAATACCTTATTCATAATTCAAAAATATCATCATATGATAGATGAAAAACATCAACTTTTCCCAACTGATTTAAGAGTTCTAAAAATTCATCTTTGTTTCTGTCGAGTAGGAGTGTTTTCAGGATCTCTTTTTTCAAATGCTTATGATTTTATTTTTGAAGGTTGTATCAAAATCAATCAACATATTCCTCCAACTTTCATCTTCCCCTTGTATCATACTTAAAATATCTTCACTTTCCTCATGTATTCCCAAGTTTGGATGCAGTTCCCACCAAGGCTCATAAACCATCAGAGAGATGCTCCTTTTAGAGTTAAAAGAGGAAAAACTTTCAAACTTTTATCAATAGTAAAATAATCATATCCTCTACAAAGAACTTCAAACTCAAATAAAAAAAAATATTTGGGTCTTTGTTTTCCAAACCGTGAAAATTTGGTAGAGCGGATGGGGGAATGATGTGCATTTGTGTCACTCCTCCTAGATCTCTGATAGGGAATTCAAAAGTAGAAGTGTGTGTTATTTTTCCAAAAATAGAACATGTTCTTCATGTGCTACTTTGAGGCTCCTCCTTCAAATATTCTTGTCAATTGGTTAGTGGAATGGGTGGTGCTTACATCACCACTTAAATGAGATCATAATTTTTTTCAAGTTTCTACCTCTAAATTTCCTACTTTCATTCATGCATGATATATGACCTAAGCTTGAATACTGAGGGTAGATATGTCATTAGTTCCCTAGGATGCATCTGTAGGTTCTTACCTTCAGCCTTCAATATCCATCCCTCACGAAATCAAGTATGCATCTGCAACCAATCAATAGTATGGTAGCAGACTTTTGACAGCCTCCTCGACAACGACGCCAAATTTTTGGGGCAATTAATTGATTAATAAAAATAACTAATCACCAAGACATTAATGATCAACCCAAGGAGCATCTTTTTCTTTTTTTTAATTCCAAGGAGCTTCTGGTTCTACATGATTGAATTCCACACTATCAAGCTCATTCAACAAGAAATAAAATGTAAGACTTGAATAAAAATACTAAATTTAAAAAGAAGAAAGTAAATGACAATAAAAAGAATTATGTTAATCACATGACTTGAAACAATATTGAATTAAACCACACCTTAATGAAATGGAAATTTAACCTATTACACCCAACTAAATTCTAATTCTAATATATAGCAGTAAATTGAATGAAATCGAGAAATTGCAGGAAACAACAAATATGGAAAATGTAGCAACCAAAAAATTACTTGAAAAAAAAGGAAATTTACTTTAAGGGAAAACAACTGAAATTAAATGAAACAAAAATTAATTAAAAAGAAAAAAACACGCAACTAAACTACATTATATGTACAAGGCAACACTTCATCCAAGGTAGGGGGGGCAATTGCCAAAGAATTGGTTCTGTTTGAAAAATAATTTAGTTCAGATTACGAATAACAGATGCATAAATCAATGGATAACTTCCTTCATTAAGGTATCTCAGAGAAATAATTACACCAGAATGAAGTTCTTAGCTTTTCCTCAAATTCAACAGCTGTTCATTCTCTCTCTTTGACCTTTTTTTTTAATTTAAATACACAGAGAGAAAAGGGAAATTACAACTAAATTGATTACAAAATGGTTTCCCCTTACAATTTTGGATTGATTAGAGAATCTCAATAAAAAAAAATCATATCTAAAATATCTCTCCATCATGATTCAATGGGAACAAGTTGAATTTGGTATTGCAATTGGGAGAATTTGGAAAATGGACACAACAACAAATATGAGAAAATCACCTTCAAAGAACCTTGTATTCTCTCAATCCAGACCGAATTTGGGAAAAATTCTCATTGGAAGACTAATTTGGTCTATTCTGCACAAAAATACTATCTCATATTTTCAATATTCATCTTCATTTTTCTAAACAGTCCAACACAAAACTGTCACTTTTATTCCAACAAATTTTTGAGTTGGAATATTTGACTATGAATTGGAGATAAAATCTGAAATATAGAAGAGATCTTGGAGGCTAAAATAGTGAGTGATGTTATAAAAAATTCATTAATAAACTATAATTTGCAAAATCATACATAATAATCTTCAATTTATTAAAAATAAAGAAGAACAAATATTATTTACCCAAAAGAGCATAAATAATTATAGAATGGAATTATGATAAATGATGTGATAAGTAATGGTAGAAATGGATGAAATATGTGTCAAGAAATGGTAATAATAATGATAATTTAGTGGCCCAATAACTGGTTGTTAAATTAATAAAGATAAATCTAAACGTTTTACCCTTAGGCTCTTATGACATTTTGATCGCAATGGACTGGATGGAAAAGCATTGTTCCATCATAAATTGTAAAGACAAAACTGTCAATTATGTTAATAAAGGAGGTTTTTGACATGAAATTAAATGGATATCAAGACTTGTAATGTTAAGACAAATTTCAGCCTCACAATTGAAGAAATTTATTAGGAAAGGTTGTCAAATTTTTGCAGTTCAAGTAGGATATTATAACTCTAAAGAGAAAACAACAACTTTGGAAAATCTTCCTATTGTCTAGAATGTTACAAATGTTTTTCCTAAGGAAATCCATCGACTACCCACTAAATAAAATATTGATTTTACAATTGAACTAATTTGGGGGGGATCCCCAGCGTCTAAGGGTGAAAATGCAAAGATGGGTAACACTTTTGTGACAATTCGGGGCGGAATTTTTTTTTCCTCCATAGTTTGGCCGAACTCTTGTCATAGTCCGGCCGAACAATTCAGGAGTTCGGCCGAACTATTGAATTTAGTTCGGCCGAACTTTGTTTTCCATTTGCAGTGACGACGTACTAATGATAATGGAAAAAAGATTTTCCACCTGAGTTTGGAAAACCAACAATAAAAGTTCGGCCGAACTATTATTTTTATAAATATATCGCCTGCAACCATTTACGGGTTTCTGTTCACATTCACGCGCTCTTATCTGTCGCTCTCTTGTGCGCTCTTATTTGTCGGTTTCTCACGCACTCTTATCTGTTCGTCGCATTCCCACTCAGGTTCGTCGCATTTCTGTGCGCGCTCTTATATGTCGCAGTCCAGCTAAGGAGGTAAGATTTTTAATTTCTGTAATTTTTTTTGTATTTGTTGTTTTTTATTTTGTTTTAATTTGTGTTGATTTTATAGTTTGTTTTTAATTTTTGTTTGATTTTTTTAACTTCTGTTGATTTTTTTTTTTGCAGAGGTCTTCGAAGACGTCTTCAGCGTCCTCTACAGTGATTTCAACGTCCTCTGTAGCGAGATCAGTGTCTTCATCGTCTTCAGCATCCAGGTACATTTCAGCGTCTTCAGCGTCTCTATTTTTTTGGCTGTGTCTGCTTTTTTGGCCCTGTCTCTGTTTTTTTGGCTGCGACTTCAGGTTACATTCCTATCCACTAGGTTATGGGAGTTTCACCATTTAGTTTCACAGCAAAACATTAGAGGCTGGTGGCTGCTGAGGCACGATGCTCCTCCTTTTTTATAGATCAGTGAAATTGTTAGCATAAATGTGGGGATATTTTTCAGAATATATGATAGGAGAGTTTCTTCATGTTGTTCCACAACACAACAGTAGAGGCCTGTGTCCTTGGAAACTCATCTTTGTTATATAACATCAACATTGCATCATAAATGCGGGAGAATCCCTGAAATATAGAACCAGAGTGTTTCATTTTTTAGTTGTAGAGAAAATGAGTTTAGAAGAAAAGAAAACACTAGTTTGGAAATTAAAATCATTGTGATTCATTGAAGATTATATCATTGAACAAGTAACATTTAAACGTGCAAGTATGATGTTCTCTGAAAAGTAAAATAAGTGTTTTTCATTAGAGATTAGAGGACATCCTTAGATCTTTTTACAAGAAACAATTAAGTCTCCAAGAAAATAGTAAAACCGTTGTCATTGCGTGGCTGACTGTTTGGCTGTCCTTAGATCCTTTTACAAGAAACAATTAAGTCTCTAAGAAAATAGTAAAACATTTGTCATTGCGTGGCTGAAAATAAATGTTTTTCATTAGAGATTAAAGGAGATCCTTAGATCTTCTTACAAGAAACAATTAAGTCTCCAAGAAAAAAGTAAAACAATTGTCATTTCTTGGTTGACTGTTTGGTTGTCCTTAGATCCTTTTACAAGAAACAATTACGTCTCCAATAAAACATTAAAACAATTGTCATTGTGTGGCTGACTGTTCGGCTCTCCTTAGATCCTTTTACAAGAAATAGTTAAGTATCCAAGAAAACAGTAAAATAGTTGTCATTGCGTGGCTGAAAATAAGTGTTTTTCATTAGAGATTAGAGGAGATCCTTAGATCCTTTTACAATAAACAGTTAAGTCTCCAAGAAAACAGTAAAACAGTTGTCATTGCGTGGTTGACTATTCGATTGTCCTTAGATCCTTTTACACGAAACAGTTAAGTCTCCAATAAGAAAATAAAAAAGTTGTCATTGCGTCGCTGACTGTTCGACTGTCCTTTTATTTATGAATGTATGAATGAAAGAAATTTTAACTTCATGAGACTAAAATTAGCTTATAGAACTAAGAGTTTCAAATCCATGGTCTCAAACAATGAGAGATAAAAAGCCTTTTATATTCAACATGTAAAACAAAAATTAGCCATAAAAGTTTCCCATTAAAACCATAAGTGATTTGATACAAAACATAGGTTTTAACCTAAGAGTAAATTCCCCTACATATAGAATTTTTTCATTTTCATATCCATGGTATAAAACAATGAGAGAAAAAACATTTTATATTCAATGTACATGTAAAACACAAATTAGCCATATCTATAGAATAGATCTAAATAGAAGTTTTTCATTTTCATATCCATGGTCTCAAACAATGAGAGAGAAAAAAACCTTTTATATTCAACATGTAAAACAAAAATTAGCCATAAAAGTTTCCCATTGAAACCATAAGTGATTTGATTCAAAAAATAGGTTTTAAACTAAGAGTAAATGCCCCTACATATAGAAGTTTTTCATTTTCATATCAATGGTCTCAAATAATGAGAGAAAAAAACATTTTATATTCAATATATGTAAAACACAAATTAGCCATATCTCTAGAATAGATCTAAATAGATTTTTTTCATTTTCATATCCATGGTCTCAAACAATGAGAGACAAAAAAAACATTTTATGTTAAACATGTAAAACACTTGAATTAGACATAAAATTTTCCCATTGAAACCATAAGTGATTTGATACAAAACATGGTTTTAACCTAAGAGTAAATGCCCCTACAAGTTAATCAATCTCTTCAATAATTTTAAATATAGAAGTTTTTCATTTTCATATCCATGGACTTGAAAACAATGAGAGAAAAAACCTTTTATATTCAATGTGCATATAAATTATTTAGAAACAAAAAGTAATTTAATACAAAACATAGGTTTTAACCAATTATATAGTTTTTCATTTTCATATCCATGGTCTCAAACAATGAGAGAGAAAAAACCTTTTATGTTCAACATGTAAAACACAAATTAGCCATAAAATTTTCCCATTGAAACCACAAGTGATTTGATACAAAACATAGGTTTTAACCTAAGAGTAAATTCCCCTACAAGTCAATCAATCTCTCGAATAGTTTTAAATATCTAGGAGTTTTTCATTTTCATATCCATGGTCTCAAACAATGAGAGAAAAAACCTTTTATATTCACATGTATGTAAAACAAAAATTAGCCATATCTCTAGAATATATCTAAATAGAAGTTTTCCATTTTCATATCCATGGTCTCAAACAATGAGAGAGAAAAAAACCTTTTATATTCAACATGTAAAACACTTGAATTAGCCATAAAAGTTTCCCATTGAAACCATAAGTGATTTGATACAAAACATAGGTTTTAACCTAAGAGTAAATGCCCCTACAAGTCAATCAATCTCTCGAATAGTTTTAAATATCTTGAATTTTTTCATTTTCATATCCATGGTCTCAAACAATGAGAGAAAAAACCTTTTATATTCAATGTATGTAAAACACAAATTAGCCATATCTCTAGAATAGATCTAAATAGAAGTTTTTCATTTTCATATCCATGGTCGTAAACAATGAGAGAGAAAAAAACCTTTTAAATTCAACATGTAAAACACTTGAATTAGCCATAAAAGTTTCCCATTGAAACCATAAGTGATTTGATACAAAACATAGGTTTTAACCTAGAAGAGTAAATGCCCCTACAAGTCAATCAATCTCTCGAATAGTTTTAAATATCTAGAAGTTTTTCATTTTCATATCCGTGGTTTCAAACAATGAGAGAAAAAGCCTTTTATATTCAATGTATGTAAAACACAAATTAGCCATATCTCTAGAATAGATCTAAATAGAAGTTTTTCATTTTCATATCCATGGTCTCAAACAATGAGAGAGAAAAAAACCTTTTATATTCAACATGTAAAACACAAATTAGCCATAAAAGTTTCCCATTGAAACCACAAGTGATTTGATACAAAACATAGGTTTTAACCTAAGAGTAAATTCCCCTACAAGTCAATCAATCTCTCGAATAGTTTTAAATATCTAGAAGTTTTTCATTTTCATATCCATGGTCTCAAACAATGAGAGAAAAAACATTTTATATTCAATGTACATGTAAAACACAAATTAGCCATATCTCTAGAATAGATCTAAATAGAATTTTTTCATTTTCATATCCATGGTCTCAAACAATGAGAGAGAAAAAAACATTTTACATTCAACATGTAAAACACAAATTAGCCATAAAAGTTTCCCATTGAAATTTAAGTGATTTGATACAAAACATAGGTTTTAACCTAAGATTAAATTCCCCTACAAGCCAATCAATCTCTCGAATAGTTTTTTAAATATCTATAAGTTTTTCATTTTCATATCCATGGTCTCAAACAATGAGAGAAAAAAACTTTTATATTCAATGTATGTAAAACACAAATTAGCCATATCTCGAGAATATATCTAAATATAAGTTTTTCATTTCATATCCATGGTCTCAAACAATGAGAGAGAAAAAAACCTGTTATATTCAACATGTAAAACACTCAAGAATTAGCCATAAAAGTTTCCCATTGAAACCATAAGTGATTTGATACAAAACATAGGTTTAAATATAACCTAAGAGTAAATGCCCCTACAAGTCAATCAATCTATTGAGTAGTTTTAAATATCTAGAAGTTTTCCATTGTCATAGCCATGGACTCAAACAATGAGAGAAAAAACATTTTAATTCAATGTATATGTAAAACAAAAAATATCCATATCTCTAGAATAGATCTAGAAATAGAAGTTTTTCATTCTCATATCCATGGTCTCAAAAAATGAGAGAGAAAAAAACCTTTTACATTCAACATGTAAAACACTTGAATTAGCATAGAAGTTTCCCATTGAAACCATAAGTGATTTGATACAAAACATAGGTTTTAACATATGTTTTAACATAAGAGTCAATGTATGTAAAACAAAAATTAGCCATAGCTCTAGAGAATAGAACTAAATAGAAGTTTTTCATTTTCATATCTATGGTCTCAAACAATGAGAGAGAAAAAAACCTTTTATATTATATGGGGTCAATGCCAATGCCAATGCAAGATTTATCTCTCATTTTCATAACCATAAGTGATTTGATACAAAACATAGGTTTTAACCTAAGAGTCAATGCATGTAAAACAAAAATTAGCCATAGCTCTAGAGAATAGATCTAAATATAAGTTTTTCATTTTCATATCCATGGTATCAAACAATGAGAGAGAAAAAAAACTTTTATATTCAACAGGTAAAACACTTCAATTAGCCATAAAAGTTTCCCATTGAGGCCATAAGTGATTTGATACAAAATATAGGTTTTAACCTAAGAGTAAATGCCCCTACAAGTCAATCAATCTCTCGAATAGTTTAAAATATATAGAAGTTTTTCATTTTCATATCCATGGTCTCAAACAATGAGAGAGAAAAAACCTTTTATATTCAACATGTAAAAAATAAAATAGCCATAAAAGTTTCCCATTGAAACCAAAAGTGATTTGATACAAAACATATAGGTTTTAAAACCTAATCTAATAAATGCCCCTACATTCAATCTTTAGAATATATCTAATTAGAAGTTTTTCATTTTCATATCCATGGTAGTTCTATAGGCAGAGTCTGTAAAGGGCCAGGTAGCCTCTGGATCTCATCTTTTATGAAAGGTGACATATCTAGTAAATGCCCCTACAGTCAATCTCTAGAATAGATCTAAATTCCCCTACATTAAATGCCCCTATAGTCAACATGTATATAGTATTTAGAAACAAAAAGTAATTTGATACAAAACATAGTTTCTAACCAAGTATATAGTTTTTAATTTTCATATCCATGGTCTCAAACAATGAAAGAGAAAAAAACTTTTATATTCAACATGTAAAACACAAATTAGCCATAAAAGTTTTCCATTGAAACCAAAAGTGATTTGACACAAAACATATAGGTTTTAACCTAATCTAGTAAATGCCCCTACATTAAATCTTTAGAATAGATCTAGAATTAGAAGTTTTTCATTTTCATATCCATGGTAGTTCTATAGGCAAAGTCTGTAAAGGGCCAGGTAGCCTCTGGATCTCATATTTTATGAAAGGTGACATATCTAGTAAATGCCCCTACAGTCAATCTTTGGAATAGATCTAAATGCACCTACAGTAAATGCCCTTATAGTCAACATGTATATAGTATTTAGAAAAAAAAATTAATTTGATACAAAACATAGGTTTTAACCAAGTATATAGTTTTTCATTTTCATATCCATGGTCTCAAACAATGAGAGAGAAAAAAACTTTTATATTCAACATGTAAAACACAAATTAGCCATAAAATTTTCCCATTGAAACCAAAAGTGATTTGATACGAAACATATAGGCTTTAAAACCTAATCTAGTAAATGCATCTACATTCAGTCTTTAGAATATCTAGAATCTCTAATTTTACAAATGTGAATAAGATGTCTGTTGATTTATTGTGTGGGGCAATGCAAATTTAGGATTCATCTATCAAAGATGAATTAGAATTATATGGGGCAATGCCAATGCCAATGCAAGATTCATCTCTCAAAGATGAATTAGTTTTAAGACTCTCTTCTTCAAAAATTCAAGATTCATTCTAAAAGATGAATTAGTGTTGAGACGCTCTCCTTCAAAATTTATTCATCAATATAATTTTTTTACACTTTAAATTAAACATTAATTTTCTGAACTTTATCTTGAACTTAGTTTAAATTAGTTATTTAAAAAATTAATTTTAAATGTCCACCGTAGATATATATATCATGGAGGAGGAATGACGAATATCAACAGAATCCCATGTCTCTACGAGAGGGGAGGATCAGGGATCAAGATCAAGAGTTGTTCATGGTAAATTTAAATATAATATTAAATCTCCATACATGTGTGTACATATGGAATTGATTTTTTTATCAACTTTGTGAGTTAAATTAGTTGTTAATAAGTTTCATTTCTTATTTTTTAGGAGCCGAGAGGAGAAGGGTGTCTACTCTAGCCATGGATGCCTAGGGTTCACCTAGTCATGGTATGGTTTGAACGCAATTTAATCAATGAATATGTACATGTGTATTTATATGTACATGAATGTATTTTTCAATTGATTATAAATTCGTATTTGTTTATGAAGCTTCTCTCTCCTCTCAAGAGGTTGGTGGTGGTTCAAATCCCCTTAGAGGGCCATCAATAAGTGGTAACAGGTTGCGTGAAGGGGGTGATATTTATTCTCCCGGAGGCCAATCAACAGCTGGTGGTGCTGGTTCTCAGCAAGGTCGTTCTGGGTCTCAACAGTTTCATGGTGGAGAAGATGCTAACCAACCACGTCGAGGTTGCCATCAATTTCAATATTTTTTTCATTGAATTTGTACAAATTTTTTTACATGTGTTTTTTATAATATACAAAATTATATATATATATATATATATATTGATGCAGAGGCTGAAAATTTTCCAAATATTGGTCAAAATAGACGCAAAGTAGAATGCTACATTTAAGAAGAATGTTGTCTACCCAACACAACTTATCCATCCGACATTACTGATATACCATGGGAAAGAAACATGGTGCAATGCACCTTACAAAGGTGTCAACAACTTCATTCAAAATTGCGGAGAGATCTAGTGGCTTTGACTCTACCTGCTGAGAGTCGACAAAGCCTTGAAATAGTTACACATTCATTGGGAAAAATAGTAAATGTGTACAAAAATCTTGGGCCAACAACTGATACATTTGTAGAAATCATGAGAAAGAGAAATGAAACAGTAATGGGCCCCGATAAATGGGAGGATGTAAAACAAAGAGTTACAAAAGATATGGCCAAGTCAATGTTTAATTTCAAGGAAGGGCCAAAAAGAAAAATGCTGAAGGTGCAATATTTCAAGCACCCTGATATAGCTCACTATTTGTCTGATAGGCACCTTGCGGCCTATGGAAGGCTCCCATGGAACGACGAGGTTCCTATTTATTTTGCACAATTGTTTTACGCATAATTTTTTTTGAAAATGAAACCCAATTACAATGACCTTCCGTTAGAATTTTTTGGTCCGGAGAAAGGCCGATTGTATGACCATAAGGGCACTAAGCGAGATGTGGAGTTGCCTCACCCTGAGCCGCCATTGGTGAGTCAACCTTTTTGGGTCGAAACTCTGCGATCAGAGATGGATGCGACTTCTCAAATAAGTCGAGAAGCAAGGGATGTCATGATCGACAATGTTTACAGTGGATTGGGTGGAGTCAATGTTTGTCTAAATCGAGAAAGAGCACGAGAGAATGCACGTGCCAATTTTGTGTGTTGTACAGATGAAGAGATTGACAACATGAATGTTGAAGATCTCCGAATATATGCAAAGAATTGTCGCAATGGTTGGCAAGACTTAATTCTTTATGAGGAAGAGGGAACGGGAATGGTATGTGTTAATGACCTTAGGGTTCAATTATTTTAACACATACATGTGTACAATTTGTAATAAATACATGTATATGTATTTATTTGTATGTACATTAATCTAACAAAAATGTATCATTATATGTTAAAACACCATTTGCAGTTGTCACGCATGATGAATGACGAAAATTTTAATATCACGTTCGAGACCTCTGGTTCAAACAATGCAGATGGGTCTCACCATCAAGATATGTTGGAAAATGTTAGTGTTTTTTAAGTGATATTTTTTAAATAAATAGTTGTGCACACATGTACATGTATGTATATATAATGATAAAATGTTTTAACAGATTCCGATTCCGTCTGATGTTTTTGGGATGGCGGTACCTTCTTCTTCCTTGGGAGATGTACCTTCTACTTCCTTAGGAGATGAGCCACATCCACAACAAGTATGGAAAATTTTTCACTTTTAAAATTTATGTTTTTAAGTTAAATATATATATAATCCACCTCAAAAAGTTCCATTAAAAATTGAGATATATATATCTATATCTTGAGTTATTTTAAATTTTTTGAATTTTAGGTTGTTGGAGATTTTCATTTGGAGCCTCTCTTAGGAGATGTTCCAAATTCACCTGCAGAAGTATTCAATTTTTCACTTTTAAACATATATATATATATATATATATATATATATATATATATATATATATATCTGTGTGTGTGTGTGTGTGTGTTTTTAATTTAGTTATAATTTATAAATTGTTGTTTATTTAAGTTTTATTATAAATTGAGATCTTGATCTTGAGTTATTTTATACTTTTAAAATTTTGAATTTTAGGTTCCTATAGAAGATTTCTTTAATCCACGGACTCTAGCGATGGAGATAGGAACATCCACACCATTTCAACCATTTGAACAAGTTGTCTAACTTTTTTTTTAATATTATTGAAAATAAGTTTATATATGTACACGTGCATTTTCATTTGAAATTTTTTAATATATAAATATAACTGTACATGTATATTGTACAATTTACCGTTGCAGATGTTCCCATGGGGGGGAACTTGTAGCACGTGAACAAATGGAGAGGGAACCCTTTGAGGTATTGCATGATTTTTTTTTTATATTTTGTTTTTTACATGAAGTTATATATATATTCACTCATTTTTAAAACATCAAATTTTAATGTTTGTACATGTGCATTATGTACAAGTTTCCCATGCTTCGCATGATAGTGCACAGATTGAGACCCTGATAGAAAAGACGCTACATCCATCTCTATTTGATGGACATGATTTGTAGATTTGATTTCAAGATTTAGATAGTCTTAAATTTACTTTTTTATATATTATCTAGATGCACTTTCATATATATATATATATATATAACTTGATACTTTTGAGATCTACAATTTTTGGACATATTTTATTACAGTGTTAATATAAATTGTTTTGTTCCAAAAAGTTAAGTTTTGGATGGTTTTAGTACTTCTGGCATGTGAATGTGAAGTAATGTTGTTATATAATTTGTTTGGTTTTTAAAACTTTTAAGTTTTGGATTGTTTCAATCTACATTTGGCATGTGATATAATGTTAAATGTTTTTATTGGATATTTGAACTATAATTGGCATGGCATGTGAAGTAACGTTACATGATATAATAAAAAAAAATTAAAAACTCAAGTTTTGGATGGTTTCAATCTACATTTGGCATGTGATATTTAATGTTAAATGTTTAATGTTTTTATTGGATAGTTGAACTATAATTGGCATGGCATGTGAAGTAATGTTACATGATATATATCAAAAAGTTTTTAAAACTCAAGTTTTGGATGGTTTCAATCGAAATTTGGCATGTGATATTTAATGTTAAATGTTTAATGTTTTTATTGGATAGTCAAGAACTACAATTGGCATGGCATGTGAAGTAATACGTGCATGTGAAGTAATGTTGCATGATCTATAATTTTGGATGGTTTCAATCTACATTTGGCATGTGATATAATGTTAAATGTTTTTATTGGATAGTTGAACTATAATTGGCATGGCATGTGAAGTAATTTTGCATGATATATAATCAAAAAGTTTTTAAAACTTGAGTTTTGGATGGTTTCAATCTACCTTTGGCACATGTGATATAATGTTAAATTTTTTTATTGGATAGTTGAACTACAATTGGATGGCATGTCAAGTAATGTTGTGATATAATCAAAAAGTTTTTAAAACCCAAGTTTTGGATGGTTGAAGTACATTAATCATGTGAAGTAATGTTGTGATATAATCAAAAAGTTTTTAAAACTAAGTTTTGAAGTAATGTTGTGATATAATCAAAAAGTTTTTAAAAATAAGTTTTGGATACCATTTTAATCTACATTTGGCATGTGATATAATGTTAAATGGTTAATGTTTTTATTGGATAGTTGAACTACAATTGGCATGACATGTGAAGTGATTTGTTTTGATATAATCAAAACAAATTTTGTACTAGATTTTCAATCAGGAATAGAGATGTGGGTCAAATCCCACCAAAAGTCGAAGAAGTGCTCTGAGCCTCTTGTCCTAAAGGAATATTCGTACAAAATTATACTGCGGATAATTTATTTACACTGTGGATACTTTTTACCAAAAATGCCCACAACAAAAACTACGTGCATTGAGTTCATGTATATATCCAATACATGCAACATTTTTCATCAATGCACATAGAAAAACTACTTTCAGTTAATTGCATTCTAGAACATATATATTGAGTATGTGAAACATTTTTCATCAATGCACATAGTAAAACTACTTGAACAGTTAATTGCATTCGAGAACATATACATATATATACAATATATGTATGCAACATTTTTCATCAATGCATGTATAAAAAAGCTACTTTCAGTTGATACTAGAGTGTGCATGTATCAAAAAAATTTGTACATGTTAAAACACTTGCACAGATAACATAACAAGGAAGCTCAATTTTTAATTGAGTACTGGAAGTTCTAGAACATATAATCCAAAGAGAATAAATTGTTGGGCAGTTCAATCAAAAAAATTCTAATGGAATGCCATCTTCAATAATCCGTTCATGATCGGATTTTGACATTTTCCATTTCTTAATATTTGTTTTTTTCTTTGATTGAACCTCGATCAACTTTATGCGTGCTACACACACCAAGTGGCTATATTGACAACTTATGAAATCAGGTTCATAGTCTTCAAAGTAAACAAAATTCCCACTTTGATTAGTTTGTCTGAAAAAATAAACTTTCAGTATAATAGATCCTCTTTCATATGGAAATCCATGATCATTATAGTCTTCTAATAATTTCATTTTTCGTTCAGTGCAACGCATAAAATAATACTTCACATTTTCATCATTTTCAGTGGGTGCAATTACAACAAAAACATCTCCTGTACAATAAAACAAACTTCACAAAGTTATACATTTTCAAATTTATTTCTAGATCTTTATCATTAGAAAGCAATTCAAATGTTACCTTCTATAACAAGATCAGAAACTCGATCACCATCAGATGATATTGTAGTCTCCTCTGATTGAATTTCTTTAATAGAAATTTTTCCCTTTGTATTTAGCTCCGTATGTTTCCAATATTTTACATACATTTTGTTTTCACAAGCGTAATTGGATTTTGTGTTGTCTATGAAAACAGGACAAAAACAAGAATATTTTCTCTTATCCAATGCAAACACATTTTTGGACGACTATGTTTTAATTGAATGCAATTTTCGAGTCCCTTTTATTGTTTCAATGTCGTTTCTAATTGATCTATCTACGTCTTCGATCCCAATATGCCAAAAAAACCTTTATATGGAAAATTCAAAGAAGAATGTAAATATGATATCAAAATAAAATCAAAGATAATCATTGTGATAAATGTACACTATTTATTTAATTAGATATTCAATAAAAATTAAATTGAATGTGCCTTCACACTTCTCTTGATCAGTTAGTCCCATGGCTTAGAGCAACGATGCACCATTGAACAAATTATTTCGTGTCCACAAGTCGGCTTGCAGAGGGGTTCATTTGATATCTTCGAAGTGCTCGTTTTATGCATGCCCCTGCACCATCATGTTCTCCTTTTCCATGGCCAGTCTCAAATAAATTCCAACAATGTTTAATGCAGGTTTTCTTATGAAGACAACACAACCAAAAGAATGATCATGCAGATTTAAATTGTCCTGCGCATCCGTCTGACCATATCCAATGTTCATTGAATGTTATTCCACGATTTTTCAAGGAATCATAAATTTTTCCAAAACAATGTTGTACAAAATATGTATCATGTGTATGATCGTCACTGATATAAAAGTGATATTCTTTAATAATATGTCAATTTTCACTGGTGCTTTCTATATGATCGACGTTTTGTTCAACATGTCTATATAGAATATGGACGAGCATGGAGACTTGGTCAGAATGATAGTATTCACTCTGAATTTCTTTTTGTGGAACAAATGTGTAGTTTTATGCAAAATCAATTACTGACAAAATGGTCCCTGGTGGAAAAACTTCACGGGATTTTTTGAATTGCAAGTCTTGCCATCGAGCTCTATGGGAATGCTTGGTGTATTTGTAAATTTCTGCCTCAAACTTTCTCAAAAAGTCTATCACAAAAATTTCTTCTTCTCGTAATTCAATTCTTTTAACACTATTTTCACCTTGAATTGATGTATGGATATATTCATATCTCTTCCATTTCACTTTCATGTTGGACAATGATTGATCATTTATATCAGTACGATATTTGTTTTGAAATTTAGTCAAATTTCCACAATCATCGCATTTTTTACCACCAACACATTTCTTTTCGTAAAATAGTTCATCACTTTCTCTTTCACATAGAATTTGAGATATGAAATCACGGATAGTGGAAGGATGAGGTGAATCCTTCCAAAATGTTCTACCAAAATCAAGGAATGTGTCATAATATAACTCAAATTCCACATGATAACGGCAACAACAAGTGTCGCATATGGTGATAAGTTTTACATGGCATGGTTTTTGTTGAACAAAAGCACTGATTAAAACATGAATTTCATGATTCTCTTCTTTGAACTTGTTGAACAACTCTATCTGAGTGGTTTCCAAGAAATTTTTTTCATGTTCTTCGTACTAATTTCGTGATATTCTTCTTCGCATCACATGCCTTGTAGTTGGTGAAACACGCAAATTGTTCTTCCAATATTCATATATTATTTTTTTAACATTTTCTCCAAGTCTATCTTTATATGGTTGCCCACAAATAGCTCTCCAACAAGCAATTTCATCATTTACATCTATTTGCAACCGAAATTTCTGATGTTTATGCAAATTTTTTCGCTAGGTTCCTAATGCTCGTGCCATAGATTTTACCAAGCGATTCTCTTTAGTACTTGATGAAACCACTGCCATATGTATTGCTCTACGTACAACTGAAACATTTTTCTGTCTAGATATTTTCATTGAATTTATAGCACTATTTATATTTTGTATCACATTTTCCTTCATTTTTTATCTTTGGTTGATTTTCGAATACCCAATAAATTCGTAGCTTCTTTTAATTTCCTTAATGATAGGAGAACTTTCAACATTTGGGCTTGAACTGTCACATTTTCTTTTATGAAATACTTCTTAAAAATGCGGTTAACACGATATCGTATATAATGGTAAACTTTTTTATCTCCATATGTGTGAGTGTCAACATTTTCTAACATCTCGTCATCGACATTGATTTCATCTATACATATTCGAATGAATAGTACATAATAAGTTTACATATTCAATAAATAACTAAATTAATAAATATATGTATAATTTCAATAATACGTGCATGTGTTCAACATATATATATATATATATAGATATATATATATATATACCTTGTGATTCAATTTCTTCACTTGAATTTCTTTCATCATTTTCACCATCTTCAATCATTGGTTCAATATCTCTTTCACTTTCTCTTTCAAAATTTTGTATCTCATCATCAATGTTTTGAGGAATATCTCTCTCTATTTACATTGCAAAATATTTTTCAAATTGGTTCATCAAATAAAAATTAAGCTTCACATTTGGAAAATTTTAAATATATCAAAATCATAATATTTACATTTACATACCTGTTTCAACTTCTAGTTGAGGTTGATTTTCCCCTTCAATATTTGAGAGTGCTTCTATCTTTATTTTGTGATATTGTCTTGTCTCTTCTCTACGTTCCTCAGGATCTCTTTTTCGATCATATTTTCTCATACAATTTCTTCGATTTCCCATGATAATAGAGTATGAAGTTCAAAAAATTTCCTTCAAAAATTTAGACAAAAACTCAATTAAAAAAAACGCCACAAAAGATTTTATTTTAAAAAAACTCATTTTAAATTTTTTGCAAAAAATACATACTTCAATCCAAAACACTTACTTTAAAAAATTCAAGAAAAAAATGTCTGATAAAAATGAAACGAAGTTCAAAATATTTCCTTCCAATTCCTACAAAACAATTTCATTTAAAAACTTACACAAAAACTCATTTTAAAAAATCATTATAAAATATTTACTTCAACCCAAACCAAAAAATGTCCTTTCGAAATTAATCCCAAATCCATACTTTAAAAAAAAAAAAAGCCCAAAAAACTGTATCACATACCTCCAAGAAAATTCTTTAAACCGAAAAAAATTCCTTGCAAAATCAGATCAAATGTAAGAAAATAATGTGTCTCAAAGAAAAGTCCTTTGAATGTACTTCCAAGAAAATTCCTTAAACCCAAAACAATTCTTTGCAAAATCAAATCAAGACTTTTTTAAAATCAGACCAAAAGTAGAAGGAACCCTATCACATAAGTATCCCAGAATTGACCGAGTTGAAAATGAAACTACAAGAGATATTAGACAAGAAGTACATCCATCCTAGTTTATCACCATTGGGAGATCCTGTGCTTTTTGTCAAAAATAAAGATATCACGTTGAGGCTATGTATTCATTATCAAAAATTCAATAAATTAACAATCAAGAACAAGTATCCACGACCTTGAATTAACTATTTGTTTGATCATGTTAAGAGTGTTACTATATTCTCTAAAATTTATTTACACTCGAGATACCATCAAATACAAATCAAAGAGGAAGATATTTGTTACTACATTTAAGACCCGTCATAGACACTATGAGTTTGTGGTCTTACCTTTTGGGCTTAATAATTCCCCAACCACATTTATGTGTTTGATTAACAACATATTTCACCCATATCTAGACAAGTTCATATTAATATTTATTGATGCTATCTTAATTTATTCAAATAATATGGGGGAACATAAGTGACATGAAAATAGTGTTGCAAACTTTGCATGATCATCAATTATAGTCCAAATATATTAAGTGTGAGTTCTTGAAAGAACAAATACAATATTTGGGGCATGTGATCATACAAGAATGAATAGTCGTGGATCTAGAAAAAATAAAGACAATTATGGAATGGTTTGTTCCTAAGAATTTCATGGATATTAGATCCTTTATGGGATTAGTAGGTTACAATTGATGTGTTTATAGATGGTTTTTCAAATGTAGCCTACCCCATAACCTCATTTCAAAATAAGGGTAAAACATTTAAGTATACCTCGTAATTCCAAGGCAATTTTGATCAACTAAAGCACTTATTAACTAAATCCCCTATTTTGAAAATTGAAAATATCTAAAAGGAATTTGTTTTTTGTATGGAAGCGTTCCAAGAAGGAGTAGGGGGTGTGTTAATGCAAGAAGGTCGAGTGGTAGCCTATGATTCTCGAAAGTTGAAAGAGCATGAGGAAATGTATTCAACTTATGAATTAGCATTAATAGAAATTGTTCATGCCTTGAAGGTGTGATGACACTATCTTTTAGGAAAAAAATTATTTTGATGAAAAGTCATAGTAGCATGATTAATGTTTTCAAACAACATCCACTTAATGCTAAACAAGCATGGTTGATCACTTTCCTAAGCGAGTTTGATTTGACATGAAACTTTTGAAAAGTAAAGAAAATCATGTGGAGGATACTTTAAGAAGAAGGTTGAATTATATTTATGAAATGTCATTTAGTCAAGTGAAATATGATTTGTCAAATCATATTGAAATTGCAGCCTTAAATGACCAAGAGTATCAATTTTTACAACAAAATACTCAACAAGAAAACAACAGTGAAAAACAACTAGATATGGTAACAATAGTGATGAATTGTTGATTTATAAAAACCATATTTATGTTCCTAACCATTAATCTATTAAGCAACTTATTTTGGATGAATACCGTAAGAGTCTTTATTATGTCCACCGTGGATATACAAAATTGATTACTGCTTTAAGGAAGGATTATGTTTGGCATGGCACAAAAAGGGAAGTAGCAGAATACATGGAAAATTTTCTAGAGTGAAAACATGTGAAAGAATAACATCAACATCTAGTAGGTTTGCTTAACCCATTACCCATTCCTAAGAGGAAATTGGAAAATGTCACCATAGACTTCATCACTAGTTTATCCAAATCAAAAAGGAAAAATGACTCAATAATGGTTTTGGTAGATAAGTTAAATAAAAAATCACATTTCATTTTAGTACAATCTACCTATAAATCAGTTCAGATTGTTGATATAATTATGAGAGAAATCTTTTTATTACATGCCATACCTAAGATAGTAATCTTTGATCGAGATGTAAAATTTCCTTTCACTTTTTGGAAATATTTATTTACTGGATTAGCTACCAAGGTGCAGTTTAGCATTGTCTACCATTTTCAAATGTATGGACAAACATAATAAGCAAATCAAGTATTATAGGACATACTAAGGATGTATGTCATGTAACAACCTACCGAGTGGGAAGAGTATCTCCACCTAGAGGAATTTGTATATAATAACAACTATCATTCCTCTTTAAGAATGAGTCCATTCGAATTATTGTATGGATGAAGGTGTAGAACACCTTTTAATTGGATTTATCTCGAAGACATGCTTGTGTTGGGGAAAAATATGTTAAAAGAGATGGAATAGAATGTAAAAAAGGTGTGGGGAAACTCGAAAGTTGCACAAGACTGACAGAAAACATATGCAGACAAAAGGTGAACCTATAGAGAATTTCAGGTGGGAGAACACATGTATGTAAACGTTAAAACAAAAAATAACACTTTAAGATGGGAGACTTGTGAAAAGTTGCCTCCCCAGTTTTGTGGCCCTTTTGAAATACTTGTCAAGATTGGGCATGTAGCCTAACAATTGGATTTACTTAGTGATATATGTTGTAAAGTATTTCATGTTTCTTTGTTAAAGAGACACATACATCACCCTAAGCATATTATTGATTGGTAATATGTTTAGGTAAACAATGAAGTTTGGAATGATTATATATGTTTTTCTTAAAATATATTTGATAGAAACTAATGGTTGTAATAATGATTGTGGATGTAGGATTAACCAAATAGAAAATTCTTGGTCCAGCCTCTACACATACTAGATCAAAGAGAAACTATGCTACGAAAGCAAGTAATCACCTAGGTAAAAGTGCAGTGGAAGCACTTCATCCAAGAAGAGGCTACGTAAGAATATGAAACTGTTATGCATGAGGCATATCTCAGCCCAATATAAGGGCCAGGAAGATGCAATGCCCACAATAAATTGTAAATATTTTATTTACTTTCCTGTTGAATTTACTTTTATGGATTATGGGCCTATGTTAATGGTCAGGCATGAATATATCATGCATATAAAGGACCTTTTAATTTCATACATTAATGAAATTTTACCTATGGTTAGCCATGTAGGCTATGGTGGGAAAATGTGCTAAATATAATTTCACATTCCATGTTGGGTGTGTGTTAAATTATTTCCATGACTAGTTGCACATGCGGGGGGTGTCATAGGGGGGGTGATAGCCCCCTCTGTTCTTTGTTTCGTGTGCAACAGGGGGTCACGAGGGGGGAAACAACTCCCTCTATTGGGGGGTTTGTAGGGGGAGGTAGCCCCCTACACGAGGTACAAGGAAGTGCCTCAGGAAATATACTTTTTTGGACCCTATAATGCGTGGGTAGACCTACCTATGGTTTGTGCATGACTTTGCACATGGTTTTGGGAATGATGGTTTTCTTCCCATGGTATTTTGTAGATCAGGTCAAGGGAACTATATTTATGTTCTAATCTAGGGTCAATGGATTGGGGTTTATGAATTCTTCAACATGTATATATATGTATTGTAACATTGAAATGAATATAATGAAAAAACAATCTGGTAGTCCTAGTTTTGGGATCCAAGGGAAAATATATGTGTATGTTTGTTTTATGTTCTCACCATTGTTTGTTTTTCTGTTTTAAGAATTTGTTTTCAAGTAATTTACGTACTAGGTTAAAATCTACATTTGGTATCAGAGTTGTTTCGGCTTCAAGGGGACACCTTTGTTACTGAATGGTTTTTCTCAGCCCTATGGTAGACCTATTCAGTGGGATATCTATGGGATCTATTATTGTTGTGAAAGAAGATGGAAAATGGTGGAAAGATAGATATCAAGAAATTTAATGGTTAGATTTTTGAGTTGTGGAATCTCAAGATGGAGAATCTACTGGTGGATAAAGATCAATGGATCATGGTAGATCGAGGTACTAAACCAATGAAAATGTCAGCATAGGACTGGGAGAAGTTAGATCAGAAGGCAAAGAGCATAATAAAATTGTGCATCTTAGATTCAATATTGTTAAATGTATCAGGGGAAGCTACGGTGAAGGATTTGTGGGACAAGTTAGGGACTTTGTACCAATCAAAGTCTTGAGTGAACAAATTGTTCCTACTGAAAAAATTGTATAACCTGAGGATGAAGGATGGAGACTCGGTGAAAGAGCATATGAATTCGTTTAATATTGTGGTAAGCTAGTTTTTATATGTTGATATTAAAATTTCATATGAATATAAGTGCATCAGTTGGTTGTGTTTTCTACCAGATTCATGGGATAGTTCGATTGTTGCAATAGGTAGCAATACAACTACCTTGAAGTTTGATGAAGTAGTCTCATCCTTGTTGTTAGAGGAGATGAGACAGAAAAATATGGAGAGTCATAATGGAGATGTTGTGTTTGTACGAGAACAAACCCAGAACATAAATAAAAATAAATCCATGACTAGGAGATCTAAATATATATGGATATCTAAATCTCCAAGAAAACCTGTGAAGGTGTGCTAGAAATGCATAAAGGAATGGAAATACAAAAAGGACTGTAGGTCTAAAGCTCTTGAGAAAGAAAATTGATCTGATGATTCTCCTTCTGCAAAGCTGAAAACCACCTTAGATGAAGGTGGGAATGTGTACTTGGATTCTTCTTCAAGTACACATGTAGATCATGAGGCAAGATTGATTGACTCATGTGCATATTTTCACTTCACTCCCCATAGGGACTGGTTCTACGAGTATGAGAAATATGATGGTGATAATGCCTTCCTAAGGGATGACAGGAAGGCCAAAATCATTGGACGTATAAAATTCAAGCAGAAGTTACAAGGTTGAAGGATTATAACACTTCTTAGTGTTCTGCATATTCCTGAACTGGCCAGAAATCTGATTTTTGCAAGCAAGATGGATGATGCATGGTTCGGGGAGCACTGGTATTGATGCAGGGAGTTAAAATTGAAACTTTGTACAAGATTTTTGGTAGCACTGTTATTGATGGGTGCGATAGTTTTGTGGTTCTTGAAAGTGGAGTTGAAAATTACCTTGTGGTCTCTGGAGAAAATACTATATTATGGCATCAAAGTCTCGGAGATACTGGAGAGAAGGGCCTTTGAATATTTCATGGTAATGGTATGGTAAAAGGTATGTCTAATTTCTCTATAGATTTCAACTTCTGTGAACATTTTGTATATGGGAAGAAAAATTGCGTGAGTTTCCCCTCTAATGCTAAGAGGGTGAACCAAATATTAGAGCTTGTGCAGAGTGATGTGTTTGGACCTGTGTTGGTTCCATCGTTGGTTAAGTCTATGAACTATGTATCATTTATAGATTATTGTTCAAGGAATACATGGATATATTTCCTCGGGAATAAATCTGAATTATTTGATAGGTTTAAATAATTTAAGGCTCTGGTGGAAAACCATACAGAGAAGAAGATAAAGGTGTTGAGGACAAATAATGGTGGAGAGTTATGCAAGAAGGAATTTGAAGAGTTCTATAAGAAGTATGGTATAGCATGGGAGAATACTACTACAAGAATAATCCATACACACCTAAAAAAAATGGAGTTGCAGAAAGAATGAATGAGGCATTGATGGAAAAGGAAAAAATCATGCTCAGTGGTGTCGGGTTAGGACATGAATTCTGGGTAGAGGCAGTGGAGTCTGCATGTTACTTGGTTAACAGATCACCTTCATCAACGTTGGAGGATAAGACTCCACATGAGGTATGGACTTGTAAGAAACCCTCTATTTCACGTATGAGGGTATTTGGATGTGATGCATATGTACATGTTCAAAAGGAGAAAATAACCAAGTTGGATAGTAAACCTGAAAGGTTCATATTTATTGGATATAAGGATGGTTTAAAAGGTTATAAGCTTTGGAACCTAGAAAGAAGTAATTTTTTCTATAACCGAGATGTGGTGTTTAGAGAGGTAAACGATGTTATTAAACATTAATTCCTACCAAAGGAACCTCATAAGATAGAGTTTGAGCTAAGGGGGGAAGAATCAGACGCTATGCAGAACATGAATCAAAAAATGAAGAGCCACAAACTCCATCTTTGAGAAGATTAGTTCGAGAAAGAAGGAAGCCATAAATGTATAGTCCATATGATTTATGTTTAGATTTTTCTTTATATATTACTGATGATGATCCCAAAACTATCAGGGAGGCAGTAGATTCAGAGGACGGAAAACTCTAGAAAGAGGTCATGGTTGATGAAATGGAATATTTGGACAAAAATAAGGCTTGGGATCTGGTGGAGTAGCTAAATGGAAGGAATCCCATTGGAAGAAAATGGGTGTTTAAGAAGAAGATGAATGTAGAAGGAAAGGTGGAGAAATACAAAGCTCGGTTGGTAGCAAAAGGTTATTCCTAGGTGTCAGGAATTGATTTTGGTGATATTTTTTCTACTATTGCCAAGTTAGCTTCTATTAGAATACTTTTATCTATTGTTGCTGATTTTGATTTTGAGGTAGAATAGATGGATGTGAAGACAACATTTCTTCAAGGGGATCTGGAAGAAGACATCTACATGAAGCAACTTGAAGGATTTGCGGTGAAGGGTAGGAAAGAACTAGTATGTAGGTTAAAAAATTCTTTGTATGGGTTAAAACAACCACCAAGGATGTGGTATCAAAAATTTAATACATATATACGGGGACTTGGCTTCACTAGAAGAAAAGAGGATCATTGTGTGTATTTTAAATTAATTTGTGACTGTGTTATTAATTTTGTCCTGTATGTGCATGATATGTTCTTGATTCATCAAAATTCAACATGAAGGATCTTGGTTTTGCAAACTATATTTTGGGCATGGAAATTAAATGAGATCGGGAAAAGAGGAATCTCTAGTTAAACTAGAGGAAGTATGTTGAGACAATATTCCAACAGTTTAATATGCAGGATAGTAAACTGGTGAAGGTTCCAATTCATGTAGGTGTAAAGTTATCTACTGAATAGTTTCACAAGACACAAGAAGAGGAAGAGGACATGTCCTGTGTTCCATATGCAAGTGCATTCGGTAGCATGATATATGCAATGGTTTATACGAGACCAAACATTGCACATGCAATGGGAGTATAGAGAAAGTTTATGAAAAAAATAGGGAAGGAGCATTGGACAGTAGTGAAGCGGGTTTTCAAGTATTTTTGTGGCACTAGTGATTATGTCCTATGCTGCCAAGGAAGACCAGGATTAGATATATTTTTGGACATTCGTGGCTTTGTTGATGCAAACTAGGCTGGAGATCTAGATCAGAGAAGATATACGAGTGAGTATGTGTTTAAAATATTTAGAGGAGCAATCATATGTATGATAAAAAGTCAATATATAGTGGTTCTTTCAACTACAGAGGCTTAATACATGGTAGCCACTCATGCAAGCAAGGAAGTAGTTTGGTAGCAGAGATTGTGTTCAATTATGGGGTTACTACAACGAGCTATAAGGATAGACTATGACACCCAAAGTGAAACTTTCTTAGCAAAGAACCTTATCATTCAAAGACAAACCACATTGATGTTCAGTATCACTTTATGAGGGATATGGTTGAGAAAAAAAAGGTGTTGCTGGTAAAGGTGGAAACTTTGAAGAATGTTGCAGATGCATTGACAAAATTTGTGAGCATTGAAAAGTTTTCTTGGTGTAGAGAAACAATGGGCATTATAGGGTTGGACCAATGAATAATCTCTCCTATGCCCCCTTGTGTGGAAAAGGAAATAACAAGTGGGATAATGTTGGGTGTCTGTTATATTCTTTCCACCGACTAGTCACGCCTGCGGGGGGCGAAAGCTGCCCCTATTTGTTATGTTGGGAGGTCACAGGGGGGCGACATCCCCCCTTGTCGGGGGGTTTGTAGGGCGGCGATAGCCCCCCTACATATAGTCTGAGGCATCGCCTCAGGAAAAAAAAATTTGGACCTTGTAATAGGTGGGCGAACCTACCTATGGTTTTTTTCATGGGTTTTGTACATGGTTTTGGGCATAATGGTTTTCTGCCCATGGTATTTTGTAGATCTAGTCAAGGTAACTATGATTATGTTCTAATTAGGGGTTAATGCATCAAGTTTTATGAATACTTCAACATGTATATATATGTATTGTAACATTGAAAGAAATATAATGTAAAATCAATTTGGTAGTCTCGGTTCTAGCATATAGGGGAAAATCAATGTGTATATTTTTTTATGTTCTCTCCATTGTTTATTATTATGTTTTAAGAATTTTTTTGTAGGTAATTTATGTATAGGGTTAAAACCTACATTCCAAACAGTTACAAGACAGTTATTAAAGGCCCAAGAAGGGTTGTGGGTAGAGGTAGTTGTCTGCCCAGATTCCTCTCCATAGAGATATTATTCCAATAAGGGGAAAAGGTTGGATAAGAATGTGAGAGGGGAGAATCCTAAGGCAACCTTGTTTTTTTGGAGCTTGGTTGGAGGAGGCCCAAAACTATAGTCATTGAGATTAGAATTCCTTAGAACATGACAATGTTAGAGGAAGGAATGACATTTCTAGGAGGAATCTTGTGTTGGACCATCTGTAGTCATTGTCAAGAGATTATTCTAGATGTAAAATTGGGGGGGGGGGGGGGGGGGGGTGTTCTAGTAGAGAAAATGAATTATCATTGGTTGAGTGGAGCATTGTTCTTCTGACTATAATTTTCATGGTAGGGCAATTTGGTTAAAAAGATAAGTAGTGCATCATGATAATTTTCTTTTGTACATTGTGTGATAAAAATTTATCTTTATGTTTTTGTGTTGTAATATCGCTAGGTTAATTATTTGTGATGATCTAGGTTACTTACCTAGGTGAAAGTGGACAAATTTTAAATCTATAATCATGTATGAGTAACAATAATAAACTCTATGAGAAAAATCTTTCGGCAAAAATCACATCCAAATAAATTTGGTCGACGCGTTTCGAACCAGCTAGTGTGGTTCATCATCAAGTCCTGATGATGAACCACACTGGCTGGTTCGAAACATGTCGACCAAATTTATTTGGATGTGATTTTTACCGAAATATTTTTCTCACAATTTATGGATCACAGAAGAAATATTCCTAAAATAATAAACTCTATCAAACACGCTTGGAAAAAATATGGCAAGCCCTAATGATAGGCTCTGCCAGGTCTTCCATATCGTATTTAAAAAAACAAACCAGAATGCTTTATGCCATACTATAAAATGACTTAATGACCCCTCGGTCATGTCACTGTAGAAAGCAGTGTTTTAAAACTCTAAATCAGGTTCGGAACTGGCCGAGGGTTGACTCCAACTCTGACTCTGACTCGGTGTCAACTCAGCCAGCTCATTTTCAATGACTCGATCTTTGTAAAAAATGCATTAAATATTAATATTTTTTTATAAAAAAACATAATTTTAAAGATTTTTATTTATGTTTCCAAACATAAAGCATTACAATATAGAAAAAATATTGCATATGATCAAAGTAGGCTCATGAATATATCCATTATATCAAAATTGCACCCAGTGCACTGTCCAATACATGATGATGATATAGAGATCAAAACAAAAAACATAACCAAGGAGGCTCTAAATGACCTCTAAAACAAAACATGAATAGTCACTACTGCTAGAAATCTGACAAGGAAATATCCTCTGGCTCAAACTCTGAACTTGAGGGGGAAACTACTTTCTCCTACTCCTCATCAACATCTTGAACTATAATTGTAGCACGTTGAGCCTGAGATAGACAAGTTATGCGCTTCCGTCGCGACTAACTAAAGGAAGTGCATGTGGCTAGAAATAGGACTTGGGATTGGGTCTACTACTAGTGGACATGCATTGAGCTAAGCCTATAACTATTTATTGAAGTCCATCCCCGCACCAATATCCTCATCAGAGTCAAACTCTGGTGGACAATTCTCCACTACCCAATTTGACGTTGGATCAATATCCTCCAATGCAATGGGATCTGAATAAGGTATTTTGTTCAATAATTGTTTACGTCTTAGTCGGAGGTTGTATTAGACATACATTAGATCATTTAATTGTTTTTTCTCCAAATAGTTCCTCTTCTTTGTGTGAATCCTATCAAAGACAGACCAATTGCGCTCACACCTAGAAGCAATGCAAATTTGACTCAAAATGCAGATTGCAAACCTCTACAATTCAGGAAAATGGTAACCAAATGCCTCCCACCATTGTGCTGCAAAAATCATAGTTGTGTAATGAGTTTCAGTTAGCTCAAAAAATTATATCCAACTTCGAAATTATAAAAAATTATACAAAATAATAAAATATGAATTTGAAAATTGAAATTCTTTGTTTACCTGGATTCCTACTAAAGGTACATGTGGCTTTGCTGAACACAGTGATCTGATTGTGTATCATCAACTGGTCACTCTCCTTAGGTATCATACAATCAATGCAGTCAATCAATCCATCTCTAACCTCCCCAGTCAAAGCTCTTGTTTCCTGGGCTTTATAATGATACCACGGGTTAAGAAAATACCTAGTTGCATGTATAGGACGATGGAGTTTATTGTTCCATCTTTGATCAATGATTTCCCAAATGGGCCCATACTTACCCACTATGTCCTTGTATGTTGCCCTTATTTTCTCCTTTTCTTCATCCATGGCCTCATAAATGAAGCCTATAGCCAATCTTTCCCCATCCACCAACCACAACACCTTAACAAATGGCTCAACAACCTTCACAATCTCTACTGCCTTTTTCCAAAATATTTCTTCATTAACTTTTGTTTTCACGTATTTTCCATCATGTTTGTGAGCCCACTGACATTCACTCCATTCATAACTGGAAAATGAATTTTGCAAGTTTCTATGTTGGGAAAGCATAGATTGCAATGTCAAAAAATGTGTTGCAAATCTAGTGATGGCGGGCCTAATAATTTCCTTTCCCCCTGTGTGTTTCTTCATTACGTTCAAAATCCATGAGTGATTGTAAATATATTTTGTGATTCTTTTTCCATGCTCTATAGTGTTATTGATCCAATCTATTTTACTAATATCCTCAAGAATGAGGTCTATGCAATGTGTATCACATGGGGTCCAAAAGATGGTTGGATGTTTTTCCTCTAACAATTTACCAGCAATAACATAGTTCAAAGGCAGTATCTGTGATGATTCGAACAACATTTTCCACCACCACTTTTTCAACAACCTCATCCAAAAGTTGAAACAACAAGTGTGCATCTTTCACCCTATCAGATGCATCAACTGATCTTAGAAACATGGTTCCCCATGGGAAAAAGACAAGAATTTTTATGATGGTATGGTTCCTCTGATCAATCCATCCGTCTGGCATGATGGTACATCCTTTATGTGCCCATGAGTTTTTGAATTCTTTCAAATATTCATTAATGGACACAACCTATTTTTTCAAAATAAAACCTCTTAAATCATGCATACTAGGGAATTTGAAGCCCTTTCCAGCAACATATATGGCATCAACCATAGGTTCATAATATGGTGAATGAGAAGCATTGAAGGAAATATCAAAATCATACCACCATCTAGAAATGTAATCACAAGCAGTTTCTCTCAATTATTTTTTCCAATGCTGATCTAAAGTGGGCTGCACTTGACATCTACTTGTAGGACTAGGACCATGTGCACTATCAGAGGGAGAAGAGGGTGTGAAATTGTTTTTGATAGTACCCTTATTTCTCATTGCACCGTTACCCTTTTCTTTAATAGAATCCAAAGAGGGAGGAACATAGCGAAAGGGGTTTGATGCATCAGTGCAAGGGATAGATGAATAACCCTCATAATCAAAATTTGGGTTGGAAGCCATCATGTTTTTTATATTTCTCTTCTTCCCAATTTCAGCCTCTATTTCTTTTTTCCTAGCTTTTTCTTTCTCAAACTTTTGAAATTGATTTCTCAACTGCTTCCTAATTTACCCAATTTCTTCTATTGGTGCTTCACATGGAGTAATTTGGCTTCTAAGACCAGCCAAGTGTAGTTTCAGTCTATGAATTCCCCCTCCATCTCCCTTAATTTTTATCTTACAAAATTTGCAATGCATTTGATCATCAACCATTTCAACATATGCCAAGCAACGTCTTTCATTCTTGGGGCCATTTTGGACTAAATATTTGACTTGGAAAGGAAAGTTTTAAATCTAAAAATGAAAACAAAAAAACTACTCATTCTATGCTCATTTCTTTCACAAAAATCTATACTTTCCATTTTCAGATTTGAAAAAAAAAAGAAAAAACAAGCAAAGGCAGATTTTAGAAGGGAAAAAAAATACCTCTAGGCTCTAGCCTCCTCAATGTTGCTCCAAATATTGCCCAATAAGCTCCTCATTGCTGCTCCAAACCTTAACCAAAAGACTCCTCAAAGCTACTCCAAAAACCAACTCCATAACTCTTCACAAATTCCTCACAAATGCTCACTCAAATGCAATGAGATAGATGTGAGGAAATGAGAGGGGTTGGGTAGCTTTAATAGGATAGGGAGGGGTTAAAGGCTGAACAAAAACCTAACAAAAAATAAAATTTCATTTTGGAGTTTGATTTTGAGGCTAAGTGGGGTTCGAGACCGGACTTGCCTTGCTCGCTCGATCTAACTCGGGCTCAGCCATTCGACCAGTTTGTGACCGAACTGACCGAGTCAATGACTAGCTCAGTCATTTTTTGATCGAACCGAACAAGTCGGTTACTGGCTTGGCCAGTTTGGTCACAAACCAGCCTCCAAGCCGGTTTTTCTACCAATTCGTTCCAGCCGAAGGATTGGCTCAGTCAGCTCGGCCGATTCGGAGCTAGTCCGGCCAATTTTTAAAACTATGGTATAAAGTGAGCACAAAAATTTATCTTGTAAACCTCTAAGCATGCAGTGTGTATATTTATGTTGAACCACTAAGGATTGATATGGTTATAATAGAGAATGAAAAGGGTTATAACTATTATGGTTTTTCCAAATTTACACAGCTAAATTATCCTGAAAGAACGGTATACCTAACAGAAAGAAAAAATAAAACTTCCCTTAGCTTAAATTATACAATACTCTATTTAAGTTAGAAAGACAACAACTGAAAAAAATGGAGAAATAAATGATGAATGTTGTTGTTGTGTAACCAGCTCCAAAAATAGAAGAAAAGAGATATCAACGCCTTAGAAATAAGCCACTTCCAGGGGGCAACCTCCAATACGTTACATAAATGAACAATTCTTGGATGATCCAATTTACAAAACCTCCTTTCTATATATAGGAGTCCATGGGGCCATAATGTAATCCTAGTGGGCCACAATGTAAACCTAGCCGACCTAACAATAATAATTTAAGGGCATAATAATAATAAAATGGGGGTTACAAAGGTACAATAATAACAATAAGGGGGTACACTAACAACAATAAGGGACTATACTAGTAATACAGGGACCTAACATGCCCCTCTCCTTCAAAAAAGTGTTGTCCTCAACACTTGAGTAGCTCTGGGTGCTTCTGTATAAAATTCTCATCCTCCCATGTAGAATCTTCGGTGGGTAAGTTCTTCCACTTGATGAGATACTCTGAAATTGATCGATTCCGTAGTTGTCGAGTTCTTGTTTCCGTGACCGCTTCTGGTTCCAATATGAATTTTCCTTCCTCATCAAGTTTTGGAAATATTGTTTGAACTAGAAGATTTTCACCTATAACCTTCTTTAAGCATGAAACATGGAAAACTGGATGTACTCGCGAAGAAGCAGGAAGCTCCAATTTGTACGCCATAGAACCAATCTTTTGCAACACCTTGTAAGGACCATAGTACTTTGGTGATAATTTATTATCCTTCTTAGCTTGCTTGAGGGACATTTGTTTGTATGGTTGTAGCAGTAAAAATACCCAATCTCCTACATCAAAACTTCTCTCGCTGCGATGTTGATCTGCCTGTTGTTTCATTCGATTTTGTGCCAAATTCGGGTTATCCTTTAAGAGTTGGAGAACTTCTTGCTGATGCTCGATGTGATCTTCCACTGCTTGAACCTTCTAATTTTCCCTTAAAGATGATGTAATGGATGGTGGATGATATCCATAAAGTGCCATAAATGGGGTCATTTTTGCTGCAGTATGGAAGGAAGTGTTATACCGCCATTCAGCAAGAGGTAACCACTTGACCCATTGTGTTTGTTTATCAGATACAAAATAGCGAAGATATCCTTCCAAACATTTATTTACTATCTCAGTTTGACCATCAGATTGAGGATGATAAGATGAGCTATGAGCTAATTGAGTACCCAAACAAGAAAATAACTCCGTCCAAAAATTTCGAGTAAAAATGGGATCTCTGTCGCTCACAATAACCCTTGGGCTTCCATGTAGCTTTTGAATTCTGTCCATAAATGTAGTAGCAACTGTACGTGCTTTAAATGGATGAGATAATGCACAAAAGTGTGCATACTTGGTAAGTCTATCAACTACCACCATGATGACACTCTTTCCTTTGGACTTAGGTAAACCTGTGATAAAATCCATTGAAATCTCCTCCCAACGTTGACTTGGAATGGATAATGGTTGTAGAAGTCCCGGGGTCTTAATTGTCTCAACTTTATTCTGCTAGCAACCCAAACATTCCGCCACAAACTTTTGAATATCAGATTTAAGGCCATCCCAAAAAAAATTCTTTCTTCACCCTGTGGTAAGTTTTTAAAAATCCTGAGTGTCCTCCTAAAGGAGAAGTGTGCAATTCCAAAAGAATCTTTTGTTTTAGTTGGGAATTCTTACAAAGATATAAGCGATCTTTGTACCATAAGGAATCATTTTTCCAACTAAATGTATTAAATGTACTAGGATCTTGCTGCAACTTTTGAATGAGTGCCCATACATCTTTTTCCTTCTTCCATTCATCTCTTGCTTCGGTTATCCAATCTAGTTGGATAATAGAAATGGCACAAAGCAATGCTTCCACCTCTTCATTCTTTCTTGAGAGTGCATCTGTAACAACATTAAGCTTTCCTTTTTTGTAGATTATTTCAAAGTCATAACCCAACATCTTTGTGACCCATTTTTGCTGCTCTTCTGACGATAGTATTTGTTCCAAAAAGTGTTTAAGACTATCATGATCAGTTTTTACCTTGAAGTGTCTTCCCATTAGGTAAGTTCGCCATTTCTTTAGTGCATGCGGTATTGCTAACATTTCTTTCTCATAAATAGGTTTATGTAAATAATTTCCTTTGATTGGACGACTTTCAAAAGCAATGGGTCTTCCTTCCTGCATTAAAACCGCACCAATTCCATTTCCTGAGGCATCACATTCCACAATAAAGGTTTTTGTGAAGTCTGGCGTAGCTAAGACCGGTGCTAGGCACATTGCCTCTTTAAGACATTTAAAGGCCTTAGTTGCTTCAGGAGTCCATGAAAATACATCTTTCTTCAATAATGTTGTTAGAGGTGCTGCTATTCTCCCATAATTCTTAAAAAACTTGCGATAATACCTTGTTAACCCAAGAAATCCTCACAACTGCTTTATGGTTGTGGCGACTTTCCATTCCTTAGTGGCTTTAATTTTGTTAGGGTCTACTTTAACACCCTCGTGAGATACAATATGACCCAGATATTCCACCTCTTGTACTCCAAAGAAACATTTGGATTTTTTTGCATATAATTGTTTCTCCTGCAATAGTTTGAGCACCCTGTCAGCATGTTCAACATGATCCTTCCAAGACCTGCTGTAGATTAGTATATCATCAAAAAATACTAGCACAAATTTTCTAAGGAAGGGTTTGAAAATGGAATTCATCAACCCTTGAAATGTAGAAGGTGCATTGGTAAGTCCAAAAGGCATGACCAAAAATTCATAATGACCTTCATGAGTTCGAAATGCTGTTTTTGGAATATCTTCGGTCTTCATTCTAATTTGATGATATCCTGAATGAAGATCCAACTTGGTAAAATAAATTGCTCCATGTAATTCATCCAATAATTCATCGATCACAGGAATGGGAAATTTATCTTTAATGGTGAGCTTATTGAGCTCCCTATAATCCGGACACATTCGCCATGATCCATCCTTCTTGTGTACCAATACTACAGGAGCAGAGAAGAACTTTGACTAGGTTGAATTATACCCGCCTCTAACATTTCTGCAATCATACGTTCAATTTCTCTCTTTTGGAAGTAAGGATATCTATAAGGCCTGATGTTTGGAGGAACACTTCCTGGAATCAAATGAATAGCATGATCATGATCACGAATAGGTGGGAGTCCTTTCGGAGTTTCAAACACCTTGGAATGATTGTCCAAGACTTGTTGGAGATCTGCAGAAATAGATGATTTTGATGTCAAAACTTCTAGTGAGCATAACTATGAAATTATGCCTCGTTGTTCTTTCTTTAGAAGCTTTGTCATGACATTAGAGCTTATTATCCTTCCCGGCTTCCCTTCAATACCCCATAGTTCGACTTCCTTTCCTTCTGAAAAAAATTTCAAGAAAAGTTCTTGAAAATTAAAAGATACCATCCCCAAAGATTGTAACCATTGTACTCCTAGTACAACATCAGCACCTCCCATAGGAATGGAAAGCATTGGACTAGTCAATACATATTCCCCCATGGTTAGCTTGATATTATGGCTTTTTCCAGAGCAATTTATAGTTCCTCCATTTGCAACCATCACTTGACATTCTGGTGTTGGGTATAGGAAACAATTTAATTCCTTGGCTACCTTACAATGAATAAAATTATGGGTGCTACCTGAATCAATCAACACTATTACCTTTTTCTTCTTGATTTTTCCTTGTATCTTGAGAGTTTGAGGAGTGGTAATTCCTGCTAGTGCATTACACGATATGGTCGGATTCATTTCTTCCTCTTCTAGGGTTGGTTCCTGGTGTATATCCTATTCTTGTTCATTTTCTTCTTCCTCTTCACAATCTATGTAAATTAATTTCTTCTCAGCACACTTATGACCTTTAGTGTATTTCCTATCACAACTGTAGCAAAGCCCTTTTGCTCTTTTTTCTTCCAATTGTTGTGGTGTCAACCTTGTAGGTTGTGGAAATCTAGACGTAGCAACACTTCCTTCTTTATAGAATTGAGTGGTAGGCTTCCTTGTCGCCATAATTTTACATTCAACTTTTCTTGCCAACCTGAATGCCTTCTCCAATGAATCAGGTTCCAAAACACGAACTTCATGTTGGATGTTATCCTTTAGAGTACCTATGAAGAGATCAATCCTGTGTTCCTCTGGAATATCAGTTACCCTTATATTCAATTTTTGGAAGTCTTCAATGTGCTGCCCCACTAAACCCTTTTGTTTGAGATTTATCAATTGGCTAAAGAAGGTGTTGCTCTTTGTATCCTCATAATGTGCTATCATTTCCTCTGTAAAAATTGACCAAGTGACAATTTTTTTACGAGAGCAAAGCCATCGATACCATACAAATGCATTTTTTTCTAAATGTAAAGTTGCAATGCGTACCTTTTGTGTGTTTTGCACATTATGGATATCAAAATATTGCTCCATACGCAGTATCCATGTTACAGGATCCTTGCCATCAAACTTCCTCATATCCATATTTGGAATATGGTGGTTCTTCCATTCAACATTAGAGTTTATGAAATCACGATTAACATTTATTTTGTTCTCATTATTAGTTTCCTCTACTATCTTTTTGGCATTAGGAAACATTTCTTGTATCAAAATTTTCAAACCTTCCATGTGTGCATTTAGATCATTCTTCATGTTTTCCATGTTGTCTTTCATGTTTTCCATGTTGTCTTTCATGTCATCCATCTTAGCTTCCATGCCGGCTTCCATGCCATCCATCTTAGCTTCCACGCCTTTCTTCAAACCATCCATTTCATTTTTTGTTTCTCTTTGCGAGAGTGAAATTTGTTGCACTTGCTCTTGTAATTTTGATAGATCATGTTGCAATTCTTCATCTTCATGAGTCATAGTAGAGCCTTATGAAGGCTTATTGGGTGTTGAATTATTTTTATGGGCCATCTTTTATAACCCAATATTGATATCTATTCTACAATATTCCCTTGGAATCAATTCAAATTTATTCTTCAAACAAGACTTATGCAATTCGGAAAAAAAAATACACACCTTTTTCTTGCTTTTTAGGAGCTCGATATTGAAATTGAATTATCCCTGTGAGTGCAACACTTCAATATCTGAATTTAGGTACTGACGTATCCCTCTTAATTATCTTTCGAATGCCACAGGTCTGACCTGATTTGGATTCTCCAAGACAAAGTTGTGTCCAAACTCCCACAATGACCTAATTATGGACTGGTTCAGTAGAGCGAACTTGTACGACTTGCCACGTGTCAATGTTTCGTCCTTTGTCTCTGAAATTGATAGCCAAGAAACTAAAGTCCGTGTAATTGTGACCACTTTTTACGGCACTCCAATCCGATGCCCAGAGAGAGAGTTATTGAACTTTTCCCACGATCACCTCTTTGAGATGAAATTCAGGAGCCTGAAAAAGCACTAACTTCCACAGATCATATCTCCAAAACTATTTCGAACCAAGCTCTGAAATTTTTTGACGAATTTCCTCAGGACTTCAGCTTTGCACCATACGAATTTCAGATTCTGAACCTTCGTAGAAAAATATTTATAGTGAAAATGCCACGATGACCTGTTTAGGAGCCTGAAAAAAGACCTAACTTCCACAGATCATATCTCCGAAAATATTGTGAACCAAGCTCTGAAATTTTTAGACAATATTCCTCAGGAATTCGGCTTCGCACACTAAAAATTTCATCTTCTGACACTTCGTAGAAACAAATTTATAGTGAAAATTCCACGATGACCTGTTTGGAGCAGCGAAACCCTAGAATCCAAAGCTCTGATACCAAATGTTGTGTAACCAGCTCCAAAAATAGAAGAAAAGTGATATCAACGCCTTAGAAATAAGCCACTTTCGAGGGGGCAACCTCCAATACATTACATAAATGAACAATTCTTGGATGATCCAATTTACAAAACCTCCTTTCTATATATAGGAGTCCATGGGGCCATAATGTAATCCTAGTGGGCCACAATGTAAACCTAGCCGACCTAACAATAATAATTTAAGGGCACAATAATAATAAAATGGGGGTTACAAGGGTACAATAATAACAATAAGGGGGTTACACTAACAACAATAAGGGACTATACTAGTAATATAAGGACCTAACAGTTGTGAAAGAACTATTAAAAAACCATTTTCGTTACATAAGAAACGAGAATTTTGAATACATAAAAGTAAACATGAATAGTCATTATAATGTATACTTGTGGACAACATATATATGTCAAAAGCTATGCGATATCATAGAGACTAATGAAATAAATATATACATAATGGAACCCACTATAAGGGTTGTAAGGGTCATTGGCCATAGTTTTAAAATTAAGAAAATAGGGCATCTATAACATTATTTTCTACAAATTGGTCCCAAAGGTGAATAATCTAATGGAAACCTAAACAAAAAAACCTAACCATCCATGAACTTGATTTTGGGTTGCGATTACAGAACCCATAAACAAAGAAACTTAGGAAGAGTCTCGTGAGAACCTGACTTCTGGGTAGTATAAACCCTCATACTTAAAATAATCCTCCATAACAAGAATTCTGCAAAACGTTTTCCTTCCCAAAAACAAATGCTAACCTGTCGAAAATAATAATTCGTCGTTACCACAATAGTTAGTGGAGGACCGATTAGGCACAAATGTTGATAACAAATCTCAGGCTACCAACTATAATTTTAAGAGTAAATTCTATACCTTTTGTTAGATCTAAGACTTTTGTGATCCATAATGTAGATGAATGTCTTTCGCATTAATCACATCATTAGGATTAGGTCGACGTTTCAAACCAACTATTGTGGCTCATCCTCAGGGCAAGAAGGAGAAGCTAATCAATCTTAATGAATAAATAGGGATGCATCAATGCCCGAAACTATCCATTAAGAAATAGTTGTTAAAACTAGCCCTTAGAAAGTTAGTTATTACAAATTTTTAAAGTTTAAAACTGACATTAATTAATTAATTTTAATTTTAAATTAATATTTGGTTAAGGAATAGTTGTTAAACTAGTCGTTAGAAAGTTAGTTTTTAAAATTAGTATAGCTTAGAATTAAAATTAATTAATTATAAAATAAAATTTTAATTACTATACTAAAAACAATTTTAAAAAAATTTACATTAAAAAGGTGGTTTACATTTTTTATAAAATAATATTAAGTGGAATAAATAATCATTTATATAATAAAAACAATTTTAAAAATATTTACATTAAAATGTGGTTTAAATTTTTTATAAAATATTATTAAGTAAAATAATAATATATTAAAAATAATAAGAATGAGAAAAGGTGAAAATTTTATTTATATTAAAAATAAATAAAAATAAATAAATAAACAAATAAAATAATTAAATAAATAAATAAATTTATTTATTAATTTATAAATAAATTAATAATTTATTAATTTTAAAAATCATTGTCAACGTCAATATCAAGACATCGAGGAGGGACTTGTAGAGTCAATGATAATGAGAAATGCACAATGGAGATTGACGAACGAACCTATTAGTGGAAAAAAAAATTTCAAATAATTTTTTTTTAATTATAATTTTATATTAATATATTTATTTTTTCTTAAATATTATTTTATCAGTTAATTATCAAAACTTTCAAATATATATATTTTTTTAGATTAAAAATATTATTACGGGTTAAAAATTAAAAATAATAATTCTTTAAAATATTTAAATTTTAAATATTCTAATTTTATATATATATATTAGCATTGAATGTATGGAAATTTTGGAGTATTTTGTTACATTTGGTGGAGAGTGAATGGGGTAAACCTTAAGTTTTGATGAGCCTCGTTTGAAGGGAATCTAAAAATGTGAAGAATGATTGTCAGTCTTGATGAGCCTTGTCCGAAAGAAATCTAAGAGAGTCAACTTTGTGATTAGCAAGAAATAGCAACAATATCAAAGAATTTCACGTCTATCTCTATACCACTTAAGCAAAACTATATATATATATATATATATATATATATATATATATATATATATATATATATATGGGTTTTTCATTATGGTAATATGGCTATATCATTTTTTCCTATGTAATTTTAGGCGATACTATGATTTTTTCTTGTTGAAAATGAGTTTTTGAATCTATAAATGTTAAGCTCCCTAATGTTACGCTCCCTCTCCTAGTTATTTCTGGAAATAACTACAATAATTATTTCTGGAAAACTAACTGCACTTATTTCCTTAATTTATGGAAACCAACTGCAGTAATTTCCTTAAATTACGAAAATCAACTGTAGTTAATTAATTTCTTGTTGGGAGCTTCTGAAGTGGTCCATTACTCCCACTGCAGTTCTCTACCATGATTTGTGGAACACTTGACACATAGCCAACAAAATCTTGATGGAAGCTTGGCTATAAATATTTTTGTTTGGTCCCCAAGCTCACTAACTCAATTCCCTTTAGCTTTACACCATCAAGTTAGAATTTGCAGAGTTTGGAAGTGCCTTCATATTTTCTCCACGGTGTGTGCTCTTAAGCTGAGAGTCTCTCTGCCCCTTCGTTGGAAAATCCAAAGTCCCAATCTCCGTGTACTCACGTTTTAGAAAACAGAGCTCTACTAGAGCAGGCCTTTGCCTCTCATAAAGTCAAATTGTTTGTTGTGATTATTAGCAGTTCTATTTCAAATAGTTTGTTTGATGCGCTGTTTTCTGTAGCAGTTACCAGAGAATACGTTTCTCCATGCGACTATTAAGCAATCTGCAAAGGCCGTGGTGTGTTAATCACAGCCATAGAAGGGAGCGACAACACTGCTTATGCTGCTTCCCAGTCAATTCATGCTAATCAGTAAATTTGTGCCATAAAGAAAAAATTATGTGGGTAAAATCTACCAATCTGTAACTAATTTAGCTCAGGACTGAATTGGAGAATCGTTTTACCATCAATGGCTGGAGGTATGTTTTTTACTGGGCATTAAGTTTTATATTCCGCATTTAAGAATTGTTTTTTTTTTTAAATTGCTTACATTTGGTATCGGAGCATAGTTACATCTCTGCCTTGGTGATTTATAGACATGTTTGGTTAAATGTTTTATTTTCAGAATTTTCTGAATTAAAACATTTATTTGGAAATATGTCTAATTTTTGCTCAATATGCATGAATATTATAGTTTTATTTATGCAAATTATCGTTATTCTTATATCTTGTTAATTTTTATAAGAAATAATGTCTAGTGATCCATATAATTTTTAATTTATTAGAGAATAGCCACAACATCTCTAATTAAATAAAATTATATATTATGATTGATTAGGATCACATAAAGAATATTTAGACATTAATTGTAATTAATTATATTAAATATAATAAATTTTATCCCACAGGAATTTTTGTTATATTTATGTAATTAATTGGGATAAAATATTCATAACTTACCCACAGGGGTTATGAATTAATAGTTTTATCATAAAGTTCAAAACTAAGATAGAATTTATATCAAATTATACTCATAATATACCCTTAGAATTATGAATTAAGTGAATAATTTGATAAATTCTATCATAAAGAATAACTGAATCTGCTTGAATTGAAAATTTAGTCCACAGACAATTTTTATGTCATTAGATTCAATTTTAAGCATGATTTACATTGGTAAAGCATGAAATTTTATTTAGGCCTCAATTTTAACATAAGCATGTGATCTTTAATTTTATGCAGTTGTACTACCTGCAAATTTCTCTGAAATTCGTACTGATATCCCTGAACTTAAGGGAGATAACTATAAGGTCTGGAAGGAGAGAGTTCTCCTTCATTTGGGGTGGATGGACATAGACTATGCTATTAGGAAAGACGAACCACCGACACTCAATAATACCAGCACTGCAGCGGACATCACGCTTTATGAACGATGGGAACGATCTAATTGCCTAAGCGTGATGTTCATTAAGACTAAAATTTCAGCTGGTATTTTTGGTTCCATTGAACAACATGAAAAGGTATGAGACTTGTTGAAATCCATTGATGATCAATTCGTCACTTCAGACAAGGCACTAGCAAGCACACTAATTATGAAGTTCTCATCCCTAAGGCTCACCAGTGTAGAAGGTGTGCTCGAGCACATCATGCAAATGAGGGACACTGCGGCTCAATTGAAGAAACTCAAGGTTGAAATATCAGAGTCTTTCCTGGTGCACTACATCCTGAACACCCTTCTGCACCAATATAGACTCTTCAAAATCTCATACAACATACATAAAGATAAATGGTCAATTAATGAACTCATGACCATGTGTGTTCAAGAGGAAGAGAGACTGGTGATGGAAATGGGAGAAAGTGAAATGCTGGCAACGCGAGGAAAGGGAAAATCTCAAGCCAATCGAAAAGGGAAAGGTAAAATACCTCCCCAAGCTGATATCAAGAAGGATTCCAAGTGTTTCTTCTGTAAAAATAAGGGACACATGAAGAAGGAATGTGCCAAATTTCAGAAATGGCTTGCGAACAAAGGTAATCCAATCTCATTTGTTTGTTATGAATCTAATATGGTTAATGTCAATATTAACACCTGGTGGATTGATTCTGGATCAACAATTCACATTTCGAATTCCTTACAGGGTTTGCAAAACCTAAGGAAGCCAATGGGAAGTGAGCAAAGCATCTTATCAGGAAACAAGATGGGCTCGCATGTGGAAGCTATAGGAACATGCTATTTAACTTTAAGTAGTGGCTTTGTTTTAGAATTAGAAAACACCTTTTATGTACCAAGTTTTTCTAGAAACTTGATTTCAATTTCAAGGCTTGTACCTTTTGGATATTCCTTTAACTTTTCAGAAACATCCTTCAGTTTATTTCATAAATCTGATTGTGTTGGGAAAGGTATTTTGTCTAATGGTCTTTACTGCATTAATTTACAAAACAATGTCACTTATGATTCAATGCATGTTCCCATTGGCACTAAAAGATGTGTTATTAATGAAAATTCCTCTAAATTATGGCACCGAAGACTAGGTCACATCTCCACAGAAAGAATTAAAAGATTGGTAAATGAAGGGGTACTTAATACTCTGGATTTTACTGATTTTGAGACTTGTGTGGACTGCATAAAGGGAAAGCAGACCAACAAGTCAAAGAAAGGTTCCAATAGGAGTTTGGACATATTAGAGATCATACATACTGATATATGTAGTCCAGACATGGACTCACATGGTCAGATATACTTCATCTCTTTTATAGATGATTACTCATGATATATGTATCTCTACATGCCTTCATAAAAAGAGCGAAGCATTAGATGCCTTTAAGATTTTTAAGGCTGAAGTAGAGAAACAATATGACAAGCAAATTAATATCATGAGATCATATAGAGGTGGAGAATATTATGGTAGATACACAGAATATGGACAAGCACCTGGGCCATTCACAAAATTTCTTCAAGAGCATGGGATTGTTGCCCAATACACCATGCATGGTTCACCTGACCAGAATGGTGTAGCAAAAAGAATAAACCGAACATTATTGGACATGGTGCGGAGTATTCTTTGCAGCTCCAATCTTCCTAAATCCTTGTGGACTGAAGCACTTAAGACAATAGTGTATATATTAAACCGAGTTCCAACCAAGGCTATTCCTAAAATGCCATTTGAATTATGGAAAGGTTGGAAACCAAGTTTGCGACATATGCACGTTTGGGGATGCTCGTCTGAAGTGAGAATATATAATCCACAAGAAAAAAAGTTGGACCCAAGGACCATTAGTGGGTATTTCATTGGATATGCAGAAAGGTCTAAAGGTTACAGATTTTATCGTCCATCTAACAACACTAGGATTGTGGAACCATGAAATGCAAAGTTTCTTGAAAATGACTTGATCAGTGGGAGCGATCAAATCAGGAACATAGTTTCTAAGAAGGATCATTCAGAATATCAACCTTCCACCTCAAGTGATAGATTGGTTATTGTTCACAACACCCATCAAGTACAAAATGGTGTTGAACAACAAATTGTTGAAGTTCCACAAGTTGCTGATGACATTCCAGTAGATCAGATAGTTCAAGAATTGCCAATAATTCTTGAACAACGAGTTGAACCACATACTTCTCACGAAGATGGTGGTACAACATTAAGAATATATACTAGACCAAAGAGATCAGCAATTCCTGATGATTTTATTTTGTATCTGCAAGAATCTGAATACAACATGGGAGCCGAAAATGATCCTGAGTCTTTTTCACAAGCCATGAGCTGCAAAGAATCAGAATTATGGTACGATGCCATGAAGGAAGAGATGAATTCTATGAAGAGTAACGAAGTCTAGGATCTTGTTGAGTTTCCTAATGGTGCAAAAGCCATTGGATGTAAATGGGTCTTTAAGACAAAGAAAGACTCATTGGGCAACATTGAGAGATACAAGGCAAGACTCGTTGCAAAGGGATTCACTCAGAAAGAAGGAATCGATTACACGGAGACTTTCTCTCCTGTATCTAAGAAAGATTCCTTGCGTGTTATTATGGCATTAGTAGCCCATTTTGACTTGGATTTGCACAAAATGGATGTGAAAACGACATTTATCAATGGAGATCTAGAGGAGGAGGTTTACATGAAACAACCTGAAGGATTCTCCTCTAGTGATGGTGAGCATTTGGTTTGCAAGCTTTATATGGATTAAAACGAGCATCCCGCCAATGGTATTTGAAATTTCATAATGTAATTTCCCCTTTCAGTTTTGTAGAAAACATTTTGGATGAATGTATATACCTGAAAGTCAGTGGGAGTAAAATCTGTTTTCTTGTTTTATATGTGGATGATATTTTGCTAGCAACCAATGATAAGGGTTTGCTGCATGAGGTGAAACAATTCCTCTCTAAAAATTTCGATATGAAGGATATGGGTGAGGCATCTTATGTCATTGGAATTAAGATCCATAGCGACAGATTTCAAGGTATCTTGGGTCTGTCTCAGGAAACCTATATTAATAAAATTTTAGAGAGATTTCGGATGAAGGATTGTTCACCAAGTGTCACTCCCATTGTAAAGGGTGATAGGTTCAGTTTGAACCAATGCCCGAAGAATGACTTTGAAAGGGAACAAATGAAAAACATTCCATATGCTTCTGCTGTCGGAAGCCTAATGTATGCTCAAGTCTGCACAAGACCTGACATTGCATTTGTTGTGGGAATGTTGGGACGATATCAGAGTGATCCAGGTTTAGACCACTAGAGAGCTGCAAAAAAAGTAATGAGGTACCTTCAAGGAACCAAAAACTACATGCTTATGTATAGACAGATGGAAAATTTGGAAGTAATTGGCTACTCAGATTCTGACTTTGCTGGATGTGTTGATTCACGCAAATCAACATTAGGATAAATTTTTATGATGGCCGGTGGAGCTGTATCATGTAGGAGTGCCAAGCAGACCTTGATTTCCACTTCCACTATGGAAACTGAGTTCGTCTCCTGTTTTGAGGCTACTTTACATGGTATATGGCTTAAGAGTTTGATTTCTGGGCTTAGAATTATGGATTCTATCTCTAAGCCATTGAGAATATATTGAACAATTCAGCTGCTGTTTTTATGGCTAAGAACAACAAAAGTGGGAGTCGAAATAAACACATCGACATTAAATATTTAGCTATAAGGGAACATGTTAAAGAAAATAAAGTTGTCATTGAGCACGTTAGCACTGAGTTGATGATCGTTGATCCTTTGACTAAGGGCATGCCACTGTTTAAATTCAAGGATCATGTAATGAATATGGGACTTGTTTCCATTATGTAGTTTCTCATTGTATGAACAATGTTATTTTTAATGAAATTCTTAATCACTGTGATGTTTTTATCATATTTATGTGCACCTTAATTTGATTTGAGAGAATTAATCTGTGTAGGACCAAGAATAAACATAGGGTTTATTCATTAAGAAATTGTTGCCACATAAATTTTAATAGAAATAAAGTGACATAGTAATACATGGAAGATAATACTCGTCATTAGAGGACTTATCGCCATGATTCATGTATCTATTACTTAATACAGATTATCTATGGGTTTTAAGATGAGACATTAAGTTTGGAAGTATGAACCAAGTGGGAGAATGTTACGCTCCCTCTCCTATTTATTTCTGGAAATAACCACAGTAATTATTTCTGGAAAACTAACTGCAATGATTTCCTTAATTTATGGAAACCAACTGCAGTAATTTCTTTAAATTGTCGAAAATCAACTACAGTTAATTAATTTCTTGTTGGGAGCTTCTGAAGTGGTCCATTACTCCCACTGCAGTTCTCTACCATGACTTGTGGAACACTTGACACATAGCCAACATAAGCTTGATGGAAGCTTGGCTATAAATATTTTTGTTTGGTCCCCAAGCTCACTAACTCAATTCCCTTTAGCTTTACACCATCAAGTTAGAGTTTGCAGAGTTTGGAAGTGCCTTTAGATTTTCTCCATTGTGTGTGCTCTTAAGCTGAGATTCTCTCTGCCCCTTCCTTGGAAAATCCAAAGTCCCAATCTCCGTGCACTCACATTTTAGAAAACAGAGCTCTGCTAGAGCAGGCCTTTGCCTCTCATAAAGTCAAATTGTTTGCTATGATTATTAGCAGTTCTGTTTCAAATAGTTTGTTTGCTGCGTTGTTTTCTGTAGCAGTTACTAGAGAATACGTTTCTCCATATGGCTATTCAGCAATTTGCAAAGGCCGTGGTGTGTTAATCACAGCCATAGAAGGCAGCGACAACACTGCTTATGCTGATTCCCAGTTAATTCATGCTAATTAGTAAATTTGTGCCATAAAGCAGAAATTATGTGGGTAAAATCTGCCAATCTATAACTACTTTAGCTCAAGACTGAATTGGAGAATCATTTTACCATCAATCGCTGGAGGTATGTTTTTTTACCGGGCATTAGGTTTTATATTCCACATTTAAGAATTGTTTTTTTAAGTTGCTTACAATAAATAGATTCAATGCCATAAATTTAATTTTTAAATTTTTAAATATGCAATTTTTTTTTTTAATATACAATGTCCACTTGAAATAATGCTCCTATTTAAAGATAAAAACCAATTTAAGGTTCAACCATGTCAACTTATATCATGTGTATGACAATTATCGTGGATAACAAAAAATGGATAGATATTAAAAGAGTTAAGTGAAATTAATGTTTACCTTAAAAAGAGAAATTTTTTGAATAAAAACTAAGAGAGCTCAACATATGACTAGAGGTTAGTAGATTTGGAGAAGAAACTTGAGACTTTTGCTAAACCAATGGCATTACTAAAGAATAAGATCTGATGAATGCCAAGTGTTTTTCACAATTTTCATGTCAAGTTGGTTTTCTCCCAGCTTTGGATACTAAACACCCTTTGAATGGGGAGGTGTGATCTAAAATGAATCCAAATATTAAAAAAAATAGTTGTAAGACTTTTTAGTACTTTCTATAGACTTGCAATAATAATCCTTCTATCTGACACATCCAAATTTCCAACTCACTTGCCTAAATAGGGAGGATATCGAGATATGAGGACCGTGGCTACCGTTGTATACGGTTATGGTTATCAGCGTTTATCATCCTTTGTGTTCCACTTACATCCTAGCTGAATTACATAAATGCACTCAAATAGTGTTAATGCACATAAATTAATACAATGTTAACCAAAAGGGAACTTTTGTTTATTTTTATGATAATTTTGTTTGTTTAAATTTTTAATTTAATTATTAAAAATTATTAGATAAATGAAAGTGCAATATTTTTGCGTAGGTTGTTGGAAGAAATAATATTATTGATTTATTCAATAATGTATAGTAATTAAATGCAAGTATTAGTATAATTAATAATATTCATTATCCACATTTTAACATCATTCAAAATGAATGATTAATATACTAATTCCATAAACACTAGTTTAAAATCCATTATGGAATAAAAAATATTCGTTCTCATCAAAGTGAGTATTAGAAATGTCATAATATATTTAATTATTTAAAAATATATCTATTTTAATACTAATTATGTTGATAAGATATGAACCAATATCAATTTGTAGGCACATAAATTAAATTTAAGGGTTAAATATAGCCTTTTTCAATAGGATGAGAGTGGAAAGGAATTATTGTTATGAAAAATGTTAAATTGGAGAAAGATTTTCTAATGATATGTCATTTTTGGAAGATATAATTTCACTTTTATGATATTTCATTTTTATGATATTGAATTTATCCAAATTCACTTACCATTTAATTTATATAATTACTCTATTTATTATAAACAATAAACATTTAACTTTATACACAATTATAAAATTGTTTTATTTCTTTAATAAATTTTTAAATAGTTTTTAAAATGTATTATTAAAAAAAATCTTTTTAATTAAAAAAAGAAAAACTAGAATATTTATTGAAACTTTATATATTTTTATATTTACTTATAATTGTTCCAAAAATATATATTTTTATTTTCATTTCAATTATATTAATTTTAATTTTCAATTTTAAAATTTTATAAATATAATTTTTGAAAAAACTTAGGAAATCCATTCAATTTAAAAATTATTACTTTAATTAATTAATTTAATATTATTAAATAAAATATTTTAATTGGAAAATTGCTTATTTATTTTTTAATGAACTATTTCATTAATATTATAATTTAAATAAAAATATATAACTAATTCTCATATTCTTCATCAACATCAATAATAGTTAATTAAAATGAATTAATAGTTAATATTTAATTAATTATAATTAATTTAATTAGTTAATAATTAATAGGGTAAATTAATATTAATTAAGTTAATAATCAATTAATTATTAATAATTATTTTTTGATAATTAATAAGGTTTATATATCTTAGGTTTATAATATTAATACCTTGTGTTTAAAATTATTCTGTTGGGTTTATAATTTTTTTGGGCTTTAGAATTAATCCCTTGGGTTTATTATTCTCTTAAGTTTATAATATCAATCCCTTGGGTTTATGGTCAACCATGTTCCAATGTCGTATTGTAAGAAAGATTGTTTCAATATGAAAATAAATCATGATCAACCATGGTAAATCATAGTCAATAATGATGGTCACAAATATTGTGTCAATATGAAAATAAACCATGGTTAACCATGTTTATTTTAGGGTTATAATATTTATCTTATGGCTTATATACCTTGATTTTATAATATTAATCCCTTGGGTTTTTACTATTAACCCATTGGGTTTATTATTGTCTTGTGTTTATAATATTGATCCTTTAGGTGTATTAATCTAAGGGTTCATATTCCTAGGGTATAATATTATTCATAGGGTTTATAATATTAATCCTTGGGTTTAATATAAATCCCTTGGATTTATAATCATTGTCAACCATCGTCCAACGTCACATTTTGACAAAGATTTTCTCAATATGAAAATCAACCATGGGCAACCATTGTCAACCATCTTCAACCATGGTTAATCATGGGCAACCATGGTCCAATGTCATATTGTGACAAAGATTATCTCAATATGAAAATCAACCATGGTAAACAATGGTTAATCATGGTCAACCACTGGTTCCAACGATGGTCCAACATCGCATTGTGAGGAATATTGTCTCAATATGAAAATCAATCATGGTCAACCATGGTCCAATGTCATATTGTGACAAATATTGTTTCAATATGGAAATAAACCATGGTCAACCATGTTTATTTTAGCGTTTGTAATATTTATCATAGGGTTTATATACCTTGGTTTATAATATTTACCTTAAGGTTTATCATAGGATTTTCTTGATATGAAAATCAATCATGGTCAACCATGGTCAAACGTTACATTATATCTAAGATTTTCAGAATATGGAAATCAAAATAGTCAACCATGGTCAACCGTGGTCCAATGTCGCATTGTGACAAATATTATCTCGATATGAAAATCAATCATGTTCAACCATGGTCCAATGTCACATTGTGACAAACACTGTCTCAATATGAAAATCAACCATGGTCAAACATGGTCAACCATTTTTATTTCATAATATTTATCTTAGGGTTTATATACCTCAGGTTTATAATATTAATCTTTTGGGTTTTATATTATTCCCTTGGGTTTATTAATCTAAGCGTTAATATTCCTAGGGTATAATATTATTCATAGGGTTTATAATATTAGTCCTATGATTTAATATAAATACCTTGGGTTTATAATCATGGTAAACCATGGCTCAACGTCACATTGTGACAAATATTGTCTCATTATGAAAATTAACCATCATTAACCATTTCCAGCCATCATCAATCATGGTCAACCATTTTCGATTGTCACATTGTGACAAAGATTGACTCAATATAGAAATCAACCATGGCCAACCATGGTCCAACGTCGCATTTAGACATATATGGTATCAATATGAAGATTAATCATGACCAACCATGGTCCAACGTCGCAATATGAAAAATATTGCGTCAATATGAAAATCAACCATGGTCAGTTTTGGTCAACCATGTTTATTTTATGGTTTATATACCTTGGGTTTATAATATTAATCCCTTGGGTTTAATATTATTCTGTTGGGTTTATAATCCCTTGGGGTTATAGTATTAATCCCTTGGGTTTATACTATCAATCCCTTGGTTTTATGGTCAACCATGGTCCAACGTTGCGTTGTGAGAAATATTATCTTAATAGGAAAATTAACCATGGTCAACCATAGTCAATGACCATGGTCACATTTCGACAAATATTGTCTCAAGGTCCAACATCACATTTTGGCAAAGAATGTGTCAATATGAAAATAAACTATGGTCAACCATGTTTATTTTAGGGTTTATAATATTTATCTTAGGTTTTATAATATTAATTCATTGGGTTTAATGGTATTCCCTTCATTTTACAATATTAATTCATTGGGTTTAATAGTATTCCCTGGGGTTTATAATATTAATTCCTCAGGTTTAATATTATTCCCTTGGTTTATAATCTCTTGGATTTTTAGTATTAATCCCTTGGGTTTATAATATCGATCCCTTGGGTTAATTAATCTAAGGGTTCATATTCCTAGGGTATAATACTATTCATAGGTTTTATAATATTAATCATTGGGTTTATAATCACGATCAACCATGGTCCAACGTCACATTATGACAAAGATTGTCTCAATATGACAATGAATCGTGGACAACCATTGTCAACCAACATCAACCATGGTCAATCATGGTCAGCCATGGTCCAACGTCACATTGTGACAAAGATTGTTTCAATATCAAAATCAATGATTGTCTGATGTCACATTGTGAGAAAGGTTATCTCAATATGAAAATAAATCATGGTCAACCCCATATTAATAAAAATCAATATTAATAATCCTTTGGGTTTATTAACTCGGATGATCTCAATATGAAGATCAATCATGGTCAACCATGGTCCAATATCACATTGTGATAAAGATTGTGTCAATATGAAAATCAACCATGGTCAACTATGGTCAACCATGTCTATTTTAGGATTTATAATATTTATATTAGGCTTTATATACCTTGTATTTATAATATTAATCCCTTGGGTTTAAAATAGAAATCCCTTTGGTTTATGGTCAACCATGATCCAACATCGCATTGTGAGAAAGATTCTCTCAATATGAAAATATATCATGGTCACATAGTGAAAAATATTTTCTCACGGTCTAACGTCACATTGTGAAAACCATGGCCCAGTGTCACATTGTTACAAAGATCATGTCAATATGGAAATCAACCATGGTCAACCATGTTTATTTTAGGGCTTATACTATTTATCTTAGGGTTTATATACCTTGGCTTTACAATATTAATCCCTTTGGTTTAATATTATTCCCTTGGGTTTTTAGTATTAATCCCTTAGGCTTATTATTCCCTTGGATTTTTAGTATTAATCCCTTAGGCTTATTTTTCACTAGGGTTTATAATATCAATCCCTTGGGCATTACTCTAAGGGTTTATATTCTTAGGGTATAATATTATTCATATGGTTTAAAATATTAATCCTTGGGTTTAATATAAATCCCTTGGATTTATAATCATGGTAAACCATGGTCCAATATCACATTGTGGAAAAGATTGTATCAATATGAAAACAAACCATGGACAACCATTGTCACCCATTGAGATTGTCTTAATATGAAAATTAGTCATTGTTAACTATGGTCCAATGTCGCATTGTGACAAATATTATGTTAATATGAAAATCAACCATGGTCAACCATGTTTATTTTAGGGTTTGTAATATTTATCTTAGGGTTTAACTACCTTGGGTTTATAATATTAATCCTTTAGGTTTTATATTATTCCCTTGGGGTTTTGGTATTAGTCCCTTGGGTTTATAATACCAATATATTGGGTTTATGGTCAACCATGGTCCAACGTTGCATTGTGAGAAATATTGTCTCAATTTTAAAATCAATCATGGTCAACCATGGTCAATAACCATGGCCACATTGTAACAAATATTGTCTCATGGTCCAACGTCACATTGTGAACACCATGGCCAACCATGGTCCACCATGGTCCAACATCACATTGTTATAAATATTGTGTGGTATGAAAATCAACCATGGTAAACTAAAATAAACCATGTTTATTTCAAGGCTCATAATATTTATCTTATGGTTTTTATGCCTTGGCTTTATAATATTAATCCCTTGGGTTTTCAATATTAATTCCTTGGGTTTATTATTCCCTTGGGTTAATAATATTGGTCCCTTAGGTTTATTAATCTAATGGTTCATATTCCTAGGGTACAGTATTATTCATAGGTTTTATAATATTAATCCTTGGCTTTAATATAAATCAATTGGGTTGATAACCATGGTAAAACATGTTCCAATGTCACATTTGTAACAACCTTGGTTAAAAATCCATGTAAAAAAATATAATATCAAGGTCATGAGACACGTATTCCAAGTTGAATGGTGGGAAAAACATCCTAGTGGGTGTTCATTTTGGTTTATTATGGCTATGGAAATTGGCAAAGGCAATGAATAAGGTTTTGGAAAGGCATGACGTATTTATTGGCATTTATTTATGAAAAAAATGGAAAATAGGAGAAACGGGAGGTAAAAGGTCACAGGTTGCATGTGAGGAGGAAAATGAAGGAAAATAATGGAAGATGAAGAAAATAGAGGCCCCTCATTAATAAAAAGGATTCTGAGGATCGGTTCATGGATTTTGTACAGTGCAACTTTGGAGCTATTATTACTATCTCTCTCTCTCTCTCTCTCTCTCTCTCTCTCTCTCTCTCACACACACACACACACACATACTCTTGGATACTTAGAGTTTTCTTGGAACACTCTTGGAGGGTGTGGCATAATTGAAGATGTGGAGCAAGAAGGAAAAGGAAGAGCAGGAAATCGCAAGATGACATCAGGATCATCAACTATAACAGGTTTTGATTGTAGGTACCGAGTTGCATGTATGTGTTCCTCACTAGTTTTGGCATGCATGGTGTATGCATGTGGTATCTTGGTCATGATATGTCATTGGCATGGAGGATTTCCTAAATTGATAGTGGATTTTCCTAGCCTTTCCATTTCCTAGATAACCAAGGTGTTGTGGGTTCATTTAATTGCACGTTTTTGTAGTTGGTTCTCATGTGCTTTTGGTTGTGGGTTGAGTTACTAGTTCCTGAAGCCTTGGTTGGAAAAATGCTCTCGATCCTGGCAAACAATTGTTGGGGTGAGTTACTAGTCCTAGGGCCTTGGTTGGACAAACACTTTGGAGCCTTAGGTGGGTTGAGTTACTTGTCCCAGAGCCTTGATTGTACAAACGCTCTAGAGCTTGAAAAAAGCTTGGGTTGAGTTACTAGTCTTGGAGCCTTGGTTGGAACATGCACTTTGGATACCTCCACAACTTGGGTGGAGACCAATCTGGTGATGGTTGTGATGTATGACCGTGAGTTGGAATCACTGGTTGAAGGTTGAGGTGGTTTCACCTCTGGAATCCTTGGTTTGGTTTTGATGTATTTTCTTTATGAGATCCCACGTTCATCACTGGAATATAACACGAGGGCAACTGGTTGAAGAGATATTTGGCTCAGCCATGTCTACGATCAGGTGGAACGTGGAAGTCATAGACTTGGTTGAATTTTTCTTATGGAAATAATATCTCTTTTCCACTTGTATTGATAGGTGAATATGTCGATTATTCTATGGCTTATATGGATCTTATGTGATTGTCATTTATGTTTCTTATATGATAGTTATGAATGATTTTTATGATGGTGATGAAGTATGGCTCTCATCATGTTTTGGTTCGTGATTGAATGAACATTGTACATATTCCTAAATAGACTATAATGCATTTAATGTGATGTAGCAACAATGCTACATAAATATTCTCAAATAATTATGAGACCCCTATGCTCAGATCTATGATTTAAACCTATAGATTACATATTTGTGACATGTTTGACGAAATGTCTGTCGTCGCTAGTAGGGGTCCAGTCAAGTCCTTATTCAAGTTTTTTTTTTTGCACCATTTTTTTGCTATTATATTTCATGTCTGAGATTTTCATTGAGTTATGGGAAGTGACCTTGGATCTGGGCCCAAAAAAGTAGCTCAAATCCTAGGGACACTGGCACAGGTCTGTGGGAAAAATTCCATGTAGGCATGATTGCATATGTTGTGGGAGCATCTAGAGCATCCCAGACAAACCCATGCCTATACTGTGGGAGGGTTCAGGGGTTTGAAGGTATAAAACCTCAGTGGGACCCTGGGTATGGATGATTGAGTGGTTAGGTTGGCTTCTAAGAGTCCTATTGCTTATGTGGAAGGCATGTGTGATGTTTTTCTGTTGATTCCACTTCCTTGCGGTCACCTAGGAGGTTGAATCTGATCATAGTAATCCTTCCTCACATGTTTACCCTGGTTGGCCGGTTACTTGGGTAGATGTGAGATGAATGTGTTACATAGTGGTATCAGAGTGTGGTTCTGATCTCCTTGGGTGGTTTTTGGTTTTTGTTCTTTTTTTTTCATATATGATACCATAGAGTGGTATCAGAGCAGGTTTTGCTCTCTTTGGGTTATATTTGATACCACAGAGTGGTATCAAAGCATGGTTCACCCCTTGGAATAAATGGGTGGTGTGTGTTGGTCATGCATTCATGTTGGTTGCACATTTGTTAATCATCCTTGTGGTCTATATGCTTGTTGCATATGCATGGTGTGAGTCATGGTTGTAGTGATGTCGCCATGTGAAAGAGGATGTTGTTGTTGTAAAGTGTGTCATCATCAGTATATGACTTGTTATGCATTGTTATGTGCCAGTCGTGCTTACATTTCGATTTCATATGTGTTCCTTATGCTTGCGGTCTATGTGCTTACTGCATATGCATGGTGGTGATCATTTTTGCGGTGGTGTCACCATGTGGAAGTTGATGGTGTTGTTGTTGGATTTGGTATTCATGAGTGCATGTCGGTTATGCATTTTTTATGCATGTCAGCGTCTATATGTTTGTATGCATGCATTTATTTTCATGGTTATAGTTGTTGTCCATGAGTTCATTGTAGGCATTTTAGGTCATCATGATGTTTTTGGTATGGTATGATGTTGACGTGTTGGTTGAGATAGAGTAGGAGATGCATATCATCGAAGTGAAATTGCAGCTCTAGACTTTGGGGTAAGAGCGGATCTTCATATAGGTATTGTATGTTTGGCATGCAGGTATGTTAGTTAATGGATTTTTATATGCATGCTTTTCATATTATTGTTATTGTGGTTACATGCATGGTAGATGTTAGTGAATCAGTGTGGCCCTATGCACGTGTGTCAAATAATCATGAATTATAGTAACGTGTTGTTATATGCATTGTTGTTGTTTTTTTATGTTAGTTAACTTGATGATTAGTGGTCTTTCCTTTAAAATCTTGATGTTATATGTATCATGCTAGTTTGATTAGACTATGCAAATGGTTATGGTTATGACATTTAGGTATGAGATGATACAGTTGTGATATTATATCATACTAATCTATATTGATTGTGCATATGTGAGTCTTATGCATGAATGACAATTGTTTATGAGTTTATGATGTGAACATGTTAGCTAGTTATTGTTCTAGATATCACAACCTTATTTATGTTTGAGTGGATATGTTGTGAAGTTATATCGTGCTAATATAGAATGATTTTGAAAACAAGATATCCTCCCCTGAGACACATTAAGGTATGAGTTTGCTTATGTTGTGTACTTGATGCTTAATTGTTTGATTATGTCATATATCTAGCGTTGAGTGCTTGGTGTCTATTTTTTTGTCTAGTTGATTTATCTAACATGGTACATTTATAGTTCTGTCAATGTTTGATTAATTACATGATATGAGTATGTGTTTGTAACATTGTATGAAGGAATGATCTTGTCTTATGACGGTTGTACTAACATGATATGTGTCGAGATAGTTGATATGCACTTGAGTGTAAGTAGGTGATAGTTGTAGCAGTATGTATTATGATTGATGACTATGAGTTGATTGCTTATATAAATAACACCTAGTTGATCTGATAGCACATAATAAAGACTCAATTGCAACAAGGTAAATGGTAAAATAAAGGAATTGGGTAAGAATTCCTTTGGCTATGCTTGGAAACCCTAATTCCAAACGAATGAGTTCTTTTCTTACAAGAAGATTTAACCCTATTCTTGTTCTACATTATGTGGATGTGTGTTATATTCCTGAACATGTATTTGACAGGTATACCAACTAGTTTCTAGTTATCGTTGGATTTTTCAAGGGAATTGGAGTCCCTTGGGAGATGGAATGGAAGTGTTCAGTTACAAGGCAGTGTGCTTGGCACATCAAGCTAAGATAGTTACTATATTTCTATATTTAATTATGTAATTTTTGGGTGCAACCCAACTTGGCATAGATTTTGGCAAAGACTCTACATTTTATGGAGTGGAGCATGCAACAGAGTGCAGTTTAAGGAATTAAATATATCGCGCAGTATCGAAGCCCCTCCTCTTTGTAAAAACATGAAATTTTGTAAAGAATCAATGGTTGTGGGACCATAGTTGCTTGTTTTAGGGAGTCCATGGTATTTTTCATGATGTAATCCTATGATGTAATAATATATATATGATTGAAATTTTATGTTTAGAGAGACATGGAATCTTGGTGATTGATAAGAATATTGTGATCTATAATTTGTAGTGAAGGTAAATCTCTACAACTCAGTGCATATAGGTCGAGAGAAGAGTCTACATCTTAGTGTGCAGACAACTTGTAGCTTAGTGGGCAGGTCAAGAACTCATTGTATTCAAAGATTAATTATAATAAGGAACAATTTTTTTGGATCATATTCTAGTGAACTTGTGCGATTAATGTTTATATTTTATTATTATCTGTTGTAGTAGAGCAGTTGTTATAGTTGCATTTTATTTCAACACAGTAATGGTTTATGGTTATATATGACATGTTTAAGTGATTAATTGAATGTGGTAAAGTGATTTATAAGTATAAAGAATAATATAAAATAATAATACCATATCTCCCTGTCCCTCAAGACTACAGAAACCTGCTTTTGCATCCACCCGTAGTCACTTTGGGTGAGATTGTGATCTTCTTGCAGGTCATTGCTGAAAGGGCCAATGATCAGGGTTTTTGTTGGTGTGCAATATAAATCAAACCTCGGGAAACCCAAACCAAGCCAACAACAATAAAAATTATGTTTTTATGACGAGATGATGTAGGAGATTTCATGGCAGAGAGACTACCATGAAATATTGGAGAAGGTTCAGGTTGATCTTTCCTTTGGAAGCACTGGGAACCCTGGGGATTGAGTCATAATTTTCGTTTCCAGTCTTGTGCTTTTGGTCTTTGGTGATTTTTTTCTTTTGGTTTTCAGCTTTTTTATGTCCAGTGTATGGCCATACCGCTTTGTTTGTGGTCTCATATTGTTATTGATTTTCCTAGTTTTCTTCTTGTTGTTTCTTGTTCTTTCCTTTTTGAGAGTTTGGGAATTTCTTGGGAAAGAGGAAAGTTAATGAAGCTCAGAAAGGTCTGAATGAAAATTAGTAGGTAATGTAAGACCCAAATGAAGCTCGATGCATGAGTAAGGGAAGCGGAAGGTAATAATATGACAATCGGTCAGATCGGTTGGGTCCATTTTGGTCAATGGACGGTGGAAATACAAACATGATAAAGGTAACCAGAAAGGTAAAGTAAATGGATTTGAGGCGTTATATGCCATGGATATGTTGGGAATGGTTGTTCTCAATGTTTTACATGTTTTTCATGGATATAGGGAGTTCTCTTAACCTTGACCTTATGTTATCTGGTAATTATGTTGTGATCATGATTATGATAAAATCTATATATGCATGTATGCATGCAGTTTTCTGACAGTGTCATTAGAGATCATGATTGTTTTATGCTAATATATATATATATATATATATATATATATATATATATGTATGTAGTTGTTTGACAGGAATCATTCTTGTGGAGGAATGATTGCTTGTGTAGGTGAATGGAATGAAGAGGCTCTTGTCTTATGAGGAATCAAGTGGGAAGAGTAGCCATGATATATCTATGAGGTCAGTATCATGTGGATATGAATATATATATATATATATATATATATATATATATATATATATATATATATATATATATATTTATTTATTTATTTATTTATTTATATATTTATTTATGTATGTCGTTGTCTAACATGAATCATTATTGTGGAGGAATGATTTCTTGTGTAGGTGAATGGAATGAAGAGGCTCTTTTCTTATGAGGAATCAACTAGGAAGAGTAGCCCTGATATATCTATGAGGTCAGTATCATGTGGATATGAATTATTATTATGTGTTTATACTATTTATATGTTTTGGACAGGTAATGGTGAGAGATACATCAGCGAAATGAAATCGGTGTGATTTGCGGCATGTTGGGATGAGCATGGATGGAGGAGAGAAATTGGAAGCAATATTTATTTTTGGAGTCAGTGTGTGGTCTATGTATGTGCAGTACTATTGTTTTGTATATGATGTGCATGTTATATATTCAGATATTGTACCTATGGCGATGTGTACATGTAGCATATGTAGTATTGTGTACATATGATGTTGTATGTTTGTTGTATATATGGTGTTGTGTGTATAATACATATGCAATGCTAGGTTTAGATGGTACTATCTACATGTTTGATATGCGGTGTTGTGTACATACCGTATTGTGCACATGTTCGATATGTGGTGCTATGTACATGTTGTATATGCAGTGTTATGTACATATGGTATTGTGTGTGTGTTACAGATATGGTGCTATGCACATATGGTGTTGTGTGTGTGTTACACATATGGTGCTATGTACATATGGTGATGTGTGCATGATTGTACATGTCGTGTTGTGTACATGTGGTATTGTGTTGGGTACATGTTGTACATGTGGTGTTGTGTGCAGGTGGTGTCGTGCAGGTGTCATGCATGTGGCATTGTGTACATGTGGAGCCATGTACATGTAATGCATTTGTTGATGTGTAAATGTGGTATTATGTACACATTGTACAAGGGGTGCAGTGTACATTTGGCGTTGTGTACACGTTGTATAGGTGTTGTCGTGAACATGTGATGTTGTGCACACATTATGCAGGTGGTGTTGTGTATAGGTGGTACTGTGTACATGTTGTGCATATGGTATTGTTATACATGTGATATTGTGTGCATGTCGTACATATTATGTTACGAGCATGCGGTACTATGTATGTGCATGGTGTAGTCGTGGTATCATGACATGTGTACTAATTGTGTTATACTATCTATGTGTATATTTATTGTGTTGTGTTGTACACCGAAGGTGTAAGTGTTGTGTTGTATTGTACATCGGGTTTAGGTGTATGTGTTGTATTCCAATGTAGGTGTATGTATTGTGTTGTATTTTACACTAGGTGTAAGTGTATGTGACGTATACCGATGTGGGTGCCTCTATTGTATGGTGTTGTATGTCATATGTGGGTGTACATGTTGTGACACACACTGTGTGTATGTGTACATGATTTAAAATAATCTAAGGCATTGGGTTCTTTCTGGGTGTGGAAAACAATCTCGTGTGTGTACAGAAAGAACAAAGGAAAAAGTAAGGAAAGATGAAGGATAAGTATCGATATTTTATTTATTTTCTATTATGCATGTGATCTACGATTCTCACTTATAATGGTTACATGTGATTTATGATTATGGTTTATGATGATTTCATGCAATTCAATTATTTTTACCTTTGATGGTTTTGTTTTGAGCTAACCATATGTGATATGTTTATACATGATTATTTGATCAAACAACTAGTTTGAATTGTGTGATAGGAAGTGAACAATATTGCAAGCGTATCTTATTGCACTACAAGGAAAAGACCTTCTAGCAGATGCTTTTAAGGAACCCCTTATAAAAATACCCCAGACATCCGTTTGTAACGGAGGTTACTAGAGGAGGTTGGTGGGTGGATGTTTTTGTGGGTTTTTTTGTCCGGTGCGCTTATCATCCTAACCCGCACCGATGCGTTCAACTAGAAAAAGCACCAATGTGCTTATCATCCTAACCCGTACCAGTGCATTCAACCAGAAAAAGCACCAGTGCGCTTATCATCCTAACCCGCACCGGTGCGTTCAACCAGAAAAAGCACCGATGCGCAAAAAACATTGGCACACCAGACACTGTGCACTCTCTAAAAACTCGCCCCCACGCGTCTTATTACTGTAGTGCATCGATGATTTACAAAAATTCCGCACCAGTGCATCCCAAAACCCCGCGCCAAAGCAGAAACCATCGGGTGCAGTATTAATAAATCGCACTGGTGTGCCTCTAAAACCCTGTGCACCGAAACAGGGTAAATAAAAAAAAAAAATTATGGAAAAAAACCACATTTTTCACTTTTCAGTGCTCCAGAGCTCTCAAGCATCGGTGAAAGTTATCCTTGACTGAGCTGCCCTGACATCGGTGCTCCCATTGCACCCATTGCATGCACTGCTGCTCTGAATTTTCCACCAATCTGCATTTTGAATTTTGCAAAACGGTGGGAAAATTTAATTTTGCAAATTCTACAGCCAATATGCCTCCTCGATGGCCAAATGTACAAGTATTTTTATTTTTTCTACATAATTAAGCCTTTTAGTGGATTATAATTGTAAATTAACTTAAAATTAACCGTTTAAAAATTAAAAAAAATCTCGCGCGGTGCGCTCAAGCTGTTCGGCTCACACTAGTTCGCGGTGTTGCCTGTAAATTTACATGCTGCACCGCAACCGATGCTTACGGTATCCGCACCAGTTCTGGGGCGGTATCAAAAGGCGCACCGTGATATTTAAAAATTTTAAAAAGGTGCGGTGTGGTCGGTTACCTAGCCGCACCGTTGACCCTATGGAATAACGGCAATGCGGTGCGTTGACTTAAATATCTGCCCCGAGGCGGGTATTTTTGTCAATGGACCACATTCTGGAATTTCAACACGATCAACTGTGCGGCCTAGTAAAATACCACACCATTGAATAAGTAAAGATGTCAAGAGGTCGGTGCATTGACTAAACCATATGCCCTGAGACATATAGTTTGGTCAATGCACCACCCTCCGGCACCAGTCCATAGTCAACAGTGTGGTCTTTTATACCACTGCAATGTTGAATTATGAACAATGCCAGGAGGGCGGTGTACTGAAAATTTTCGTGTGCACCGCCTCCGGTGTGCTGGAAATTTGTTGGTGCACTGCCTTCGGTGCGCGACAAAAAAAGACACACCGTTACCGGTGCATGCTTGTTTTTTGTGGCACACCGACTTTTTTTTTTGTCAAAAAAAATCATATATGTATATTCCTAAATACATGTCTCATTTAATAAAAAAAATGTATTTAATATTTCAATCATTCAGAGACGTGAAAGGAGAGAACAGAGGGAACAACATTAACAACAGGCAGACCAGTATAACATGGTTCATGAGTGGGAGGCACGAGAGAGGGAGAGAGATGCGCTCCCTTGCCCTGTTACAGTAGCTACCCAGGGGCTCCTAAGGTAGGTAGGCCTCCTCAAGTTCTATGAGGAGGCTACTTCCCTAAAGGGCCATGGTGTGTTTTTGCAACATCTTATCCGCAGGTGGAATGCCCACCTACAGGCTTTCCAGGTTGGTCCTAACCAGTGGTACTCGCCCACTGAGGAGGACATCTATTTCATTATTGGGCTATCAATGAAAGGGGTGGATTTTCCTTGGTTCCCAGATGTTCCAGTTGGCTATGCAGCAGGGAGTCAGCTGGCATACTCCCAGAGATACATTAGCACAGATATATTGTCTCCTTCAAATTTTTAGGTCTCTGGAGGGAAGTTACGTATTGCTACATTTGGTAGTGAGGAGGTGAGGTGCCTCTCACTTTGCATTTCAACCATTTCACACAACACTAGTGATGGGAAACACATAGATTTCTCGCTTCTATATTATGTTGATTCTTTATTACAGGAGCCACGACTTGTCAGGTGGTCTGCCATTTTTTTGCAGCATTTCTGTACATCCTTAGATAGATGTTGTGCTTAGGCACAAGGGAGGGTCAACTTCCATTTTTCTTCAGAGCTATTTTGTTTGTTTTTTAGAGGTTTCCAGAGACGAGGCCTATTTTTTTTCAACAACATTGTAGGCTGATGTTGCATGCACGAATGCACATGCGGGGACAGATGATGCCCAAGAGGGGTGAGACTGAGTTTTATACGAGCATATCCCATGATGCACTAGAGTTACTAGCCAGTGTTGACGATCATCCCTTTGTTATGGTCCCCTGTCCTTATGCTGGTTTGGATTGGCGAGGGTGTGCCAACATCCTCTTCACAGATAATGAGCTGCCAGATTATAGAGGAAATATTATTGTTTTATTTAAATTTATTCTAACATGTTCTTTAACTTGTTTTTATTAAATTGTGTAATGAAATTGTCTAATTATTGTTGTGTACTTGTATATATTTTTCAGACATTGGGTCTTTTGATGGCAAGGACATGCCAGCACCACCAAATGATCCAGGTGTGGATCCTGATGATGATCAGGATATGCCAAATTCTGATGATCAGGAGGCCGGTGTAGAGAGACCTTCTCCTGCTGGTGCACCAGTACCACCTTTTTCTAGGTGCGATATGCTTGATAGTAGTTTCAGGTTGGATTTGGGTGACCAACTCTGTGCATTTATTGTTGAGGCGGGAGTTAGGCCCGCTACTCTGAGATACATACAAGCTGATGGTAGGATGTTACATATTTGGATAGGCATGCTGAGTGACATGTGCAGCCTGATGTGGCATGTCGTAGTAGCTACGACCTTAGTTACATTGCTGAGGAGGATCGTTGCACGTTATAGGTGTGGTTAAGACGCAGCACGTGATCGACAGTACATAAGCAGCAATGCATCATTTGATGATCACGATCAAGGGAGTGATCATCGTTCACCTCGCGCCGCGCCATATGAGAATCCTCCACTAGCATCGAGCAACAATCATCACGGAGAGCAGGTTGGACCATCAGCCACGTCCAGTCAGTAGCCTGCAACATCCAGTAGTACTCATGGTCATAAGCAGGATGGACCATCGACCATGTCAAGTCATTGCGATGAGCAGCCGATAGTTGATCCTAATCAGCATGAGGCACCAATACCAGATCAATAGGCACGTGATGATTAGCATGTCTCTAAGCTTGTCGAGGCTTCACCATTGAATAATACTGCTACTGATGATGTACTGCTATTGATGATGTACCACTAGCTGATATATGAAATTTATATTATAGTTGTATATTTTTGGCATTATTCAGCTATATATATATGGTCCATGTATTTTATGTTCATGTTGCAGTTGTACTTAATTTACATGTTGGTGATCATCATGATGTGTATATTGTTAGGTCATGTTAGAAATGTTCAATTAATGTGCAGCTTGCAGATAGATGTGTATGTGATAGCAGTTATTTCACATGAGATGTATATTTGATGTTTGTGTTGTGATGATGTTATATAATGCTAATTGTGTTTTGTTAGATGATCATGATCACAATGATGTTAGCGAATTTGAATGTGTTTTTTAGTCAAATATGATGATTGTACGATGGTTATCATGATCGTGATGTTTATTAATTAATTTAATATTAAATGATCATGATATTGTAAAATTGTAATATTTGTAATTCCAATTGTATGTAAAATTCTAAAATTGTATTTGCATTTGTATTAGTTGTAATTTTAATTGTAATTGTTATGTGTAAAATATTTGTAAAATTTTAATTGTAATTGTAATATTTAATTTATTGTGAAATGATTGTAACTGTAATTTTAATTGTAATTGTATATATGTAAAATTGTAAAATTGTAATTGTAATTCTAATTGTATGTAAAATTCTAAAATTGTAATTGTAATGGTATATATGTAAAATTGTAAAATTGTAATTGTAATTGTAAATTTTAAATTTGTAAAATTGTAATTATATATATGTAAAATTCTAAAATTGTAATTGTAATTATAATTGTACGTGAAATTGTAAAATTCTAATTCTAATTCTAATTCTATGTAAAATATTTGTAAAATTTTAATTGTATTACTGTGAAATGATTGTAATTGTAATTGTATGTAAAATTCTAAAATTGTAATTGTAATTGTATGTCAGATTGTAAAATTGTAATTGTAATACTAATTCTAATTGTAAGCAAAATATTTGTAAAATTTTAATTGTATTAATGTGAAAATTTTTATTGTATTATTGTGAAATGATTTTACTAAAAATTTTAAATTTGTAAATTTGTAAAATTTTAAATAATCGTAAAATAATAAATCTAGAATAATATGAATTATTGTAACATAATAAAGTTTAGAAAGTAATGCAAATAACTTCATGTGCTTTAGAATTATCATTATTTTATTATGATATTACATACAAAAAAAAAGAACTTTATACAGTATGCCATTTTTTTTTAGATCAACATAATTACAAATTATCAAGTGAAATATTGATTTTAACATTAACACAATGCAAATTACCAATTAATTCAAAATACATATTATAATGTTTCGAAAAACCCATCTTAAAAAGTATTAATATTGATGAAATAACACATGTACCATATCAGTCTCAGTTCTCATGATCACCCTCATTATCTTCCATCTCGCATGGCATGTGTTACACAGTAATTTGTCACCGTCCCTACCATTCCCCATCCCACACATTGGAGGGCCCATTATGTGACCTGTGAGAAATGTCATGCCTTGAAACCATTATCATTGCATTCCTATAAATATGAGCTTCAATTGCCCTGAAGACATCTTCTTGCAAAAAACCATAAAAACATCCCTTTTTGCATTGGCGCGGGTAGCCAGTTCATCACTCGCGCCAATGGGGAAAATCCTACAAAGAGGCCGCGCCAACTGGCGCTCTGTCCCAGAGTCGCAGTCGTGCCAGCCAATTTAAGGAGTGTTTTTTAAATAAAATGGCGGAAGTTTCGTTTCAACAGACTCAGAAACTGTTATCTATCTTGAGTTGGGAGGTTTGGCTCCGGGAGTTCCATGAAATGGAAGTGGTTTGCCACCTCTCATGGAAGCTTCCTTGAAGATAGGGCCAATCCCACAATTATAGGGATCCCAACTCCCCTTCCTCCATCTATAAAAGCTAGCTCATTTCCATTGCAAGCTAGTCTTGAAGTGCCTAAGCCTTGAATCTCCAAGTTCTCAAATTCCCAAGAGCCTTCATGCTGCAAGAGCCCTCATTTTTCCCTTAAGGCGAAACTTGAGCAAGGAGACTATCGTCGAGAGACTCTAAGAGAGGCTTTTCCCATCCCTGGCAGGCTTTGCGAGACGTGTACGAATCGAGACCCCTCAGAAGGAGACCTCAGCTTCAGAACATTGGTTGTACTTTCTTTCGATTGCTTATTAGTGAATGACTACTAGTTATGGTTCCACTCTGTTTTTCACTTATGATAATGATGAGTTATATCCTTTCTGACTGATATATAGTTGCGTATTCTGGATTTTATGCTTGTATTCGTGTTGTTTCTTGCATGTGCAGGTGTCCATTCATGGAGATCGTGGGGATCGTGATCTGCCGAGGCTGAGGAACGGGAACGCTGTCTCTTCTACGAATCATAGCATTGGAATCCAGGTAGGCCTCCATCGTTGGTCTGTTTATTCAAAATTAGGAACTTGCGCTGTAGCATTTAATGATTGTTGCTAGACCCGTTCTAGGCTAGTAGGGATCGCCTCTGTCCGCAGAGGGGATTTACCTCTTCAACAATTTGGCGACTCTGCTGGGGATCGTCCAGTTTTGATTGTCTCGTTCTGATTGTCTCGTTTTGATTGTTTCGTGGTTTTCCTTGCTTGGTTAGCCTTCTGGGCTGGGTTCTTTTGTTGTTTCTTGCTTCTTGGTTTGCTTAGATATCATTGATCTGCTTCTGGAGTAGTTATTTTTTTATTTTTGGCTGAGGAACTCGACTGGCGCGCTTTTTAGCTCGACAGTCGCGCCAATTGGCGCATGTTGCTTTTGTATTGCCCACGCCAATTTCTTTCTGGCGCCAGTTACAACCTCACAGTCGCGCCACTCCTGTGAGGCATTAGGGTTTGCTCAGTTCTGAGCTCTCCGAGTCTGATCAGTGTATTTCTTTTTGGTTTTTTAGCTACCTGAGTGTGTTGGAGTCCTGTTTGACTGGGAATTTGCCTTCATCCTTTGGTTGTTTGCTTTTCTCCATCGACTTCACGTTTTAAGCCCTAGGGCATCTAGTGGCTTTGTGTGTCGAGCCCTCCTTAGGAGTTTTGGTGTTTTTTTAGTCCAGTCAATTCTCTGATTGCTCCTCCGCATTCTCTTAGTGGTTGTTCACCATTTCGTTGCGATTTTTGGGTGATTTCTCTTCTCTTCATTCAAACTTTGTTTGGTCTTGCTTTGGACCTAGATCACACGGTCCATTGGAGCCTTTGAGACTTTTTCTTGGTTTTGAGAGACTTTGGTCGATTTGAGATCTGATTGCTTGTGCCATTGAGTGAAATTCACTCGTTTTGCTCTCTTAATATCGTTTCTCAAATTGCTTCTCTTTTTTTTTCGGTTTGTTTAGTGCATCTAGCTATCAAACATTGAAAATACAAAAAATCTCTTTTGCTTTTGTTGATTAGTGAAAATTGAAATCTTTTCGATTTTCCTAGTATTTAGTGATTTGAATGAAAAGTTTTGATTTCATTAGTTGCATTAGAGATATCATTGATTGTCTTCCGATCATTTTGTTTGTGTAAAAACTCTCAACTCTTCTGTAGCTAGTTTTCATCGAACAAAATGATGTACTGTGGCATGTAATTTTGCATTTAGGAGATTTTTGAGACCACACATTCGTTAGGGCCTAAAAACTGAAACGTAATTGAAGATAAACTTTAAAATCTACTCAATTTACACTAAGGCAGCATTGAAATCTAACGAAACACATTTAGAGGTCTAGGCTAGAGACGTGTTCCGGCGTCTTTAAACCTAGTAGTTGTCGTTCGCCTTTTGGCTTTAGACAGCGCTAGTACGGACTTGTGCTCCCCGTACTGTCGCGTATATAAAGGGAGACCCCTCTAGGTTTCAATCCTTTATCCGTAGGAAGCCGAGTCTACCGCCCTATACCCGTGATACACCGAACACAGCATTCGGGGAGATTGTCTGCACGTATGGAAAGTCCTTGGTTGATTTCTTTTTCATTATTGAAACTAAGGTGTATATTGCAGTTCACGGTTATTTGGTACACCCTTTTTGCCTAGTATTACTGAGTAGTCATTTTGATCCTATCTGACTCCCTAAATTTGAAAGGATCACCAAGCGCTTGTCCTTTCACGCTTGTGTCAAATCTGAAAGAGATAGAGTCACCTTTTTTACCGTTTCTCGACTCTTAAAACATGAAATAGTGAAGTTTCTTATTTTTCAATGTGGTAAAAATTAATCACCCACGATTACACGCCTTGTTAGACTTTGCTTGTTGACCATTTGATCGTGTGTCTTGACTCTTTTTCAGCCCGTGTGTGGTTTTGAGTCTTGATGGAAACTTTTTCAGAGTTTACCAACCAAGGAATCCTCTCAGAAGGGAATCCTGGTCATTTTCCTCCTTTTGGGAATGTTGGTGCTCCTTACATGGCAACGTTGTCCCTTCTTGGGTTAACTGTTGGGTTGCCTGTTTGGTTGTTTTCAACCTCTGTGGTCCCGAATATCTCCGCTACTGTTCAATCAGTTCCTCCACTTGAACAACATCATGTTGATTCCAAGGTGGACCTCTCCCCTTCTTTGTTTACACGTCTCCTCTTACCACTTTACTTTGGTGAGAATACGGATTCAGTAACCAGGTGGCTAAGAAGAAGAAGAAGAAGACAAAGAAGAAGAAGTCTGATAAGAGAGAGGTTAAGGCTGCAGCTACTGCTTTCGAAAAGTCTCCTCTTGATAAACCTTCCAACCCTCCACGGAAAGTCAAGTTCCCTTGCATGTTGTGCACGGGAGACCATCTTCTTCGAGACTTCCCTGGCATTCCCAAGGTACTCGAAGTATGGTTCAACGGTCGCCCGCCGTTGCCTTTGGCTTCCGGGAGTCAGGTCGGGGACACGTCTTTAGCTGCTGCTGGTAAGGCTCCTAAAAAGCAGGGTAAGATTACCAATCCCTGTAAGTTGTGTGAAGGGCACCATGCCATTCACCTTTGTCCTTATATGGATGAAGCCAAGCGAGTTTTGAACTGCCCTCACATATACCAGAGCCGACTCGATTCATTTCTACACCATGCCTCCTGGCTGGTTATAAACAAATTTCCTTGAGTCCTCCACCAGCTGATCCTACGATTGGTCAAGAGTCATCCTTGGTCGATCTCGCTCCCTCGGAAATTCAAATTCAGGAATCCGTTCCTAACCAACCATTGGTCGTGGGATCAGTTGAACTGGCCCCATCTACGGTGCGCCAGGTCTTTTCCGTTGAGAGTGGACCTCACACCCCTCAGGTTCTTCTTATTTCTTCAGATTATTCGGACTTGGAGAGAGATTCTCCTGTCCCTACATCTCAAGAAGTTTCTCCTCTGCCTCCCGTGATGGAGGTTCCGGAGGATACTCCTCCCGCCTTCGAGATGGAGGTCGTGGAGGATGCTCCTTCTTCTTCCGTAACACCAGGGGAAGACCATCTTGGTTCGATGGTAGCCCCTCCAAGTAGTTTGGTCGCTTCCTTTGATTGGAGTCGATTTGCAGGATACCGCCTTCCGTCTTATGTGCCTTTCGAGATCACAGTACAGGCTTTTGGTCTGGTTGTACCCAGCACCATTATAGACGAAGGCGCATCTGTTAGTGTGCTATCCTCAACTACCTAGAAAGATTTCGGTTCGTCGTCGCTTGCGTCTGTTACGCAGAATCTGTTGGCATTTAACAGAAGGACGAGTCAACCGTTGGGGATCCTTCCAATGTTACCGATTACTTTGGGAGGTAAAACCGTCCATATGGATGTGATGGTCATTCCAGGCCCCTTGGATTTCAATCTGATCTTGGGGTGCGATTACACCTATGCCATGGGAGCGCTTGTCTCCTCCCTTTTTCGTGTGGTCTGTTTTCCACATGAAGGACGGATCATGACCATTGATCATCTTTCGTTCTTTGGTCCTCATGTGGTAGCTGGCCCGCCATCATCCCTTCCTGGTTTTTATCCACCCATTGTATCTGCCCCACCGCAGGTCAACTATGTGGCTACCTACCCCGTGCCTGTGCTCAGTGATGATGCCTTCATGCATCAGGTGCTGGGGGCATTGGGTCCTGACTTCCAGGATGTTTTCCTTCCATCGGGAGTGGAACTCTTGGAGGCGATGACTTCTTGTTCATTATGATGAAGTCGATTGGAGCATGGTTCTTTTCCTATGTCAAGCTCCTTAAAAAATGAAACCGGGTCTGTCAGAGCATGGTTACCTTCCTGTGTCAAGCCCTTTAAAAAATGAAACAAGGTCACCGGAGCAGAGTTCCTTGTCTTGTGTTAAGCTCCTTAAAAAATAAAACAAGGGTGTCTGAGGATAGTTATTTTAATGTGTCAACCTCGTTAAAATAATGAAACACGTTCCTGTTCAATTCGAGTCTTTGATTAGATCTCGTAAAATCCCAGTCGAGTCTGTCTCTTGGTCTCAGAACTTGAACCTTCACTCCATCTGCCTTTCATATGGACTGAAGCTTGGGGGACATGTACCTCGAATTGAGTCACCATGCTGGGGGTATGCTTACTTTTTCAAGCATATTTTGTTTCCTTTTCAAGCTTGTGTAAAAATGAAATCGGTTTCAAGCATAGTTTACCTTTGTTTCAAGCTTGTGTAAAAATGAAACCAACTTCAAGTAGAGTTTCCTGATTTCAAGCTTGTGTAAAAATGAAACCTTTCCTATTTTACCTCTCGTGATTGCCATCTTATCAGCCTGTTTTTGCCAGATGAGCCTTGGTTTTGACATTCCATCGTCATTATCTGCTTGGCCGATCGTATGCCTTCACTTGGTTGTTCCACCCATTCCTGAGGAACCGCTGCGATGAGTGGTCTTGTTAGCCAGCCTCTTAACCTTTACTTGTTCTGAGAAGTTCCACCATTATCGGAACCAGTTGTTACCCTTTATACCACTCATTCCTCCAGGAGGAGTCATCTTTCAGCCCTTTTCTGACTCTCGAAACATGAAAAGATTGCCAAGGCCCTTGTCGTTTCGATCTCGTTAAAGTGGCTGCGAAATGACGTCTACCCAGTATAAGTTTACCCCTTTTTTGGGCTGGGATGGATTATTTACAAAAAAGGAATACCCTAGCCTATCGCGACTAGGAGGTTTTCCCGGATATTGTTTTCTACCTTTTCGGATCTGGGGAACTATTGACGAAAAGGGACCTTTGGAGTTTACTTTTCTGTTGTCTTTTCAAACTCTCTAAACATGAAAAGACACCAAGTTATTCCTTTTTCAGACTCGTTAAACCCTGATGACATCGGATTCAGTCGAAATGACGTTCTCCAAGTTCCTCCTTCCTAGGGCTCGTTAAATGTACTAGGGTGGATTCGCCCGAAGGGCGGACTTATATTACAAGCATATGCTATCCCCTTCAAGCTTGTTATCAAAAATAATTGGGGTACTCGCCAGAAATGGTGGGGGAAAATGGAACCATCATCATTGTCGTGTCGGCAGTATGTCGCTCTTGAACATGGCACTTGTCTGCATTCGTGTCGGGTTGGGGACATCTCATCTCGTTTTTCACTTGCTTCCGTGGGTTTGGATAATCCTTTTTGACCTCTCCTCTGCTCATTGCCTCGTCACCATGACCTCTGATCCGTTGATGTCAAATACTGCCAAAACCACTATTTGTGCCGTTATATGTTCAAGAGAAGTTGACCTCTGCAAATATCAACCTTCCTCTGATTCTCATATGATCCCGATTCACAACAAAAACATCATGTTCCTCTGTCTCGTGTCGATGATGTGGGAAACATTATGGCCCACCTTCGATCAAGGTCACTTCCTGTCGACTTCAGCTCATTATCCAGGAAGCTGATCTAGAGACTCCCTTATGGTACCTTGGAGCTTGCATGCCTCAATGGCAGGTTCATCACATTCGATGTGAGGTTTTCATCACTGGCCTTTGCTCGAGTGATTCTACGGGTGTTCGACGCCAGCTCATTGATTCACATGCCGTAGATTGTACCTGTAGTACCTTGAGGGCCATCATCATTATTGGTGGTTCCTCTCGCGTCTGTTAACAACTTTCATCATTGGCTGGTAATCAGACGATGTTCTTGCATGTTCGACTTCAGCTCACATATTCGCATGCTTGAACTTGTACTTTGTTCGGGTCGAGATGGAGCGCAAGACCCTGGATTGTGTCTGTTGTAATCCAGGCTGCGATTTTGTGGATTATTATTTACATGACTTATTCACTGGATGGCTGCGACCATACCTGAGTTTATTTATCGATCCTCACTGGATGGCTGCGACCATACCTTGGATCTGAATTATTGTATACTATGTTTTGGATGGCTGCGTCCATACCACATATACATCATGTACTTGAGATATCAGTTGTATTTCTCCACGCAGGTTTTCCGACGGCGGAGCTTCAGTTGGACACGTTCTCGTAAAGCATTTCACCCCTCTCTCTCTCTCGAGCCTCATGCTTTAGGGGGCATCTGTTACACAGTAATTTGTCACCGTCCCTACCATTCCCCGTCCCGCACATTGGAGGGCCCATTATGTGACCTGTGAGCAATGTCATGCCTTGAAACCATTATCATTGCATTCCTCTAAACATGAGCTTCAATTGCCCTAAAGACATCTCCTTGCAAAAAACCATAAAAACATCCCTTTTTGCATTGGCGCGGGCAGCCAGTTCATCACTCGCGCCAATGAGGAAAATCCTACAAAGAGGCTGCGCCAACTGGCGCTCTGTCCTAGAGTCGCAGCCGCGCCAGCCAATTTAAGGAGTGTTTTTTAAATAAGAAAGGCGGAAGTTTTGTTTCAACAAACTCAGAAACATCTATCTATCTTGAGTTGGGAGGTTTGGCTCCGGGAGTTCCATGGAAGGGAAGTGGTTTGCCACCTTTCATGGAAGCTTCCTTGGAGATAGGGCCAATCCCACGATTATAGGGATCCCAAATCCCTCTCCTCCATCTATAAAAGCTTGCCCATTGCCATTGCAAGCTAGTCTTGAAGTGCCTAAGCTTTGAATCTCCAAGTTCTCAAGAGCCTTCATGCTGCAAGAGCCCTCATTCTTCCCTTAAGGCCAAACTCGAGCAAGGAGACTATCGTCGAGAGACTCTAAGAGAGGCTTGTCCCATCCCTGGAAGGCTTTGCGAGACGTGTACGACTGGAGACCCCTCCGAAGGAGACCTCAGCGTCAGAACATTGGTTGTACTCTCTTTCGATTGCTTATTAATGAATGACTACTGGTTATGGTTCCACTCTGTTTTTCACTTATGATAATGATGAGTTATATCCTTTCTGACTGATATATAGTTGTGTATTCTGGATTTTATGCTTGTATTTGTGTTGTTTCTTGCATGTGCAGGTGTCCATTGACGGAGATCGTGGGGATCGTGATCTGCCGAGGCTGAGGAACGGGAACGCTTTCTCTTCTACGAATCATAGCATTGGACTCCAGGTAGGCCTCCATCGTTGGTCTGTTTATTCGCAATTAGGAACTTGCGCTGTAGCATTTGATGATTGTTGCTAGACCCGTTCTGGGCTAGTAGGGATCGCCTCTGTCCGCAGAGGGGATTTACCTCTTCAACAGCATGATAACACTATTTGTTCTGAAAAATATATTTTGATCTAGAGTCATGTCTCAATACGAACCACCAATCCCTATCCAACACATCTGGGTAAAAAAAACACGTAGTTGCAATGTTTGGGGAAAACATAGGGCTCCTTAGCTTCACCCCACATCTTTCTAGAGTTGATATATATCAGCCTACTATCGCGATATTCCTTTAAATTATTCCGATCAAAGGTGTCCCACCACTTGCACCTAAAAATAACACATTGGAAAGAAGATAAATCCACTTCAATGGTCTCTTGTATCTTTCTGACGTAACCTAACGTCCCTCGTACTAGGTTTTGATCACAGTGGCTAGATTGACTAGATTGATCAAAATCGACTTCCACTCCACAGTCTTATGTGATGTTTCTAGCATTGGAATTTTATGTGTGAAAATGGTGTCCATATGCCCACATAGATGGGAACAAATGCACCTATTATAAAAAATTTAAAAAAATCATAGCATCAAGTGTCTTATAATAACCCAACAATTAAAATATGAAATATAGATGTCTTATAAGTTTTAAATGTACATATAAATTAAATAGATTATTACCGAGTTGTTGCACCCAATCCCTACATTTAACGCATCCTCTTCAGCATGCGGGTAACGACCGGTTGCACCGTATTTCTCTCTGACTTGGTCAGCAACCCAACTGTTGTTGCATATTTTTTGCATATTTTCTTTTAAATGATCAGGATAAGGTACACTTCTACCATTCAACTGTATGAATTCTTTCCTGTCACTATCCCATTTAATCTTCTTTTGTTTGTACAATGTGACCCACGGTTGTGTCACTTCAGAATTGTAAAGAACGAATTTATTGATTGCTTCAATTTCTGCATTAGCTGATGAAATCAAACCGAAATTATATAGTACATAGAGATCAAAATATGCATTATATCGAAGTTCAACATGAATATTTAATTTGTGTAAATTTGAAAAATTATAAGTCTCTTACTCTTTATCAAGCGCTTTTTTCCCCTCGTTTGGAGAAAATCCCATTCTCTTTTATCTTGATCCCTTTCATCATCCCAAATCACCACACCTGGTCTGTTGTCAATCTTCTTGATGTACTCACTGGCATAATAGAAAGATTCATACGATATGTACCCCTCTTTCATAGACCCCTCGGGTTTTTCCCTTTGTCGAACAAAACCCTTCAATTTCTTCATGTACCTCTCTCGGAAGAATATCCAACGACAAGAAACCACCCCAACTAACTCAACCTCATCTACTAGGTGGATTATAAGATGAACCCGCAATTCCATGAAACTCGTCGCAGTTCCTCCTCAAACATACAACCAATCTCAACTATCTCTTGACGTCACCGTAGAATGCTAGCCACATGAATCTCCTTTGACGTGATCCAATGTAAAAATGCAGATAATTTATATATGGCATGTCCTAGGTCCTGAGGGAATTCATGTTTCACACACCCACGCATGAACAAAGGATAATGACACTGCAAAGTTATAAACACATGCAATAATATAAAAAATTAGTTATGTTTTATGATCCCTGCATGGGATAATTTTTATTAATATAAAAAATAATAAAATCTTTCTTTTGACATTATACGTACTCCTAGAAGACTCAAATGGTCATGCGATTTCAACCCTGACAAGTGGTCATCCACAGTGAAGTAGTGCCGTAGTGAAGACCTGTATGAAAATGGCACCCTCACACCCATTATAACTTCCTTTTCCAAAGAAATATCATCTTTTTTAAAATCCATGGGACATCACCTTCTTTGAAATACCATGAATTAGAGGGACCAGCACCTGCCTCTGATCCTGTAATTTCTAATCGTCTTGGCCAATGTTTACTTTTAGTTTTTGAAGTAATAATATCTTTCCTAACAGCCAATGTGTCACTTTGTTTCGATGATATGTTCCTCCATAAAGAAGATGAAACATTTTTAAATATATTAATGGGATCTAATAAGTGGGTAATCTTAAGATGCTCCCAATATGGGAGGTTATAAAAGATAGATTTCCTTTTCATGCCAATGGGAAATTTCTCAACATAGGTGTCGAAGAATTCTGGATCATCAAACATAGGCTCCCCATTTGAATCGAACATTTCTATGAACTCTTTCTCCTTCTCTCTCTCATATTCTCTAAGCCATTCAGTTGGTGTTGTTATTGGAGGCCCTTGGGTTCTCTCTCGTTTACCATTGAAAGCCTATGTTTCTCTTCTGTAAGGGTGTTCTTCTAGGAGGAATACCTTGGAGCAATCATACACTACCTTTCGTAGGTCCTTGGACCATCTAGCTTTCAGAGAAGGTCCACAACATTTACATCCAAAATACCCTTTTGTTACAAGACCTGCGAGATTATTGTATACAATTAATATGCATGGCACATTAAAGAATATCATGAAGATCAAAACAATTACAACGAATTAAATAGCTAATATGTGAAATAATATTGTTATGTATATAAAAAAAATCAATAAATTAAACATGTAATTTACCAGAGCAAACTCCTAAGCCTGGATAATCATGTGTCATGTAAGAAAATATGCCATACAACATAAAACTCCTCTCTACTGCAATGGGTCTTGATACATTATATAAATTTATCCCATCCCATAATTCCTTTAATTCACCTACCAGTGGTTGTAAGTAGACATCCATATTCTTCAATTGTATTCTACTAGGGACTATCAGAGCCAACATAAGATGTTCATTCTTCACGGACAACGATGGGGGGATATTGCTATTGATCACTACTATAGGCCAAACAGAATAGTTGGTGTTCTGGAGGGAATATGGGTTGACACCATCCATGGCTATCCCGAGTCGCAGACTTCATACTTGATCCTTGAATTTTTTAGGCTATGTATCCTCTATATTATTCATGGCTATTGAATCAATTGGGATTCACATAACTCCTATCTTGCTTCTGTGTGAGGCATGTCATCCCTGCAACATAGCTAATTCTTTGCAATGAAAAAGCCTTTGAATCCTTTGGATTATAGGCATGTGCCTCAATATCCTAAAAGGAAGACCAGTACGTGATTTATCCTTATTTTTTGATTTATCATACCTTTCATGCCCACATTTCAGACATATCTCTTTGTCTACATATTCTCCTCTATATAGAATTCAATCATTTGGACATGCATGATATGATATGTACTCAACACCCAACATTTTCAACAATTTATTTGCCTCTTCGCAGCTACCGGGCAAGACATTATCAATCAGAAGAACCTTAAATTTGAATAGCCTGTAGTTGGCGATCATGGAAAAATATATTAATAAATGTACATTAATGCTAATGTAATGATTAACGTTCGTAAAATTTACCATTTGTAATTTTCATCGTGTACTGATTATATTTCTCAAATTTATATAAGGGAGGACTTTATGGTAACTTACCTCAAAATTTCCGAGAAACATGCATTCAACAAGCCAAAATTTGCTTTCAAGTTGTAAAGTAACATCATTGTCCCCAATTGGGTATACTTTTACTGACCACCAGGTCCAAAGAGAGGGGTGGTGGAAGAAAATTTAAGGTTTTCGGAAAAGGTGTCAACGATATGAGCATCATCCCCTAGCTAATCATCGTTTTGGAATGCATCTAACAAAATTGTCTCCATGGAAGTCATATCCCTTAAGTAATCAGCCATACCAACCTATATTTTATTGCCTCCATTGTCGGCTTGTGAAGAACTACTATTGCTGTAGTCATTCCTAACTGGTGAATCTAGACATAGAGATAATTGAATCGGTGGTTGATTCAACCATTCTTGGTATCGTTCCTCTCCGATTTTTTTCTCTTAATTCAGTCTTCTCTAGATTTGACATTGTCATGGGGTGCAACCGAATATGGTAGGTAGGTCACTCATCATCACTAGAATCCTAATAATTAAAAAAAAAAAAATTGAACATGACTAGTACAAAATATATGATATCAATTAGTAATCACGTTGACAATATTGCATGATTAATTAGTTTGACGTTGAAATAATTACATTAATCAATATACGAAACAATTATAATTTTACCATCATTGTCCCAGGATTATGGCTAGAAGATGCAATATTGTTACAATTGGCAGGGTGAAGCGGCTATCCATTTTCATCTACCAATGCCCTTTGCGGTATGCTGCTCCTGATAAGAGCTTCTGAAATTTTGGAGTTGTTTGAATATTTTGTGCGTCTGAACTGGATTCTAAATCTGCATGAACCTGCAAATTTGTATACATTATAAATTTAATTAAGCCGTGCACGATTGACATGGATAACAAACATAAATTAAATTAGATAATGAAAATATAAATAAAATATGAAGTAAATATTACGTCTCGAGATGGATAGGGAGAACTCTACGATGGACTTTGAGAAATATTATGGAATGAGCTAGATTTTGAAGAATTGTCCATTCGATATAATTATGATATTTTCTCCCTACATTTCAACAAAATCAAATATAAATTTTAGTGCACACACCTAAAAGTAATTTCGGTGCCTTAAAAATGGACTTCTTGTTATCAGTGCTAATGTAGAGATCACCGCACCGATGCGTTTTAGTTACTGTGCATTGGTGTTGTATTATAAACGGACGCAACGATGCAGTTCTATTAAGTGACGCACCGGTGACGAATAACTGCAAATTAAAAAAAGCGCAACTCTATTTTCTTTAAGTGAATTTTTTTTTTTTGAAAAATGGGTGGAAAAATATTTTCGAAAATCTAATTTCATAAAACAATTCTTTAAATACTAAACACTTTTCATTATTTCACTATTTTTGCAAAAAAATTCAGCCAGAGATTTGCAGGAGACATACCTAGAGCAAGAGAGCACGAGAGCACTGTGGAGCAGTGAAATATGTTCAAACAGAAGTATTCAGACAATCAAAATTCCAAACCTCTGCTGATTCAAACCCTATAGCATAGAATTTCAAACGATCTCGTAATTAAAGTTATTGTTTTTTTTACTTTTTCTGCAGTTTTTTTTACGGAGTAAGAAAAAAATTTCAATTTGTTTTTCATTTTCAGAAACAAAATTAAAAAAAATCCATTTTTACCCTAAACCCTACATTCTTTTTGTTTTTGCCCTTTCTTCTCCCTGTTTCTGTGATTTCAGAATTAGGGCTTTTCATTTTAGATTTATAGGGTTTGTATTGCTATATATAGGCCTAAGACATCCAACCCACATGACTACTTGCATAGTCGGATCCCAATCCATTTCGGCTCTTGCGTGAATTTTTAAAAAATAGAATTTTTTTTATCGGTGCGCTCGATGTAACCTAGCGCACCGATGCGTTGGATTATCCCAGCGCACCACGGATGTACTGTGTGATAAAAAATTTAAAAACAATTTTTTTTTAATTAGTGTGCCATATGTAAAATAAGGCACTAGTGCGCTATTTCATTATGGTGCACCGCGCTCGTGCTTTTTTGCAAAAAAAAAAAAAAAAAATTGTGTTAATCGGTGCACCATGTAACATATAACACACCACACCGGGTCTCCTATTTGATAGAAAGCACCGTATGGTGTTCCCTTGTTTGCGCGGGGCATTTATACTACAAAAACTAACACTGGACAATTTTTATTATTTTGTTTGTGTTAGTAGGTGTGGTGGTTAACATGTAACGCACTGGTGCTCCTTGTTGACACAGAGCACCGTACAGTGTGTTATAATGTTTTGGTAGTGCGTTTATAAGACCACTATGCACCAACGTCGGTGCGTACACCATGAATGGCACATCGGTTTCTTGAGATTTTTTTTTACCTGAAAAGTTGACAATTTATTTATAAAATATATTAATGAATAATATGGTACAGGGTTCATATTGATAAATAAATGGCTGACAAGAGATCAAGTAACAAAAATATTGCTAACACATCAAGAAAAGAAAAAAAGGCAAGTTCTTTGTAAATTCTTTACAAAAAATATTATTTTTTAACTATATGTAAGTTTAACTAATATGTATTGTTTACTATGTATCATGTAGAGCCACAAAATGACAAAGCTCTATAAGATTATTTCTGATCTAGGACCAGAAGAGCGTAAAAGCTTGATGGAAAAATTGCAAAAGGATGAATTAGGTGAATGAAAAAATACTATCGATCTAATATGAGTTTCTTTTTTAATTTTATTTAATAATATACTTAAAATTATTAGATAACATGTGTAAAACAATATATTAAAAAACTCAGAAAATGAATGTTGTTCTAAGAAAAGAAGAAAAATAGAACATGAAAATGAAAATGAATTGCTCCTTAGCTCATTTGAAGTGGTGCTAGAGGTTAACGAAAGGGAGGGAAACTTTTACAAAAGTTTGAGTGATCTAGTGGAATGAATGTATAAATGTTATTTCCACTTACAATACAAAAATCAATCCAATGATTCCAAGAACTAAATTTTATCTAAACTACAGGAAGAGTTTCCAGAGAATTGGTCAATGAGACATGTCATACTTTTAATAGAAAAAATGTACAACAACAAAAAAGAAGGAATGAAAAAGTAATATTCCATTAAATGTTTGTCTAGAATTATTTATAAATATCACTTTTGTTATATTTAATTTTCATACATCAATATAAAAATTAATTAGTTTATTGTCATGTTACATTTTCAGGAAGATTATGAAAATATCAGAAGATGAACTAGCTGATATCAGAAATATGCCAGTAGGAATGTCCAAAAAGGTGTACAAGGAGATGGTCAAAGAAATAGACAAAATTGCATCGCAGGAGGAGCCATCTCAACAACAATGTGCTTCGAATGTAATATGTAATCATTGAATTTTTCGATCATTAGGTACAATAAATAAACAATTTAGCATTAAATATTAATTTTCAAGTATTTACTTGTAGAAAAGAAAAGAAGATGGAACCCATTCAGCACATAAAACAGAACGACAAAGAAGAAAACTGTTGATATCTAAGTTTGTGAGTAATTGTTACTTCGTTATAACAACTTAACTAGATTTCATTTTTGTATTTTTTAAGTTGTTTTACAAAAATCATCATTGAATTTCTTCAAACAAGTGCTAACATAAAAAGAAGAATCATGAGACGAATTGATTGACATTGGGTTAAATATGGGTTGTGAGTATATGTTGGCATATCAGAAATTAATTTTAGAATTTGTAAGCATCTATCGATCTGATTTTACTTAGCTCCGTCTAAAATTAATAGAAAAAAAAAAAAAAAACTTTTATATTAAATATATGATTTCTTATGGGGTATAAAACTTGCAGGAAACAAAGTATGGAACTGTGCCAACCGATGAAATTTTGAAATATGGCATACTACATGGTTTTGAAAGAATGTGTATAGTTCATGAGTCAATTGTTGCTATGGTATGTCATTTCTTTTCGATTTAAATTAATGTATATTATTTAATATTGCAATTTTCATTATTCTCACCAATGTATATACACCCATTACAGTTTATTTTTATGTTTGTAGATGGAAGGTGAAGAAGAAGAAAACAATCAACACCGTGAACAAAACATTCTTGAAAATAACCGAAGTCATGAAAGTAGCTCTAGCAGTGACAACAGTTCAAGTGAAGAATGATGATCATTGTGTTTGGATATCAAAGCAATGCGTTGTATTTTTTGAAATATATATCTCTGTGAAATCAGAAATTTTGTTTAATGTAATGGACATAGTGTCCCAATTGAAAGACAGAGGGATACCAATAACTATCCCATTTTGTATGACAAAGAATGTCTTATATATATATATATTATGTTTTAATGTATTCTATTGTGTTCTCCATTGTTGCTGTGAAATGTAACACCACTGATTAAATTTATCGATGATTAAATATTATAATGAAGAGATGTGAAATTTGATGATATGATATAACAAATTAATCCAAAAATCATATTCAAATGCACTAATAAAAATTTAATTCATATGAATATTGTTATAAGATATGTGTTGTCTTTTGATGAATAATGAATTTTAAAAAAATCACAATAAATATGATATGATATAACAAATTAATCCAAACATCACATTCAAATGCATTAATAAAAAATTAATTAATATGAATATTGTTATAAGATGTGTCGACTTTTGATGAATAATGAATTTTAAAAAATCACAATAATTGCACTGTCATAGGTCAATGTTTCTAAAAAAATACAAAATGAACACTGGTGCATGTCAGTTACTGTATACCGATGCATTTGTATGATACAACACACCGGTGTGTGTCAGTTACTGTATACCGGTGTGTTTTTATGATACAGTGCACCGATGCGTTTCTACGACCTATAGGCACTGCACAAATACCAATACCAATTATAAATCTCGGTGTGTTTGTGTGATATTGCGCATCGGTGCATTTATGTGAGTCGATGTGCTGGTGCATTTGTACGACCTATGGGCACCGCATAAATACCAATACGAATTGGAAAAAATGGTACATTTGTCTGATACTGCGCATCGGTGTGTTTCTATAACTTGACGTACCAATGCATTGAGACAATATATGGGCACCGCACAAATCCCAAGACCAATTAGAATGGCCCCGTGCATTGTATCACCAACACTGCGCCCCGGTGCGGTTTTATACCTTGATGGCCCAGTGCATGCACCTTCAACCGCCCCAGGCAACCTTCTAGATGACACACACCGGTGCGTTGACACCTTAGTAGCGCACTAATGAAAAAAACATCCGTAATAAGCTCTGGCTGCCCAGTTTTTTTTTAAATTTCGTTAAAAGCTCCGCCAAAACCTCCGTAACCGTAAACGGATGTTGTAGAAAATGTGTTTTTGACAATTTTGGCCAATTTTATAACACTAAAAACCTCCTTTATAACCTCTGCTAGAGGGTCTTTTCCTTGTATTGTTGATGGACTACCAATGAGGTATGATTTGAAGTTATTTAAATTTATTTTGAATCTAATGGAAATTATGTGCTTGGTATATTAAATCATGGAAATTATCAGTTGGGTGGTTGAAAATGACTGCAAGAATTAGCAACAGCAACCAAAGGAATTAAAATAGGAAGCAATATGTTGGTAAGGCATTTCTGGAGCAGGGTGATTATGGGAAATTGGTATCCAATAGTTTACATTGATTTCCATGAGCATGTTATGACTGGTATGATGGTTTTGGGGCAGGGATATGTCATGGTTTTTGTATCTTCCGATGCAAGGAATCCTTGCAAAGGGATGGATTTCCCAGGATGGGGGTGCCAACAGAACTTCGAAGGTGTGTGACTGCACGAAAGGGGGTGAATGAATTTCCCGAGGGATTGTGCGACATAGAAGGGCAGACCAGGGACGGATTTGTTTTGGTCATTAACATTACCAGATACAATCATATGCACATTGGGAGTGTTCCTTGGAACAATGAGCCAGTAACTGTTCATTGAGAATAAAGTAGCATAGGATTTTAGCGCTAGACATTGGATGAAAAATTTGACTTTGGAAGTGGATTCTGGACTTCCTCGGAAGGATATGAATCCCGATATTACTTTGAGGGTGGAGGTGTGAGCCTCTTGATTCCCTTGTTGCTGATATGAGCATCGTATCCTTCTATTTGTTGGTTGAGAAAATGTGTATATGTGTATATTATTGTAAATACTGTATCAAGCTAGATTTATAAAGCTCCATAAATGGTATGGTTATTTTCTAGTTGATAAAATGTGGTTATTATTATAAATAACGCAATGAGATATGTTATAAAGCTCAAGTAATAATTATGTTTGTCATATTTCAACATTTTTCATTGTAAATACTGCAACGAGTTGTGTTATAAACTTCCATAGGTAGTATATTTTTTTTTAGCAGTTTGATGGTTTGTAGGTGCCATTGAACAACAAGGAAAATGTTCCCCAAAGGGGAGGGTCATATAACAACCCTAGTTAAAAATCTGTGTAAAAAAATATAAGAACAAGGTCATGGGACATGTATTCCAATCTCAATGGTGGGAAAAACATCCCAGTGGGTGTTCATTTCATTTTATTATGGCTATGGAAATTGGAAAAAGAAATGGCTAAAGTTTTGGAAAGGCATGAGGCATTTATTGGAATCTATTTATGAAAATAATGGAAAATAGGAGAAAAGGGAGGTGAAAGGTATAGGTTTCATGTGAGGAGGAAAATGAAAGAATATAATGTAAAATGAAGAAAATAGAGGCCTCTTTTTAAAAAAAGAGGCTTATGAGGATCAGTTAATGGATTCTTTGGAGCTCTCATAATTCTCTCTCTCTCTCACACTCTTGGATACTTCGAGTTTTCTTGGAGCACTCTTGGATGGTGTGGCACACTTGGAGATTTGGAAGAAAAGCACAAGAGGACATTGAGATCAATATCTATAGCAAGTTTTGATTGCAAGTACCGAGTTGCATGTATGTGCTCCTCACTAGTTTTGGCATGCATGGTGTATGCATGTTGTTTCTTGGTCATGATTTATATTTGGCATCAAGGATTTCCTGGATTAATGGTGGATTTTCCTAGCCTTGTCATTTCCTAAATAGCCACGGTGGTGTGGGTTCATTTCATTTCTTGTCTTTTTGGTTGGTTCTCATGTGCTTTTGGTTGTGGGTTGAGTTACTAGTTCTTGGAGCCTTGGTTCAACAAACACTCTGGAGCTCGACAGACAATTGTTGGGTTGAGTTACTAGTCCTAGAGCCTTGATTGGAAAAATTATTTGGAGCCCTAGGTGGGTTGAGTTACTATTCCTAGAGCCTTGGTTGGATAAATGTGCTGGAGCCCAGAAAAAATTGGGGTTGAGTTATTAGTCATGGAGCCTTGGTTAGAACAAACGCTTTGGAGCCCTGAAAATATTGGGTGGAGACCAATATGGTGATGGTTGTGATGTTCTAATGTGAGGTGGAATCAATGGTAGAGGGTTTAGGTGGTTTAGCCTCTAGAAGCCTTGGTTTGGTTTCGATGGATTTGGTTTATGTAATCCCACATTCATGCTTGGAATATGGCACAAGAGTGACTGGATGAAGAGATATTTGGCTCAGCATTGTCTATGGTTGGGTGGAACGTGGAATTCCCAAACTTGGTTTCATTTGGCTTATGGAAACAAGAGCTCTTTTCCCCTTGTATTAATGGGTAAAAATGTTGGTTATTCTATGGCTTATATGGCTCTTATGTGCTTTCCATTTCTATTGGTTATGAATGAGTTTTATGATGGCGATGAAGCATGGCTCTCATCATGTTTTGATTCAAAATTGAATGAACAATGTACCTATGCCTAAATAGACTATAATGCAGTTAATGTGATGTAGAAATTGTTGAAATGGCACCCAAAGGGGGATTTTGATTTAATTTTCCCTTAATTAAATTGGAAGATAATTTGTAATTTCATATCATGACTAAGTCAGAATTACTGAGTTATCTTAGGAAATTCGAGTTGAGGCCTGATAGGATGCATGTGCAGTTGTCCCATGATTTAAGGGGGGCTTGTTATAGTTATTCGTGAGTTGTAATTAGTTAACTCAATTAATTGAGTTAAAATCAGTTTAAGTACTAGTTCTAACTGAGTGATGAGATAATGATAGGTCCAGTGAATTAAATATGATTTAATTCACAAGAAGTGATCAATAAGTTAACTGAAAATTCACTATAAATAGATGTTGCATGTCATTTCTAAGGAAGGTCCAGTTGAGACTGAAGTTAAAGGGATGATAACTATCAGTTGTATAATTAGAAAATTATACAGGTCAGTTATAGAGTCATTTAGAAGCCTATGATGCATTGTGCAACCAATTATTGGGAATTTCCTATTTAACAGGGTGACAATTCCTCCAAGAATGTGTGTGAAAGGCAAGCTAAGCAAAGGCTAAGAATTGGTTAAGTAATTGACTGATTTTTCCTAGATCAGAGTGAGATAGTTGGTAGAGTGGAGGAATTTCTCCGAGAGAGAAAAGCATTGTATTGTTTCATGGTCTTGAATTTATACAATATATATATAGTGGGGTTATAGGTAGCGTGACTTCCCTAGATACATATTTTGTTGTGTGTTTGATTGTCTCTTTCTCTTACTTATGTGATTGTGCGATCGTGTTTTGTTTCTGCAAATCGTAGAAGGATTCAATATTTCGTTTTAGTACATTACAAGATTATTTTGAATCCCTTGGTTATATTTTTTACATGGTATCAGAGAGATAGGAATCACAATAATAAGTGAATAACATTATTTTTTTGATCAGGTTTGAATTTGTCGATTTATTCTTCATGATCCAACAACATATCAAGATGTCTTTCAATGTCTAGAGAATCAAATATGCACTCGAGGTAAATTCGAATTACATAGCATGGAAGGGTGGGATGGAGGCAGTGTTCAAGGACAATGGACTGAAGGCTTTCATAGATACTAATATCTCTCATCCTGCAACAACAGATGGTAAACATCTTGATGCATGTAAGAAGAATGTAGAAAAGGCGAGAAGGATATTGTTAGAGGGAGTTTGAGATTATATTGTTTCGATTCTCCATGGGAAGGTGACTCCGTATCATGTGTGGAAGGCCTTGACAGATATGTATCAGAATAGAAGCAACCACAAGAAATTAGCGCCAAAACACAAGCTCAGGAAGATCAAAATGGAGAAGGGCGACACGATCCAAAAATAATTAACGAAGTTCACTCAGTGTCGAGATGAGCTTGGAAGTGTTGGGATAATTTTTTCCTCAACTGATTTGGTGAGTTTATCTCTTCTAGGCCTTCCCAAGAGTTGGCATATCTACCAAGAATTTTTTAATGGGGGGGAGAAGCTACCAGATTGGCAGAGACAATGGTTTGATCTGGCACACGAATAAATTGAGTGGAGCACCAAAGATGGATCCTCGTCAATAAAGATGATGAGGAGAACTATTCCTTGGCTGGAAAGGAGAATAAAGGAAAAGGGAAGGCATCCCATTCCAAATCTGAGTTCTGAAAGGTAGGCAAGAAGCAATAATTGTTAAAGGTAAATTGTTTCAATTGTAATGGGCATGAACACTATGCCCCAATTTGTCCACAAAATAATACCAACAAGAAGTCCTCAGGAGGAACAGTAGGTGAAGCACTTGCTTTAGAGTTCGATTTGGATTTCACTCTCATTGCATGCATGGTGTCATGGATGATGGGTTCTGTGAGATACTTGGATAGTGTAGCTTCATTCCATATGACCGGCAACAAAGAATTCTTCAGTAGCTTGGAGGAGAAGTAACTCCATATGCACATCGAGATGGGTGACGATGGGAGGTATAGCACTACCGGTGTAAGTAATGTTTCAAAGGGAGTCAGGTAATCCATTCACATTAAAATATGTCATGTATGTTCATGGTTTAAAGAAGAATTTGGTTTTTGTTGTTATTTTGGAATAGCGTGGCTATGATGTGATCTTCAGTGAAGGAAAGGCGTTCTTTCGTCACAAAGCCACGGGACATGTGAAAAAGATTAGGGTTCGAGTAAATAACCTTTAAAAACTTGATGTAGAAAACTATGAAAATTTGAGCACTATAGCAGAGAAGGTGGAGAGCTAAGAAATCGGTGAGTTATGGCACAGGAGGTTAGGCCATCTAAACCATCGTGCTTTGAAGATCATGCAACATATTTCTACAAGACTTCCAAAGGTTGCACTTGCACAGAGAGACACGTGAAAAGGGTGTACATTGGGGAAGTATACCAAAGCCACCTTTCACGATAAGGAAAGTGAAGCCAAGGCGATTCTTGAGAGAGTTCACTCAAATGTGTGTGGACCGTTATCGACAGTTTCCACAGCAAAGCACATGTATTATGTGATTTTTTTGATGGTTTTTCAAGAAAGTGTTGGATTTTATTCATGCAGAATAAAGATAAGAAATTATCCAACTTTTGTGTGTTTAAGGCACTTGTCGAGAAAGATATAGGGAATAAGATGAAGGCTCCGAGGAGAGACAATGGTGGAGAATACATTTCTAATGAATTCAAAATATTTTGTGCCTTATAAGGAATTCGAAGAGAATTGATTGCAACTCATAACCCACAATATAATTGGGTTGTAGAAAGGAAGACCAGAACAATTGTGGGAGAAACACGATCTATGTTGCATGATCAGGGCCTACCATTTCATCTGTGGGCTTAAGCATGCAATACAATAATATTTTTGCATAACAGAATTCCTTATCAGATACTTGGGATGAATACACTAGAGGAGGATTTTTCAGGTAAGAGACCGGATGTTTCATTCATCTGTTTATTTCCATGTGACCAAAGATGCTAGGAAGAATCTAGATCCAACAACAAAGTTGGGTGGTATTTGTGGGGTACACTTATACACCTCACAACTATCAGGTGTACTTTCTAGCACACGGGATGACAATGGTTAGAAGAAATGTGAAATTCGATGAAGAGAAATCCAAGTGAACTTCCCTTGAGAGGGAGCTTGAGTTTCATGCAGTTGAGGAGCTCTTGGCTCCAAAGGATGAACCTCACGATGTGGAGTAGCCACAAGCAGAGGAACAGAGAGTGGTAGAAACCACTCATGCAGATCCATCCACCAGAGATGGAATGAAGCGCACCAGAGAAGTTGACAGATTATTTCTGGATGTGAGAGAGAGTGTGGGAGCACCCACATCACAACATAGGAAGAGAAGGTCCCTAGAGCGGTACAATGGATACATGGCTCTTATGAGCGAATCTATTGAGAGAGAACCATCCTCTTTTGAGGAAGAAGTGCAGCAGCTATTATGGGTTGATGCCATGGTTGAGGAGTATGAATTCATTATTAGAAAGAGTGCATGGGAACTTTTCCCAAGACCAGTGGGGAATTCAGTTGTAAGATCCAGGTGTGTCTACATGATGAAGCAGGAAATATATGGGAGTGTGGAGAAACACAAGGCTAGATTTATGGCCATAGGGTTCTCTCGAGTGATGGGGATTAAATATGATGAGATTTTTGCACCAGTTGCAAGGTACTCATCTATTAGATCCATCCTTTCACTCTCAGCACAAATGGGATGGAAGATACATCAAATGGATTTAAATACAACCTTTATCATTAGATTTAGTGGGGAATAAGTGTACATTGAACAACCATAATGTTTTTATATGAAGAACATGGGGCTCTTGTACTATTTCCTTCGATTGGAAATATGGAAAAGAGATGGGGAGCTATTTGTATCTTAGGGAAAGTATGCCAAGGCGATTCTGAGGAAGTTCCACATGGAGGGAGAAAACCCATGGAGAATCCTCTAGCAGGAAACTGGAGGGAGGATGCTACCTCAAGTGAAGTAGTGGATGCTACCTCAGGTGAAGTAGTGGATGCTACTATTTACAGGCAGATTGTGGGTTCACTCATGTATTTGGTAAACACACGTCACAAAATATGTTACACAAATAACTAGCTGAGCCAAGATATGTTTAAGACTTCCAAGATCTTTTGGAAGGCAGGGAAGCATGTGTTGTGATATATCAAAGGAACTACAGAGTATTGATTACGGTACAAACAAAAAAAGTGGGTGAAGCTTCAAGGCTTCACTAATGCAGATAAGGTAGGGGGTCCATTCGAAAGGAAGAGCACATCAGGAGACACCTTTAGCATAGGATTAGCAGAAGTTTCTTGGTAAAGTAGGAAACAAAGATCAGTTGCACTCAGTTTAGCAGAGGCAGAGTACATGGAAGCCATTCTGCTAGCATGTGAGGCCATGTGGATGAGGAAGATACTTGTTGGTTTATTTGGTCAACAGATGGATCTGACGGTGATACATTTTGATAACCATAGTTGCTTCAAACTATCGGTTAATCCAATATTCCATGATAGGTCCAAGAATATTGATATCCAGTAACACCATCTCAGAGATTGTGTTTAGAGGCAGATTATTTCATTAGAGTACATTCCCACAGAAGAGCAAGATGCAGACATTTTGATGAAGGCATTGGAAAGAAGTAAATTCGAATTCCACAAAGGCAAGATCAGGGTAGAAGATAATCCCTTTCTTGTTGAGAGGGATTGTTGAAATGGAAACAAGAAATGGCACCTAAAGGGGGCTCATTAGAGGAAATTTCAACCTAAAAGTGGCCTCCTAATGAAAAATAATAAAATAATAGTTAAAATAATAAAATAAGAGTTATGAATTTTGAAGGTAAAACAAGAAAAATATTTTTAATTGTATTTTTGGCTTATATCCTTATATTTTCACTCAAATTTAAATTGCATAAACTCATTGGATGCGTAATTAAATTCTGCATCCAACGAGTACACATGATGCATACTTTCGAGAAGGCCAACGTTCACAAAAATTGAAGATGCATTAAAAAGTGCGTGAATACATTTTTTTAATGTATCTTCAATTTTTGTCAATGTTGGTCTTCTCAAAAGTATGCATGATGGGTACTCGTCGGATGTAGAATTTAATTTTTCATCCAACGAGTGTCTACACTTGAAATTTGAGTAAACCTATAAGGAGATGAGCCAAAAATACAACTAAAAAGGTAGTATTTTTTTGTTTTCCCTTCTACATATCTACATGTACCTCTTTTTAAATTTAAATTCTTTTGATTGGTTTACATATTTTGACATGGAAATTACGTGAAAATTTCATGGGCAGTTTTAGGCTAAAATGTCCTTTAATGTTTTATTTAATTTTCCCTTAATTAAATTAGAAGAGAAATTGTAATTTCATCTCATGACAACTTGTATTAGTTAACTAAGTCAAAATGACCGAGTTAGCTTAGGAAATTCGAGTTGAGGGTCTGATAGGATGCATGTGGAGTTTTCCCATGATTTAAGGGGGGTCATTTACAATTATTTGTGATATGTAATTAGTTAACTTAATCAGTTGAGTAAAAATGAGTTTAACTAGTTCTGACTGAGTGATGAGCTAGTGATAGGTCCAGTGAATTAAATTTGATTTAATTCACAAGTAGTGATCAATCAATTAACTGATAATTCGCTATAAATGGTTGTTGCATGTCAGTTCTAAGGAAGGATTAGTTGAGATTGAGGTTAAAGGGATGATAACTATAAGTTGTATAATTAGAAAATTGTACAGGTCAGTTATAGAGTCATATGGAAGCCTATGTTGCATTGCGCAATCAATTATTAGGAATTTACTATTTAATAGGGTGAAATTACTCTAAGAATGTGTGAGCAAGGCAGGCTGAGCAAAGGTTGAGAATTGGTTAAGTAATTGACTAATTTTTCCTAGATCAGAATGAGACAGTTGGCAGAGTGCAAGAATTTCTCTGAGAGAGAAAAACATTATATTGTTTCATGGTCTTAACTTTATACAATTAGTTAGTGTGTTTTCCCTAGATACATCTTGTGTTGTGTGATTGATTGTCTCTTTCTCTTACTTGTTATGTGATTATGTGATCGTGTTTTGTTTCCATAAATCGTAGATGGATTCAGTATTTTGTTTTACTACATTACAATATCGGTTTGAATCCCTTGGGTAGATTTTCTACAGCAACAATTCTTCTTAGCAATTATCATATAAGTATGAGACCCCTATGCTCATATATGTTATTTAAACCTCGGGGACGCTGGCACAGGTCTATGGGAAAAATTCCCTAGACGCATGCTTGCATATGTTGTGGGAGCATCCAGAGCCTCTCAGATGCATCCATGCCTATACAATGGGAGAATACAGGGGTTTGAAGGCCTAAAACCTCAATGGGACCCAGGACCTGGATGCCTGAGTGGTTGGGATGGATTTTGAGAGTCTTTTTGTTGACGTGGAAGGTTTGTGTGATGTGTTTTTGTCGATTACACTTCCTTAAGGTCACCTAGGAGGTTGAATCTGATCACAGTAGCTCTTCATCACATGTTTACCCTGGTTGGCCGATTAATTGGGTAGATGTGGGATGAGGGTGTTGCAACATTGTGGAAATTTTTGTCTCAATATAAAAATGCACCATGGACAACCATTGTCAAACATTGTTAAACATTGTGACAAATATTATCTCAATATGGAAATCAATCATGGTCAACCATGGTCTAATGTTGCATTTTGACAAAGATTGTCTCAATATGAAAATCAATCATCGTCAACCATGGTCCAATATCACATTATGACAAAGATTGTGTCAATATGAATATCATCTATGGTCAACCATGTTTATTTTAGGGTTTATAATATTTATCTTAGGGTTTATAATATTAATCCCTTGTGTTTAATATTATTCCCTTGGGTTTATAATCCCTTGGGGTTTTAATATCAATCCCTTGGGTTTATGGTCAACCATGGTCAATAACCATGGTCACATTGTGTCAAAGATTATCTCATGGTCTAATGTCACATTGTGACAACCATGGTCCAACGTCGCATTGTTACAAAGATTGTGTCAATATGAAAATTAACCATGGTAAACCTTGGTCAACCATGTTCATTTTAAGATTTATACTATTTATCATAAAGTTTAATAATTAATTATGATTAATATTAATTATAATATAACATAATTATAATAACCATAATTATTACTATAATATAATATAATTATTATAAATATAATATTATAATAATCATAATTGTTGTTATTATGGTTATTGTTATATGCTTATCAATATGAATTTTAATATTAAATATATACCATTAACACTTATTGAAATTTTTTAATGACATTTACTAATATGATTGTGCATGTTATTGATTTGCGTCTATCACCATATATCAACCCTAAATTTTAATAAAATAATTTACATAATTTGTATATTTCTTTTTTTAAATATAAGATTTACTTATAGGTTTAAATCAAATAATTTTTTTTAAGTAATATATCTTTAATTTCAAAAAAATATTTATTAATTAAATTACTTCAAATTAGATTATATTTATTTTCTAATTCCATCCATAACATAACATCATATATCCTATACGGTATAGATTATTTTTTAAAAACCATAGTTAACGCTATATATCAAGATATTAACTAGGAGAAATAGACTTATAGAGTCAATGACAATGAGAAATGCAGAATGGTGATTGACGAACCCATTAGTGGATCCATGCCCAATAGTGGGACCGCCGAATGTCGAGGATAGGAAATCACCTTTTAATGGAAGAATATTTTGTCTTTTAACAGGATATTTTGTTGGAAGAATGATATCCGGTTTTAGAAAACAACAGTAATACATTTTATTAAAATCATAGTTTTATATATATATATATATATATAATTAATTAATAGATTTAATATTTTTTAATTATTTTAAATAATATAAGGTTAATTATTAATAGGTTTATATTTATATTTTATATTTTTTTTATTTTAAATTAAAAAATATTATTTATTTTAAACAATTAAAAATTAAAGATTAACTAAGCATTTTTTCTTAGTCCGAAGTACTTTTATTTGTTTGGTTTTGTTTTTTTGGTACCCGCTGTTGGTTTTGTCTTGACAGATTCATGCAATTTTTATTTTTTGTTTTTCTTCTTTTTGGGCATCGGTAGAAAGGCTAATCTAAAGGAATGCTTTCTGCAAAATATAATTTTGTTCTTTGGTTTTCAAGTTGAATACAATTACTATTTTTATTTGGGAAAAATAAAATGAAAATTAAGAAAATTTTAAAATATTTTAATTATATATATACAAATAGTGTCTAATGAATATACACACTAAAACTTTGCAAATTAAACATATTAAATTTATGGTTTTTAAAAATCTGTATTGTATTTTGACAAAATTGATTAAGAAAAAAAACACCAAAAAAACATTTTACCTATTACTTACACTAGACTTATGTGTGTGTGTGCGTGAAAGACAAAATATACATTTTATAAACCTATCCAAAACTATCCAATTATAAACAATGACCACTTGAAATAGTGCTCCCCTCTAAAGACAAAGAAGAATTAAAAGTTCAATCATGTCATCTTATATATTATATGTATGAGAATTGTTGCTGATAAGAAAAATGAAGAGATATTGAAAGAGTTAGGTGAAATTAAGATTTAATTTAAGAAGGAAAAATTACTAAGAGAGGGTTCAAAGAGGATGATAGAGTTGGAGAGGAAATTTGAGATCTTTCATGAATGACAAGGCTCTCATAATTTTCATGATAGGTGTGTTACCTTTAAGTTTTCTAAACTAAAACCCTTTGAATGAGGAAGTGTGATCTGAAATGGATCCAAACAAGAAAATGATTGTAATACTTTCAATGCTTTTTATTGGCCAATGATTCTATATAAACTCCATAGTAGGGTCATATTGTGTTTGTATTTCGTAAATGAAAATAAAAGTGCAAGGCATACCCCTCAGCTTCCTCACCCTCTAGTTAGTATTTGCTAGAGTATATATTGTGTACAAGATGTGGATATTGTAGTATTCATTGTTTTAACTCTTTTATTGTGCATTTTCATTTTATTTTAGTAATTTGAGAACACTTACAATATTAATAATAACAAATAAACTCTATATAATAGAAATAGTTTGCAAAATACTATAAAATATGTTATGACAAATTATTTCACTAAAAAAATACATAACAATTTACAGATTTGCAAATTAATTTAGAATAAAAAAACTATCATTTTTTTTTGTTAACTACAACACTTGAATTTCATTAATAGATCAAAATTAAAAATCTATCAATATTGGATTCACAAAGAACCTAACATTTCATACATCAACAAAGAAGGAGACTGAGCAATAAAGCAACTCCACAAGAAGGTAAGATACGAAAGACTGAGACACATTTGATAAACACTCAAGAAGACGACACACTACATATTTCCAAAGTGACAAAACCCCTAGATGTTTCCATAAACCAAACACTAGAAAGGATTGAGCCAACAATTCACAAGTAACCACAAGTACGTACAAATTCGCAAGAGAAAAAATGCACAAGAAATGCTTCGCATATCAACCACAGGTTTGAGCCTCACCTGCCATTAGCACTGTAATCGGAAGACCATCAACACGTTTGAATACCCATTTAGGGCACCAAAGAAACCAATTCCAATGCCCAAATTGACACAACGTATTTCATGAATGGTATGGACATGATACTGAAAATACGAAATCATAGGCAAACATAATAAATAAAATATTGACCATCTCAATCTTATAAATAGTCCCGAGAGACCATAAGCTCATCTCGCGTTTGCCAGAGCCTTGTTTGAACAAAAAGGAACAACATGGAAGATATAAAAAATTTATAGAAATATAAATCAATTTTTTCCATGAAAGCGGAATCCCAAAACATGCACCAACAACCTTTACGTTGAGTTTATGATCTGAAATAAGGTGAAACGACCACAATGAAACCATATTATCTGGAGGTGGATTACCAAAATAGAAACAAAAAGCATAAGACCAGTGAATTCTAGTGGTCAGAGGAAATTATCATTAAATCCCGGGCACTGTCCAATAGTGGGTTAGTGGAATCATCAGGCACATCAATGAGGTCACCTAAAGCTGAATCCAACACCATAAAACTTTCAACTTTATCCAATCACAAGTCCACACTATCTAAACATAACTATTGATTCCTAAACACATGTTTGATATCTTCAAGCAAAAGAATACATTATAATTTTCGACCTACTTATCTTTAAAATTTAAATACAATAGATTTTTCGCAAAAAAAATAAACTATCTTATAACTATAAAATTCTAGAATAAATTGGTTTCTCAAATTATCATCAGCTTTAAAAATACTTTTGTTATGATAGTTTAAAATATCATTATTTAACTTATATTACTTCATTGACTTTAAACAAATTTTTTTATATACTTAAAAATAACCTTTATAATACTTTATAAAGTTTACAAAGTTCCTTAAGTTAAATGTTATAGTCATTATATTATATAAAATAGCTTATGTTACTTCACTGACTTTAAAAAAGACTTTTATTATGATACTTAAAAATAACCTTTTATAAAACTTTATAAAGTATTCACAAAATTCCTTCTTAAATTAAATGTTATAGTCATTAGATTATATGAAATAGCTATTGTGAAATTTCGTAGCAATGACATTTGTTAAACATAAATTAGTTATAAGGAAAGATACTTGGTCACTTATTTTGGATTATATATGGAAAAGAAATTATTAAATGGTATAAATAAAGTTAGTTGTGTATGATTATCAAATCTATATATGATACTTTTTAAGTTTCTTTACTATATCTGATATTTTGAAGAATTTTTTTTATTTGATTATTTTTAGCCAACCTCAGGTAGGTTCATCCATGTTGACTTTTTAACCCATGGTGAGAATTTGATATTATATTCTTAGCCCGTGGGAAATTGAAGTGGAAGGGCCACTAGGCTTTGAATTTTTGGGTTGTTTCTTTTTTTCAGGATTGCGATCGTCGCCGGCGGCCGCTACTCTTCTGGCTACGGGACAGTTATATTTAATGATTTAATGTTTTTGAATCATTAACTTTTTCTTATCACTAAATAAACAATTAAAAATTTGTAGATTTATTTTTATTAAATTAATTTGTAGATTCATTTCTATTAAATTTAAAGGTGAAAATAATAATAGTTTAATTGATTTTTATTTTATTTTGAATAAATGATGATTGAGTGTTTGTTAAAACATTTTTAATATAAAGTTACTAATTCAATTCCCCATCCAAATTTACTTGTAATGTATTTCGAAACCATAAGATTTTTTTTTTGGAGTTGTCCAGTCTATAGAGCTGAAAAGAGTATTAATGAGAGCTTTTATCTGAGAACATGATAAGGAGACTAGACAAAGAAAAAGATTAATTTTAATGGTACAATAATTTTTTCAAGCATGAATTTATACTTCTGGTTTATATTATGTACCAAAGCAAAATTATATGGAAAAAACGTCCATATGAGACATCTTTTGTCCGTAGAAAATTTTTGAAGCAAGCCTCTTACAATCATTACACATGGGAAAAACAAAGTTCTTCAAAAACAAAAGTTAAACAATACCAAGTTTCTTTACAGACAGTTCAAACAGCTAGCAGATAACTGTAATGAACAATGTACAGTAGTTCTCCAGCGGTCTTAAAACAAAAATCATAACATAAAACAATTCCATCGAGAGATCTTGTATTACAAAGATCATTAACAAAAATGAGATGGTGCAAAAAGTTTGAAAGAATACATAGCCAGGTTGACTACCGCCCTTTCAGTCTGACATTAAGTTAAACAAAAACAGGGAAACATTTAGAAATACACCAGCAATTAAGCTAATTTGATCATGCCTTCTGCACCTATTCCATGAGCATGAATGAGTTCATAATTCATATAACCAAAGGTGCCCTCCAATCTTCTTTTTGATAAACGGTCAGCTTCCTCATTTTTCTCCCTGTAGACATGGCAAAAAGAGATGAAAGTGAAATTATTCTTCAAAACATGGATGCGCTCGATCTAGTGAGTGGCCAAACCAAGATTTAGATTGGATTTTTTGTTCATATGATCAATAAGGATCTTAGAATCCCCAAAAACCCATAATCTATCCACATATAGATGAGTTGCCACCAATAAAAGTCCCCGTAAAACTATGCACTCCACTCTCATATTCGAACCATTCCCAAACCCTAAGAATCGAGTTTGTATACCATAACATGGAGGGTTAACCTATTAAACATATCTAATCACCATAAATGTCATTGTTTATGAGAAATTCGTAAAGGGACACTTCAAATATTTCCAATGAACTCATAAAATTCCAAGGGGTTTTACTATAAAGTACTTCAGTGGAAATCATAAGCTTTTTCCAAGCATGGAGGTCGTAATAAAAACTTTTATATTGTGTCAAATCATATTACAATATGTAATACGTATTATACCATGTGAAACGGTAAAACGCTATGGTATTTACAATAGAGGATTGAAGAACTTTTAACGATACATGGGATTGGAAACAGAAGTTACGTTTTATATAAGAATTGTTCATTTTCGTCTAAATCTTGAGATTTAAACTAACTTGTGCCCCCAAAAAATTTATGAGGGATTTCTTGCTTTTAATTTTTTATTTTAAATGCATAGAGCAGTATATGTTGTGCTAAATGTAAAACATTTATGGTTGTAATTTGAATTTATTTAATGAAAGAAAATTACTTTTCGTATTTCATATATAAGTTTAATGAATGTCTAATTATAATTATTTGTAATTAAGTGTGTTTGAGTCAGAGGCATTTTAGGATGGGTGATTTCTTGGGAAGTCTTAGTTATCGGGTGCAAGCTCCAGAAGTGATGATTGGCGCTATGTGATTCATTTCACTAGTTTCAATCTCACTTTTTCACCCATGCGAGCATCACTGGATGCAATGAGTGCCAAGTGGATTATTCAAAAATCATGAGAAATTAGTGAGTTACAACTACCTCTCATGGAAATAGTTATAGATGAATGACTTACTGAATGCAGTTGAATCCCAAAAATGATATCTAATATAATACACTGCGGAAAGCCCTCATACTTAAATACAAGGAGTAAAGGGAGGTCTACTTGAATGGTTCATGAGGCACAATATTTGCTAAGGTTTTGCAAATGGGGTAGCAAGCTAAGTGGGCTTGATTGTGGGGAAAATTCCATAGTTAAGCGTGCTTGAGCCAAAGGCGTTCTCAGATGGGTGACCTCCTGGGAAGTCCTGATTATCTGCTGCAAACCCTGGAAGTGATGATTGATGCTATGCGATTCATTTCACTAGTTTCAATTCCACTTCTTCACCCCTGAGAACATCAACCGATGCAATGAGTACTAAGCAGACTATTCAAAAATCATGAAAAATTAGTGAGTTACAACTACCTCTCATAAAAATTATTATAGATAAATAATTTACTTAATACAGTTTAATCCCAAAAATAATATCTAATATAATACACTACAAAAACCTCTCATACTTAAAAACATTAACTTTAAATTTTCAAAACATTTTGATGAATTTTGCTAAAATTCCAATTTCCAATGGATCCATGTAAGAGTGATTCTGCTGTACTTAACGGAGTTTTCCTCCGTGGATTTTGTGTATTGATGTTGAAACTGTGCGTTCTTCTCGATGGACCCATCGATTGTTAAGTTGCTTAATGTTTTGTTGGTAAAGTTTTTTGCCATCTGTTGTTGGTGAATGTTGCGTTGTAAATCTTTCTGCATAAGCGTAATCTTTTTTTTGGCTGCTATGCTTTTTTGGTGGTTATTGTTGTTAGGTCAATGTTGGGTTGTTGATGTATTATTAAAAAAACATTTATCAAATATTTTTTTCGATAAATATTTAATTATTTAATAATTTATATTTTTTTATTTTTGTATGTAAAGTTAAAATAATTAGAAATTTTCATAAAGTGCGTTATTTATATTTTGAAGCGTTAAAATGGAAATATGTCTTAATTTTTGATAAAATGGATAATTTATATTTATATTTTAGTGTAGAATTTAAAAATATTATTTATTTATTTTTTTTTTATTGAGAAAAACTTTAATTTTATTTATATAGGAAAAAATGTAGAAATATAGTCACATAATTATTGCACTAGACAAAATAACCATAGTGAAATTGACAAGGTCTATATATATCTTCTGGTGTCAAATCAGTGGAAAACACTACAAATTAACCCTATGTTTAGGATATTACATGTAGGGTTAAATTCAAAAAAATATTAGAAATATTTATTTATTTAGTTATTTCTGTGGTTTTTCTAAATATATATTGATTAATATGATTATGATTTTGCATTAAATTGTGTTTTAATGAATTTGCATTAACTATGTGAAGTCTTATATCTATAGTTTTTTTTCGAGAATGTTATGTGATGGTGAACTATGGTTCAACATCGTATTGTCACAAAAATTGTCTCAATATGTAAGTCAACTATGGTCAACCACATTTATTTTAATGTTTATAATATTTATCATAAGGTTTATATACCTTGGTTTATAATATTTATCTTAGGGTTTATCATAGTCTTTTTTCAATATGAAAATCAATCATGGTCAACCATGGTCCAATGTCACATTGTGACAAAGATTGTCTCAATATGAAAATCAACCATGGTCCAATATCGCATTGTGACAAATATTGTCTCGACATTAAAATCAATCATGGTCAACCATGGTCCAATGTCGCATTATGACAAGGATTGTCTCAATATGAAAATCAACAATGGTCAACCATGTTCCGATGTCACATTATGGCAAAAATTGTCTCAATATGAAAATAACTACGGTCAACAATGGTCAATAACCATGGTCACATTGTGACAAATAATGTCTCTTAGCCAAATGTCAGATTGTGACAACCATGGTCACCCTTGGTCAACCATGGTCCAACGTCACCTTGAGAAAAAGATTATCTCATCATCAAAATCAATGATGGTCAACCATTTTCTAACGTCGCATTGTGACAAAGGTTATCTGAATATGAAAATCAATCAACTGTGGTCAACCATGTTTATTTTAGGATTTATATTATCAATCTCTTAGGTTTATCAACCTAAGAGTTCATATTCTCGGGTATAATATTATTCATAAGGTTTATAATATTAATCCTAGGATATAATATTAATCCCTTGGGTTTATAATCATGGTCAACAATGCACAACCATTTTCTAATGTCACATTGTGAGAAATAGTGCCTCGATATGAAAATCAACCATGTTGAACCATGGTCAAATGTTGTATTGTGAAAAATATTATCTCAATATGAAAATCAATCATGTTTAAACATGGTCAGCCATGTTTATTTTAGGGTTTATAGTATTTATCTTAGGGTTAACAATGGTTAGTCGCGGTTAATCATTGTCAACTATGGTGAACCATAGTTAACCATGGTCCAATGTCGCGTTATGAAAATATTTCCTTAATATGAAAATCAATCATGGTTAACCATATTGAACCATGGTTCAACATCATATTATGACAAAGATTGTCTTAATATGTAAATCAACCATGGTCAGCCATGTTTTTTTAGCATTTATAATATTTACCTTGGGATTAATATTATAAACCCTATGAATAATAGTATACCCTAGGAATATGAATCCTTAGATTAATATACCCAGGTGATTGATATTATAAACCATATGAATAATATTATACCCTAGGAATATGAACACTTAGATTAATATACCCAAGGGATTGATATTATAAACCCAAAGGATTAATATTAATCCCTCGGATTTAATATTATTCCATAGGGTTTACAATTCCTTGGATTTTTAATATTAAACCCAAGGGATTAGAAACCCAAAGGAATAATATTAAACCCAAGGAATTAATACTATAATACCAAGGTATATAAACCCTAAGATAAACATTATAAACCCTAAAATACAGATGGTTAACCATGGTTGGCCATGACTATAAACCTAAAGGATATTAAATCCTAAAGTTAATATTATAAACCCGATGAAAAATATACCCTAGGAATATGAACCCTTAAATTAAAAAACCTAAGGGATTGATATTTTAAACCCAAGGGGTTAATAATAAAACCCCAGGTTATTATAAACCCAAGGGAATACTATTAAACCCAAAGGACTAATATTATAAATCCAAGTTATATAAACCCTTGCTTGACCAAGATTTATATTTAACCTAATGGATTAATATTATAAAACCTATGAATAATATTATACCCTAGGAATATGAACCCTTCCATTAATATACCCAAGGGATTTATATTATAAATTCTATGAATAATATTATACTCTTGTAATATGAACTCTTAAATTAATATACCCAAGGGATTGATATTATAATCCCAAGTGTTAATACTAGAAACCCAGGTGAAGAATATTAAACCCAAGGGATTAATATTATAAACCCTAATATAAATATGGTTGACCATGGTTTTCCATTTTTTATTTTCATATTGAGACAAACATTGTCACAATGTGAGGTTGAACCATGGTTGTTCATGGTTAACCATGCTTAATTTTCACATTGAGACAATCTTAAGATTGTCTCAATATGGAAATCAACAATGTCAATCCATGGTCAACCATGTTTATTTTAGGGTTTATAATATTTATCTTAGAGTTTATATATATTGGATTTATAATATTGACCCCTAGGTTTAATATTATTCCCTTGGATTAATAATTCTGTGGGTTTTTAATATTAATCCATTGGGTTTATAATCCCAAGTGTTTTCGGTATTAATCACTTGGGTTTATTATACCCTAGGAATATAAACCCTTAGATTAATATACCCAAGGTATTGATATTATAAATTATATGAATAATATTATACCCTATGAATATGAACCCTTATATTAATATACCCAAGGGATTGATATTATAAACTGAGGGGAGTAATAAACCCAAGGGATTAATACCAAAAACCTAAGGGAATAATGTTAAACCAAAGGGATTAATATTATAAACCCTAATTTAAACATGGTTGACCATGGTTTACCATTTTTTACTTTCATATTGATACAAACATTATCACAATGTGACGTTGAACCATGGCTTGCCATGGTTGACCATGTTTGATTTTCATCTTGATACAATCTTAGGATTGTCTCAATACGGAAATCAACAATGGTAATACAAGGTCAACCATGTTTATTTTATGGTTTATAATATTTATCTTAGGGTTTATATGCCTTGGGTTTGTAATATTGATCCCTCGGGTTTAATATTATTCTCTTGGTTTTATAATTCCTTGGGTTTTTAGTATTAATCCCTTGGGTTTATAATCCTAAGGGTTTTTAGTATTGATCCCTTGGGTTTATCATTCCCTAGGGTTTAATATTATTTATAGGATTTATAATATTAATCTTAGGGTTTAATATATATCCCTTGAGTTTATAATCATGGTCAACAATTGTCAATGTTAAATTGCAACAAAGATTATCACAATATGGAAATCAACCATTATCAACGATGGTCGATCATGGTCAACCATGGTCCAATGTCACATTCAGACAAAGAATGTATCAATATGAAAATCAAACATGGGTAGCCATGGTCAACCATGATTAATCATGGTTGATCATTGTCAACCATGGTTAACCATGGCGCAACGTCACATTGTAACAAATATTGTCTCAATAGGAAAATCAATCACGGTGAACCATGGTGCAACATCGCATTGTGACAAAGATTGTCTCAATATGTAAATCAACCATGCTCAACCATGTTTATTTTAGCGTTTACAATATTTATCATAGGGTTTATATACCATGGTTTATAATATTTATCTTAGGGTTTATCATTTCATTTTCTCAATATGAAAATCAATCATGGTAAACAATGGTGCAATGTCACATTGTGACAAATATTGTCTCAATATGAATATCAACCATGGCCAACCATGGTTCAACGTCGCATTGAGACAAATATTGTCTCGACATTAAAACAAATTATGGTCAACCATGTTCCATTGTCGCATTGTGACAAATATTGTCTCAATATAAAAATCAACCATGGTCAACCATGGTTAACCCTGTTCACTAACCATGGTCACATTGTGACAAAGTTTTTCTTGGTCCAACATCACATTTTGACAACCATGGTCATCCATGGTCAACCATGGTCCAATGTCCCATTATGAAAAAGATTGTCTCAATAGGAAAATCAACCATGGTCAACCATTGGGCCACGTCGCATTGTGACAAAGTTTGTCCCAATATGAAAATCAAACATGTTTACCATAGTCCAACTTGGCATTGTGAAAAATCTTATGTTAATATGAAAATCAATCGTGGTCAACTCTAGTTAACCATGTTTATTTTAGGGTTTATAGTATTTATCTTAAGCTTTATATACCTTGGGTTTATAATATCTATCCCTTGGGTTTATAATCCCAGGGGTTTTTAGTATTAATCCCTTGGCTTTATTATTCCCTTGGGTTTATAATATTTATCTTAGGGTTTAAATACATTGGGTTTATAATAGCTCAAAGTTTTAGAATTAATCCTTTGGGTTTTTCAATCTAAGTGTTCATATTCCTACTTTATAATATGTCAAATTGCGATAAAGGTTGTCACAACATGGAAATCAACCATGGTCAACTATTGTCAACCATGGTCAATCATGGTCAACCATTGTCAACCATGGTCAAGAATGCTCAAGCATGATTGTTTTAGGCTTTATAATATTGATCTTAGAGTTTATATATCTTGAGTTTATACTGTTGATCTCTTAGGTTTAATATTATTTCCTTGGGTTTATAATCACTTGGGTTTATTTTTTCCTTGAGTTTATAATAACAATCTCTTGGGTTTATTAATCCAATAATTCATATTCGTAAGGTTTAATGCTATTCATAGACCTTAGAAAAAACTTTTTGTTAAACGTAAATCGATTGGGTTTAAATAAATAACAACAATTACTATAAATTATTAAAAAAATTATTTATAATTTTTATAAATAATAATAACAATCGGTTTATTATTATTATTACTATTTATTAATTAAAAATAATGAATAGGTGTGTTATTATTAATATTTATTAATTAATAATGCTATTAAATTTAACTAATAATAAAAATAATAATATTAATAATATTAATTTTTTTTTTCTAAGTAAGACTAAATTCTATTAATATAACACATGGTAAAAGGAGAGTTTGGTCTTTGAAATCGCTGAACTAGCCAATTCCAAAGGCATTATTAGTCAAAAAATCAAAATAGTGACTGCCCCAGATGGGGAAACTAGTCAAGTCAGTCTTACTGTAGCTGCCCACATAGGGGAAACCAGCTTCATACAAAAAATAGTTGAGTATTATGAAAATATTCAAGAGAGACATAGTGACCTAGAAAATTAACAGAAGTGAGTAAAAAAACATGTTCAAGCTAGGTGTCATATTGAAAAGGCGGTGGTTCCTCCACAAAGAGGCACCTGTACTCATCGGAGGAGTCGTCTTCATTCTTCATTTGTGGCGCTGCTGGTTCAGGAGTTATCGTGTTGCATGCATTGCCCTTGCTTCCCTCTTCTCCAAACCAATCTGAGCTATCAATGCCACTGTTGCCGCTGTCACTGCTACCCTTGTCGTTGCTACTGGAGGAGGGGGCACCCTGAATGACTGGACGAGCTTCAGACTTACGCGAGGGCGAAAGAGGAGCTGAGTCAATGGTGGATTTTTTGAGGTTTTTTCTGGGGTTGTGGCTTGCATCAAGGGAAGCTTCCTCCTTAAAGCTTATGGAAATGGTGACTATGATATAAGGGTGGTCCAGAGCGCAGGTATAGTGGAATTGAGAAGAGCTCACAGTAGACAGAGAGGGTTGTGTCTCCAAAAGAGGCAAAGGTGGGGATCAGCGACTGGTAGGGTGGCGCAACGCTGAAATGCCAATCAGAGAGACAAAGCGAGCTCGCTGTGAATCATGACCTTGGCCTCTGCCACTGCGAGTTGTAGGGTAGTGGCCAAAAACCTCATCAGGAGACAGAGAAGAAGACTCAGAGCGGATGGACTGCGAATGATCTGAAATCATGAGAACAAAGAATTTCTCATACAGAGATTGACTGTAGGGGCATTTACCGGATATTTCACCTTTACTAGAAAGGATGAATCCGGAGGCTACCTGGCCCTTCTACAGACTCTGCCTAAAGAAATAAAATGTAATCACAAAGATCTGATCAATGAAAGTATTTGTTTTAACTGCAAAGTATTCATTGATCCAACTTTAATGTGTGAATAGACAAGTATACATGTTCTGCAAATGAAGTGTAGTGGTTTGAAGATGAACTGATAAGTTTTGTTCACTGTTTAAACCAGTTTGGGAAAAGTTTGCTTATAAAAATTTACTGTTTAGAGGAGCAGAATCTGAAAATATGCAACAAAATTATACAGTATGATAGCAAATAATTGTTTAAGTGGTTCACCCCTCTCTTGGGCTACCTCCGCTGGATCAAGCCTCCCAAAATGGGCTTGTCCTCTTTGATTAAATTGCTCAAAATGTGAATACAATTGTATAGAAGCCTCAAATGGAAAAATAAACTGCAAATTAAGATTCATAAGGCTGTAATCAGTATAAAATGACTACAAAATCACCTCCATTGGATGAAGGTAGTCCAAAACAACTCTTCTTCCCTTAGGCCCTAGTGGCTCCACGACCAAAAACGCTGGTAAATTCTCTGTTAGAGAGCCCTGATGGCTCTGAAAACACTCCCAACAGCTCCAGAATGTCGAAGAGACCCAGAATCAAAAAAAAATTCGTCCAAAAAGGACTTTCCTAGCCAAAGTTATGGCTAACTGAAGTTGGCCTAGATTCTCTCCAGCTAAGTCTGGCTAACGGCCAGATAGCTCCGACAAAATAGGGGCGGGCGCCTAAATAAGTGGAACCGCCAAAATGGGGGGCTGAAGAGTAGGTCCACGTGACCATAACCGTCGGAAGATTAGTTAAAAAAACTCCAGTTTTCCCGCACCCGGCGCCTTCTAATATGCCCACGTCCCTATCCATAACGCGCCATAATAACATTCAGCTTTAAATATAAATTTGCACGGATGTTTAAATAAGAATTAATATAGCCCAAGTGGTTGGGCCGCTCAGATGTTCCACAGTCGACCCAAGGTCGAATCCTGCCCCGACCATAATATTTTTAAAACGCGCCATTAATGATCCGCTTGGGGCCACGTGCCTTAAATCCGCTCCAATCGTAATTCAATTCCGCTCCAACGTATGAATTACGTGTTGCTTTCCTCGTAATTAAACACATGCTCCTTTAAAAACTTTGGATAGTGGGTTTAAAACCCGTTTCATAAAGTTTCAACATTACGTTGAATGTTAGCCTTGACTTTGTGTTTTAAAAATAATTCAAATTTTTTAATTATATATGGTATTTTAATTAATTTAATTAAAAATTTTTAATATTTAATTTATATATATAAACTTTAATATAATATATGATTTTTAAAATCAAATAAAATATTAAATATTTATATATATAAAAAAAACATTAATATAATTTTAATCAAAATAAAAAAAATTTCACACATCGAATTAAAAAATTTCCTTTCAAAATTGAAGGTTTTTGGGCGAATTTAAAGTGCAACAACTTCTTCATACGGCGTCGGATTTGAGTGTCGTTTACGGCGTTGGGATCGTATCGCCGAGATCTTTCCATTCGATCTATTTCGGAGCAATTCTAAGCACTTTCATTTTTTAAGCCTTTTTCCATGGCTTGGACTTGAGCTCCTGATCACACCTCCCAAATGAGAAGCTTTTGGTCCCCAAAAGCTCACTGAAATGCTGAGCTGAACTGTAGTACAGCAAATGAGAGAATAACAACATCCTCTTCTCTTCAGCCTTCAAAAATTTCCCTGAATTGCCAACTGTTCACATGGCGAATTTTGCTGAATGAGCCATGTACTTGTGCCGAATCCCGACCAAGTTTTCTCGCCATACCAATCTGTCATACTGAAACCAGCAATGACACTTGCTGAACTTTGTGCCCTCTTTTCTTGCATGCTTTTCCAACTCATGGAATCTTGCACTGCTTTGCACTGACACTTCGTTCTCTGCACCAAACGACACCAAAAGCATCTTGTGCAACATATGACATCAACAACCAGTTGACAATGAAATGTGCTATAAAAATGACACACAAACTCTGTAAGAAGTATGCACACAACCGACACAAGTCGATAAACAACAAGATACATCTTGACAAGCACCTGTGTATGTATCATGTACAATGAACTATATACAGTTCGCTAATTACACATACAACCTCTATGTACATGTGCAACTTCAACTCTTCTTTTCAAATACCAACAAGTACATCATCCCAAAAACATGTGGATGATCAAGAGCTGAACCAAAAGACATTTCTGCAACATAAGTGAGTATCATACTCATCTTTTACACCTCCATGGCGAAATTTTGCAACAACAAAGAAATTCCTTCAACTGAAACTTCTTATACATGCAATCTTGCATCAACTTTTCAACTGAAATACATGCATACCAATCTGAAATTTGCATGTACAAAATGAGTAATGACTTACTGCAATAAGAAGTTAATCCACTTCCTACCAAGCCAACTCCATGGCGTCTTTTGCTGCAACTGCAATTCTTCATGTGAATCTTCCATTTCCACATCGATAATGGACTCCATAGATCCACTTGCGCCAAACTGTTTGTCCCTTAGCTGCATATGCTTTGGACGATTTGTTGGATACAAAGTCCAACATTGAGAGACATCATGTCCCTTCCTTTGAAAAACTGAGCAAATCTTAAGCACTTTCTGATAAAGTTCTCTTTGCTTCTTCTGCTTCCTGTGTGCTTTCTTTTTCAACCAGCATCTTGAAGCAACATGGTTAATTCCACCACAAAATGTGCAACAATTTTTTTTTTTCATTTGAACAAGAAAATTGATCATTCTTTGCTGAAACATAATCAAATTGATCATGTGAATGATTATACCTCTTTTGCTGCAATGAAGGTTTCAAACAATGGTAAGGAAGATTGCCATCATGACATTGAGAACTTGGGACAAAGGTTCTCTTTAAATTTGCATCACATTCTTGAATGCATGAGCTCAAAGCTTCGCCATTAAGCTGCTCATATCCAAGACCCATATTCTTGGGACGCTCCACAACACAAATAGGCTCAACAATGCCTTGTGCATGCTTGCCCAAATCTTTTCCTTCTTGATAGCCCATTTTCAACATTAATTTGGACCCAAAACCTCTTGTATGTTTTTCAAAAGAACCTACATACTTTTCAATGGAGGAACTTGAAGACAAGTTGGAACGATTATCCTCTTCCTCAAGAATTTTCTTGGACAAAGCTTGTTGAGCTTGAAGAAGCTGCAACTCCATATCATGCAGTCTTTGAAGAATGGCTTCTTTCTCTTCCTGCATAGCTAGCAATTGTGCATGAAGCTTAACGCTTTCTCTTTGATCCTCAATGAGAATCTGCACCATGTCCTTCACCTTAAAAAACCCATTCTTCATGTCATCATTGAAGAATCTCGTGAAGGAGGAAACTTCACTTGTAGAAGAAGATGACATGTTTGTGGCTGATTCTAAGGCTATTGAGGATGAAATGGAAGGTGGATATAATGGCACTCTAGCCCTCCTTGGTTGAGGATTAAACTGTTCTCTAACCAATTGACCTTCCCCTCTTTGCAATTTCAGCCTAGTAAGCATCAAATTTTGCAGAATAACACAATTTACTTGCACAAATTTCACAAACTCTTAAGAAAAACCTTGAGCTCCGATACCAACCTGATTTGAAATCATGAGAACAAAGAATTTCTCATACAGAGATTTACTGTAGGGGCATTCAACGGATATTTCACCTTTACTAGAAAGGATGTATCCAGAGGCTACCTGGCCCTTCTACAGATTCTGCCTAAAGAAATAAAATGTAATCACAAAGATCCGATCAATGAAAGTATTTGTTTTAACTACAAAGTATTCAGTGATCCAACTTTAATGTGTGAATAGACAAGTATACATGTTCTGCAAATGAAGTGTAGTGGTTTGAAGATGAACTGATAAGTTTTGTTCACTGTTTAAACCAGCTTGGGAAAAGTTTGCTTATAAAAATTCACTGTTTAGAGGAGCAGAATCTGAAAATATGCAAAAAAATTATACAGTATGACAGAAAATAATTTTTTAAGCGGTTCACCCATCTCTTGGGCTACCTCCGTTGGATCAAGCCTCCCAAAATGGGCTTGTCCTCTTTGATTAAATTGCTCAAAATGTGAATACAACTGTATAGAAGCCTCAAATGAAAAAATACACTGCAAATTAAGATTCAGAAGGCTGTAATCAGTATAAAATGACTACAAAATCACCTCCATTGAATGAAGGTAGTCCAAAACAGCTCTTCTTCCCTTAGGCCCTAGTGGCTCCACGACCAAAAACGCTGGTAAATTCTTTGTTAGAGAGCCCTGATGGCTCTGAAAACACTCCCAACAGCTCCAGAATGTCGAAGAGACCCAGAATAAAAAAAAAATTCGTCCAAAAAGGACTTTCCTAGCCAAAGTTATGGCTAACTGAAGTTGGCTTAGATTCTCTCCAGCTAAGTCTGGCTAAAGGCCAGATAGCTCCGACAAAATAGGGGCGGGCGCCTAAATAAGTGGAACCGCCAAATTGACCGCCAAAATGGGGGGTTGAAGAGTAGGTCCACGTGACCATAACCGTCGGAAGATTAGTTAAAAAAACTCCAGTTTTCCCGCACCCGACGCCTTCTAATATGCCCACGTCCCTATCCATAACGCGCCATAATAACATTCAGGCTTTAAATATAAATTTGCGCGGATGTTTAAACAAGAATTAACATAGCCCAAGTGGTTGGGCCGCTCAGCTGTTCCACAGTCAACCCGGGGTCGAATACTGCCCTGACAAAGTTTCAACATTACGTTGAATGTTAGCCTTGACTTTGTGTTTTAATTATATGTGGTATTTTAATTAATTTAATTAAAATTTTTTAATATTTAATTTATATATATAGACTTTAATATAATATATGATTTTTACAATCAAATAAAATATTAAATATTTATATATATAAAAAAAAAACATTAATATAATTTTAATTAAAATAAAAAATTTTCCACACATCAAATTAAAAAATTTCCTTTCAAAATTGAAGGTTATTGGGCGAATTTAAAGTGCAACAACTTCTTCATACGGCGTCGGATTTGAGTGCCGTTTGCGGCGTTGGGATCGTATCAACGAGCTCTTTCTAGTCGATCTATTTTGGAGCAATTCTGAGCACTTTCATTTTTTAGCCTTTTTCCATGGCTTGGACTTGAGCTCCTGATCGGTGAAGGACGAGTCGCCTGCCCACGCCCACTGCCTCGGCGGCAGTGCATTCGGTGTCACCTGGGCATAATGGAGCTGTTGGAGGCATTGGAGATGCAGATGGGCATAGAGGGTTGTGTAGTGGGAGCAAATGGCTGAGGAATCGAAGGCACTGGAGCAGAATTGAGGCTGCAATGGAGGCTATGTGAGAAGTGGTGGCCAGGGGCGAGAACAATGTAACAGTAGAGGTTGCACCGAATCCCTGTGGGCGTTCTAGAGCTCGGATCTGAGACCACAGAGGAGCGGATGCTGCTGGAAGGCGAAGGCGAAATGCTGCAGCGTAGAGGCATTTTGAAAGGGTGGTGGCTGCATCGACGTTCGGGTGAGTTAATGTTGCAACGTTGAGAGTAGTTGGCAGATATAAATACCTACGGCTTGAGCCCCATGCTTGACTATGTGGCTGAGCCACGTGTCACGTGCTGGAATCAACGTCCACTTGATTTTATTGTTCATCCGCATCCGAGAATATTAATATTAATTAATAATAATAATAATATTAATTTATAATAATAACAATAATTATTTTAAAATTATTATAATAATAATGAATAAATAATAATAAATTTATTATTGATAATTAATCATGTATTAATTAATAATTTAATAATAATTTAATAATTAATAATTATTATAATAATTTTAAAATAATTATTGTTTTTACTAAATAATTATGGTTATTAAAATGATTATTATTTATTATTATTATTATTAAATAAATATTAATATATATTACATAATTTAAAATTAAATGGTAATCAATTACATTTAATATTAAATAATAATTAATAGAAATTAATAATTATTAATAATAATAATATTTTTATTGTAATAGTTTTTATTTTAATATTATTTCTATTATTATATTTTTATTAATATAATATACCAATAAATTAATATCATCTATATTAATATTTTTAATATGATTGTGTTACTGTATTAATATTTTTTCTTCAGCCAAATTCAAATTAGACTAAACAAGATTTTTTATGATTTTGAAAATAATTGTAAGAAAATATTTTTTAGGTTTTAAGAAAGAAAAATGAAAATGGTGGAAAAATACAAATTAATAAAAGTTTCCTTGAGTGGCATTTCCTTGTTATTCCAATGACTATATATGGTTATAAATTATGTAAGTGTGTGATTTTGAGGAAGACTTTATCGGAAGCATTACACATTACGCCCTATTTCATTACACATTATGCCTTACTACAGTTAAAAGCATTTTTTTTTAATTGTTGTTTATTATATTAATGTGATACTAGCTATATTCAAGAGCAAATATATCTATTCGTTAGGTTTATGAAGAACATCTATTTTTTATTTTAGAAGAATTAAGGTAGATAATCAAAGTAGATAATCACATTTTATTACAAACAGAGGTTATTTGCTTACTATTCTGAAGAATCAAGGTAGCATGTCATAGCGAGAGATGTCATAGGTGAAGCTTCTACTTGTTATTCTAAAGAATCAATGTAGATAATCATGTTAGAGAAAAGCATATTATAGCCAGGGCTAAGACATATAATTACATTACTAGTTGGAACTTCTACTTGCTATTCTGAAGAATCAAGGTAGATAATCATGTTACAAATAAACTTGTCATAGCTAAAGCTAATATGTCATAGTTAAAGCTTCTACCTACTATTTTGAAGAATCAAGGTAGATAATCGGCAAACATGTCATAGCTAAAGTTAAGGTAGATAATCAATTTATAGAAAAACATGTTACAAACAAAAATTTCAAAGCCAACATAATCATGTTACAAACAAATATGTCATACCCAGAGCTAACATGTCATAGCTAGAGCTTCTACACGCTATTCCGAAAAATCAAGGTAGATAATCAACAAACATGTCATAACTAAAACTAAGATAAATAATCAAGTTATAGACAAACATGTTACAAACAAGTTTGTCATAACCAATATAATCATGTTACAAACAAACATGTCATAGTAAGAAACACATGTCCCTAAATTTTATGTACTATTCCAAAAAATCAAAGTAGATAGTCATGATACAGATAAACATGTCACAGCCAGTGAGCAAGAGCTTCCAACCCAAGTGGGAAGAAAGAAAACAGTGCATCCACCACACGACGTACATTTGGTCAAACTTCTAGACTTTCATTTTGTTAGACCGACTAAGGAAGCCCAAAATAAATGGATTTGTCTACCGAGGCGAAGGAATTGCCCGGACGGTCAAAGCCAACATAATCATGTTACAAACAAATATGTCATAGCCAGAGCTAACATGTCATAGCTAGAGCTTCTACACGCTATTCCGAAAAATCAAGGTAGATAATCAACAAACATGTCATAACTAAAACTAAGATAAATAATCAAGTTATAGACAAACATGTTACAAACAAGTTTGTCATAACCAATATAATCATGTTACAAACAAACATGTCATAGTAAGAAACACATGTCCCTAAATTTTATGTACTATTCCAAAAAATCAAAGTAGATAGTCATGATACAGATAAACATGTCACAGCCAGTGAGCAAGAGCTTCCAACCCAGGTGGGAAGAAAGAACACAGTGCATCCACCACACGACGTACATTTGGTCAAACTTCTAGACTTTCATTTTGTTAGACCGACTAAGGAAGCCCAAAATAAATGGATTTGTCTACCGAGGCGGAGGAATTGCCCGGATGGCCAAAAGTGGCCGGAATTCGGAAAAAACAAATTTAAAAAAATATTGCAATACCAGCGCCAGATTTTCTTAAAATCTTACCAAAATTTCCATGATTTTGAAGATAAAAAAGCAATCTGGAAAAATAAATTCAAAGTAAAAGCTCATATTATATTATAAGGCAGTATTGGTATCCACATAACAATTCATATCGAATGCATGAATTACTTGTTTCAGCTTCAGTTTAGCGTGATGATGCAGGCAACCTAAAACTGCTGCAGAGAAGGCTAAGGATGGTAATTATCCCGGGGACCTTCGGCACGCCGTCGTGCATGTTAACCACTCTCACAAACTTGAGCCCAAGCTCTTCGCACCGATCCTTGAAAGCCGCGTTGCCCGCCCTCGGCCCTGCGAAGGAGAATACGAATACCGTTATGGGAATCAACTCCCCCTGGTCGTCGTTCAACCCCACTTCTGCGATATCATAGGCATTTAGTACGAGGACACGTGTTTGTTTTTAATGTGAATTTTTTTGAGAGTTTTTTAAATTTTTTTAAAATTATGTAGAAATTCATTAAATTCATAAATTTTATGAGTAATCTTGTACAATATAAATTTCTTATTGATTAGATTTTTCATAAGACATGAATATACAATTAAAATATAAGTTTAAATAACACAAATCAAAATTTCAATTCAAAATTTTCAATTAAAACACTCCAAAAGAAAATCTCATTTCATAAATAAATTTTACAATTCCAATCTATTTTTCATAACTTTTAATATAAATTAAATTATAAAGAAAAAGTAATAACTCTAATGCTTTTGCTTTAGAGGATCACTGACCCAAGATGGATGAAACTTTATGGCCAATTTAAGTAACTTTAAGCATCAAACATATTTAAAATGCTCGATATTTGTCATTAAAACAAAATTAAATAGCTTAGTCTAACTAACGGTTTTTTTGAATTTTCTTCCCTTAATTTTGTTTCAAATTCTGACGGGATTTTTTCAATCATAAGTTTCCATTGAGTAACTTTTTTTTTCAATACTAAAAATACTGCTGGTTTTATATAATGTACTAGTAACAAACTTTAAACAAGTTGAAAGCTTTTCTACATTGATTTACAATACATTCATAGTTCCTCAAAATGGTCCACGCAACACCGTCCTGAAAAGACTGGGCTTTCCTTTAGATACATGCATCAGCAACTAGTTCAAAAACAGTCTCTTCAAAACCATAAGGCTATGACTTACAATATTACAGACCTGAGCAAAAAACAAAAATTATCATAGACTTTGTTCTATGTTCCTTCAAAAAAGTAGGAAATGAAGCTGCCTCTCACAGAAAATGAACAGTACTAGTAGCACCACTACCTTTCGAAACCAGTAGCTGATAGTGCATTTCCCCGTAGTTACCTTCCAGCCCTTTCTTTGACAGTCTATCAGCTACAACGTTCTTCTCTCTGAAAACATGGTGAAAAGAACTCACAGAAAATTATTTCTTTAGAATATCAATTCTCTCCAACCAATGTGCAATCGAACCCAATCTAATGGATGCTTTCTGGTTCAGATGGTCAATTAATACTTTGGAATCCTCTATAATGAGAATTTTATCCATGTACAATTGGCTCGCAAACCATAGGAGCTCCCAAAGAGCCAGAACTTTGGCCTTCATGTTCGTACCTACACCACTGTTCCAATAAATTTTATATTGGCACTCAGGAGAAGTCAGTAGCCATGCCCCACAGCCACATACCGAATGTTGCGATGCACCATCAAAAAAACCAACAGGATAACTGATCTCATGAGGGAAAAAACATTTCAATAAATCCGAAGGAGGCTTTTGCTTGATCTTTAAGTGTTTCAAAGAGCAGATGATTTGGAAAGCAATGTTTTTTGGATTACTCAGAGTACCTTCAAATATAGCTTGGTTCCTGGTACACCAGATATACCAGTGGAAAAAAATAGGAATATCCCGGACGAGTTCCCCTCTTCCCATCCACCACTTCAAACAGACCTTCGTCGACTGATACTCCGGTATGTGGATTTTTAACTTATCACAAACCATTGCCGAAGTATTAAGTGCACAGGGACATGAATAGAACAAATGGAAGTTGTCCTTCGTCGTGAGCCCATAGAGTAAGCAAATGCCAGGGCCCTGCAACCCTCTTTTTTGAAGATTTAGCCAAGTTAAATTTCAATCCTTCCAAACTAGCCATAAGAAAATTATCATCTTAATCTGCGCTTTAGATTTCCAGAAAAAATTGAACCAGCCATCAGCTTCCAATGCCTCTCTGGTTTTAATCAGATCCGAATAAATTTCCTTGAATTTCAAAGTATCAGTTGTGTTCTTACCTTTCCAAGTCATCCGGTCCCCCCTTTCCAACCTGCACAGACCCAAAGTCCTGAGCTTGTTCGTGTACAACTCCCATTTTCTTTCCCACTTCGGCTCCAACCCAATCTCAGAAAAATCCTTCCATCTTAGGATCTCCCTGATGCTCTATTGTATGAAGAAAATACCCTTACGATTTAAACACAGAACAAGGTCCTCTATCTGTGACTGAAAATCAGCCATCCCCATCATCATCCTATTACCAATAAAGATTTTAGACCCATTTCCAAAGACCCAATTCACATGTTCCATGACTAAAGGCCACATCATACCAAAGCCTTTCCAGATGTTAGATTTGCATTTGTTTGCAGGCCAACCCGAGATGACTAGCTCCTCCACAATAACATCTCCCAGATATTTATGTTTTAATATTTCTTTCCATTTACCTTTACCAATTAATCCTCGCTAAAGAGTATTGATAATTAGAGATTGCCCAAATAATACCATATCTAAGATTCCCCATCCCCCTCTGTCTTTAGGGAGGGTTAAGGCCTCCCATTTTGCAAGATGAATGGCCTTTTTCTCTCTCCCCCCTCCCCATATAAAATTTGTCATTATTTGTCTTATAGTCTTCAGAATTTTCTTTGGGAGAACAAAGAGATGAGCCCAATATGTAGTCATCTATTGTAGAACAGCCTTCAACAAGATCAACCTACCTCCTCTAGTCAGTCATCTTCCTGTCCAGTTATTTAATTTCTTTTGAAATTTATTAATCAGCCAAGACCAATCCTCCATTGTATATGTTGTGGGTTTCAATATGAAGCCAAGGTAAGTGAATCCTTTATCTAGCAGAGCCTTTATAAAATTGAAAAGATCAGTTAATTCCAGGAATAGCGCCTCCTCCCCACCAACGAAATAGATGCAAGATTTTTCAGTACTGGCCAACATTCCAGTGGCTTCACTAAAAAGTTTTAATATGTCATGCAAAACCACCCAGCATTTTTTTATCATCATCCCGAATATGAGTATGTCATCGAAAAATAGGCTGTGAGTAGACTTCATTTGAGGGCTCAATTAAATGCCGCAACACAAACCACTCTCCGTTGCTCTATTGATTTTTATACTGAGTGCATCCATAACAATCACGAAAAGGAGTGGCGACATGACACACCCCTACCTTAATCCTCTACTAGGTTTAAAAAACTTCAACACCGAACCATTAATAATCACAACAAGATAAGTATTAGTCACACAGGGCATAATCCATGCTACTGCCTCCCTGTTGAGTCCAATTTTGAACAGAACAAGCCTAAAAAAAACCCAGTCAACTTGATCATACAATTTCTTGAGATCAATCTTCATTACTGCCGCTTCCATTTTTTTTGAGTGAATAGTATGAATCGTTTCTTAAGTAGCTGCAACTGCATCATGGATATTACGATTTTTTAAAAATCCATATTGTTTCGGGGTGATAAAGTTTGACAGGATACCTTTTAAACGATCAACAATAATTTTGGAAACTAACTTGTAAATAGTGTTGCATAACAATATGGGCTTGAAATCATCAAAGGTGAGAACACCTTTCTTTTTCGGGATGAGAACTAAGAGAGTAGAGTTGATTGCTCCATTTATCTTGCCAGTGGTTCTTACTTCCTCAACCAGATCCTTCAAATCTTCTATAGAGTCTTCAATAAAATGCAAGAAAAAATCTGGGGACCAACCATCAGGCCTCGGACTTTAATCAACAGCGAAGGATTTGAGGACTCTTTTGACTTCCTCAACTGTCACCTCCTCGAATAAGTTAATATTATCAGATTCCGAGAACATAATAGGGAGGCCACTAATTAATTCCAATTGATCCTCTGAAACAGGTACTCTTCTCTGCTGATAAAGAGTCCCGAAGTATTCCACCGCTATCGACTTGATTTCCTCAGTGGAGCAGAAAATCCTTTCTCCATATTTGATTTCCGATATCAAATTGTCCTTCCTTCTGCCTAACGTGAACTTATGGAAATACTTAGTGTTCCTATCTCCCTCAGCCAACCAAGTTTCTCTACTCTTAAGTCTCCAGGAAGCTTCCTTATTCTTCAGGAAAATCCTAAGTTCACCTTCTATTTGTTTTAACTACTCCCAATAATCATTTTCTTGAGTGCCCTCAGCCACCTCTGAGTGTATCTTATTTCTTTCCAACAGAATGTACCGGATCCTGGATTTTTCCTTTTTTAATTTATTCCTTTTCCATATTCTAACCACAATCTTCATCTCCTTTAGTACTCTGGCCAGATGCGACATCACTAACGAGCCCTCCTCCCGCTTATGTTTCTGCAAATAATCCTTAATCATGACATTGAAGTCGGCATTCGCCAGCCATCTTTTATTGAACTTGAAAGTATAACCCGAAGGCTTCATCTCAAAAAACCATGACAATGAGATAGGCCTATGATCAGAAAGTTTTATCTCCTCCGCAATCGCCTGAACATCCCTCATACATAATCTTAGACTAAAACATATAACAAAACGATATAATCTCTTCCCAATGAAATGCTTACCTTTCATTCCATTCATCCAAGTTGGACAGTTAACTTTTAAAGGCACATCAAACAGATCGGCCTCCTTCAATATTCCTTTAACAATCGTAGCAGATGGATCAATCCTGCCTGTCTCTCCCTAAATCTCATTAGGATGGAAAATGCAGTTGAAATTGCCCGTGAGTATGCAATTTTTTAAACTAAGAAAGCCAGAGACCTCCATATGATACCAGAAGGAAATCTTGTTAGCATAAGGAGCATAAATATTGAGTACATTTATACGCCTACTGAAGCCTCTACAATAACCCGAGAGGATCATACCACCAAAGAAGCCATAGGTTTTAATGTTAACGAGCTTCAGATCCCAAATAGCAGCACATCCACCCGACATCCTAGAAGCGTCATTCGCCACCATGTTCCACTCTGGAAACATGGAACGAAGAACATCAATGGACCTAGTAGCACCAACCATGGTTTCTTGAAGCAAAAAAATAGACGGTTTAATAGTAACAACAAAATTCTTGAATGACAACAATTTATCCTTGCCCCCCCCATCCATGAATATTCAGTGACACAATCCTCATATTGGAGACTTTGAAGCAAAGTACCCTTCCAATGGCCAACGACACAGGAAAATATCTAAAGTTACCATTCAGTAAACTCTCACTACCATCATTCACTGACGCAACCTTCTTCTTTCTCTTCGAAATGCCTCTGCCTCTACGAATCCTCACGTTCGATTGTGAAGAGGCACTGATAATCAAGGTAGGGGACGATAGTCCAATACACACAGGAAAAGGCACCAAGCCCACTTCCGGATTGGCGAGTAAGAACTCAATCTCACTCCCTATAGAATTTATGGGAGAAGAGTCCTCCACAACAGGTTCCAGTGCCGACTTTGGAAAATAAGGACTAGTCTCACTATCAGCCGGCCCGGAAGAAAGAGGTGGCGAGGGATTAACACTCAAAGAACCCAAGTAAGGGATAAGCAACTGCCTTCTATGACACCCAGGTATCTCCTCAGAAAGGATAGATGGCCCCAAGTCAGAGGAAAGGTTCATATTCTTCTGCCCTGGGATACAAGACTTGTCAAGGGAAGGACTCGCGAGCGAGATACTAGACCCGATTAGACCATCCAGAACCAGAGAGACAATACTCCTAGAGACAGGGTTTTCAATAATCTCCCTAACATCGTCCCCAGACATCGACTCCAGATTATGTACATGAATATAATTCTCATTTAATTCATCATTCCCAATAATATCATAAACAGAAGAGTCAGGATGCGACTTCTTACCTGATAAGGACGCACCCTCCTTCTCCATCAACACAGTCAACTTCAAAGGATCACCAGCAACATCTGCTTTCAGATTGAACCGTTTCTTTCGGGTCACCTTGTAATCATCCCGCTAGCATCGACAATGCCTCATCATATGTCCCGTTTCATGACACAGGTGACAGCGAAACGAGACCTTCTAGTAATCTATCTTCTGCTTATACACTGAGCCCTCCCATTGTAGATCAATTGCCGCCAGCAAACCACCAGCGAATGGGATTTCTGTGAGTACCCATGCCACTCGTTTATCAAAAACTTCATGGAATTTTGGATCTGCATATCTACATCTGCCCACACAGTCTCCTATCGCTTTCAGTACCCGCTAATTCCAAAAGTGTAATGGGAGACGAAACAGTTGCGCCCAAACCATGTGATTCACCAAAGCGTTGTTTTTTGGGTGGAAGTTAGTGTCCCAACGGTGGAGCGCCAGAAAGCATCTACCCAGGACCCACGTCCTACTAAGCACAACTCCAATGTCCTCATCTTTCTGGAGATGGAAACAAAACCAACCTTCCTCCAACCCACTGATCATAGGCGAGTATCCAAGCAGATCAACCCACTTTTGCAAGAGCCACTCCATCATGTTTGTTTTACAATGTCTCTTGAACTTCCGCCAGCCTATAACTGCGTGACTAGATAAGTCTACCACCCGATCCCATAACAGGTCAGAGCCGAAGCTCAATAGCCGACACTCCTCCGAAGCCTTGATTGCCTTCCCACCACCCCCTAACTTAATCGAAGGATCCGACGGAATAATGCCCGGCGAAGAAGCGCTAGAATTCGTAGCCTTACCCTTTGCACTGGCTAGGAAAACGCTTGGACCTGGAATCAAACGATCGACACTTGGAGCGGGGGTATTGACATTAATTACCTCCTCTACCACCTTTAACACATGCACGAAGTAAAGATCGTTGAGATCCGCATTGATCTCAGTGATAAAACTATTAAGGTCACCCATAGCGCTAATAATATCCACTGACGTGCCATGTCTCCGAATCTCACACTCCAGAACAATAATAAATTAATAACAATAGCACAGCAAGTCGATCAATACCATGTCAGCACAAAGAAACCTTCCACTCTTCGGCCAAGAGTTAATCCTCCGTGGCAGTACTCAAATCTAAGGTCACCAGGATGCATGGATCCCTTTAATATCCTTTAACAACTACTTCGCTCGTTCCAGGTCATGCGAAACCATCAAGACAAGAAATATACTCGGGGCATGATAAAAATTCACCCACTCCGATTTAATAGGCGATACTTTGACCCACCAATAGTCCTATAGTTCACCACCTTCTCTAACTTAAAAGCAGGACATTGACCACCAGCTGTCCCAGAGGGCTGTACCGTCCCACCACACCGTCCGCATGGTACCAGTACCCACTAAACCTCAATCCTACAACACCCGCTCTATGAGGAGCACTAACTGCCCCTAACCACCTAGTCCTTTCGGCAACGAGAACATGGCCAAGGAACTAAGAACGACCTAAAAGTAATTAAGAAAAAAAATTCTAATTACGTCAAGGTACCACCCATCTCCAGAGTACAGAACCACCTAGTAGACACCGTCATAGTTAGAGGTGAGGGCCGGAAAAATTCAAAAAAAAAAAAACCAGCATCCTTACTCAGCCCATTCTCGATCACCGCTAAAGCCGAAGATCACCTTTCTGAGACTACCCCCTACATAACCTTCCACTGCTGATGGGAACCAGAAAAAGACACACCTCAACACAGAGAAACCCAAGGAGAGGAGATATTCCAGTAATTTTATCTTTGACAACAACAAGTTAGACAAATGCCAATTTGCCACCATCTCTTGCAACAACGAACCTTCAAACTTTCACGCGGGCGCTAAATGTTCAATATGGGACAGCCACCGACTTCCTTGGTGCACTTTTGAATGTTCTCAGCCCCATAATTCTCAGATGACCAAAACTTTGAGATGTTGTCCCGAATAACCTGGCTTATCATTCTCTATGTTATGACTTCTCAACAAAAGAGCTTCAATTTGCAGAGATTTCAGGAAACAAAAAACTAACTTCGCTGTATCTCGACGCAAAACCCATTCGTATCTCGACGAAAGCGAAGCATCAGGACATACCATAACATAGAGACAGAAGAGAAGCGTGGTGTGCTGACCTGAAACCAACCTGAAACCAATATAATTCAAATTTTTGTTCATTGAGTCCTTGACATATTCGATGGTCGCATCACATAATAAAATTCCATCTTACTCCCACCCTTCCATCTTCTCCATCCGTGACTTCAGAGCTACCATTTCAGTTTTCATCTCAACAATTCAATGTGCAAGAGGAATGGGAATGACAACAGAGAAGGTGGAGCAGAGTGACGCTCTTCTCGCGTCGTGTCCTCATATACCAAAAAAAAACAAGTGAAGAAAATCAGAGAAGGAGGATCAGAATAATCGGGCCGCAAAGAGCGAAATAAAAAAGATTCATAACATTGAGTAACTTATATTAAAAAAAAATTAATATAATGCTTATTTATGTATTTAGAATTACATTTCAAATTATTAAAATTTAAAATCTTTTAAAAATAATATTACTCAAAATTCCAAAAAGATATTTATTAATTAAATTATGTCAAATTAAATTTGATAATTCCATCCATAACATAACATCATATATTGTATAGCGCATAGATTATTACTCAAAATTCCAAAATGATATTTATTAATTAAATTATGTCAAATTAAATTTGATAATTCCATCCATAACATAACATCATATATTGTATAGCGCATAGATTATTTTTTAAAAACCATTGTCAACGCTATTCGCTATATCGAGATACTGACGGGGATAAATAGATGCGTCGAGAATATTTAATTAATAGACAAATTGATTTTTTGATGTGTGATGTAATTTTGGGTTTTATTGTAATTTTTGTAAATTTATGATTTTTTTTTTTTTAAATACATTTTTAAATGAATAAATAGATTCAACTTCTAAAACAAACAATACACTTAAATTTTGCAAATTAAACATATTAAATGTATGATTTTTAAAAATCTAGAAAGTATTTTGAGAAAAAAAAATCAATCATTTTATTTATTAGTTACACATATTTATAAAATGTATATTTATTATTTTAAATATATAACTATATATATAAAATTTTAGAATACTAAATATACATTTTATAAACTTATCCAATAGTAAACAATGATCTCTTGAAATAATGCTCCCCTTTAAAGAAATGGACCAATTTAAAGTGCAATCTTGTCATCTTATATATCATAGGTATGAGAATTGTCATGGATAAGAAAAACGAAGAGATATTGAAAGAGTTAAATGAAATTATTCTTTAACTTTAAGAAGAAAAAAAATTACTAAGAGAGGTTTAATGTATGACGAGTACAATGAAGTTGAAGAGGAAATTTGAGACTTTTTTTAAACCAATATCATTATTAAAGAAGAAATTTGATGAATGCCAAGACTCTCTCATAATTTTCATGAAAGGCCACTTTCCTTTAAGTTTTCTATATTAAAAACCCTCTCAATGGGGAAGTGTGATTTGAAATAGATCCAAACAGAAAAATGGTTGTAAGACTTTCAAGTCTTTCTATAGGCTAAAGAGTCTATGGAAACTCCACAGTAGATTCATATTTATTTGTGTTTACATTTCGTAAATGAGTAGAAAACATCAAGGCATACCCCTCACCTTACACGCCTTGTTATGATTTCCTAGAGTATATATTGTGTACAAGGTGTGGATATTGTGGCATTCATTGTTGTATATCTTTTATTGTGCATTCTCATTTTATTTTAGTAATTTGAGAACAACACTTATAATATTAATTTATAATAACAAATAAGATTTATATAATAAAATAGTTTGCAAAATCATATAAAATATGTTATGACAAATTATTTCACTAAAAAAATACATAACAATTCACAAATTTACAAAGAAATTTAGAATATTTTTTTTTTTGGTTAACTATAGCACTTGAATTTCGTTAATAAAGTTAAATTACATATCTATCAATTTCATATTCACAAAGAACCTAGAATTCCATACATTAGCAAAGAGGAAGACTAAGTAGTAAATCAATTCCACAAGAATGTAAGATACAAAAGACTGAGACCCATTTGATAAACACTCAAGAAGACGACAAAATACATATTCCAAAGTGACAAAAACCATATATGTTTCCATAAAAAATACACCACAAAGGAATGAGCCAACAATTCACAAGTAACCATAAGTGCGTACAAAATTTCAAAAGAAAAATGTGAAGGAAGCACTTAGGTGGGAATGGTGGGTAAATTTTGCAGTTCAACATTGTAAGCATGTTGTACTAGTTTATTGTTGTGAGGGTGTGGAATGGATTGAATAGGAATTTGGGTAGGGTGTGGAGGATTTTGATGATGTAGTTGGTTGGGTTGTGTGACTGATCTTGATAGGTAAGCAAGATGTTGTTGAAGAGTTAGTGAAGAGTATGGATGATATGTTTGTGCTACAAGATGAGGGAGAGTACTCATGTAATCATAAGATGAGTCATGCCAAACTTGTGGTCAATATTGGTGGGGGTTATACTAAGGTTGGCATGGCTCCCTTAATATAAGAGTATTCCATGATGGATTATGTGTTGATTTCTGGTAGCATCAGATGTGGTCTCAAATTTTGCAGGGAGGCTTAAACACATTATTTTAAAATACCTAGAAAGTGTTTTGAGAAATTCCACCTAAATAAGTTTTTATTAAAATAATCAACTATTTTTAATGGGAGCATAAGTCTAAACTTAGGGAATTAAAACAATTAAACTTATTAATAGAATTGGGTTTGAATCTTCTAGAAAAAGATGGAGATAAAGTCAATATGATCTAAGCCATTGATTATGTTTTAATATGGGTCATTGGCTATCCAATGAGAAGATTATAAGAATGACTTTGATGGGAATTTGGAAAGCACACCGAGTAAGTCTATAGATCGATTTTCTCAAGTGAGCAGCGCAGAGCAGCTGGAGAAGATAATCAAGTTGATTCAATTGAATTTAGGGGAAGTGATAATGCCAATTGTAAGATATTTTCCTGAGCCAGGAATACATCACAGAGAAAGCAAAGAAGAGGATGCAAAAGAGGCATCATAGGGGCTACGCTCGGCAGTGTAGTGCCACGTAGCGGTAGCGTTGCAACCTTGAGGACAAAGTTTTGTTAAGGATCAGTCAGATCCAGTGCTGGAGTGTCAGGGTGTGAGACTAGAGGGCCAAGAGATCAACTCCAGCAAGTAGAACGACCAACAAAAGGAGGTGACACAGTCCCCAACTAGAGTGATGTAGATCTGCGCAAAGGCAATGTGGGGCTGTACCATTCAGTGTTGATTCAGTGTCAGATTTCTAGTGTTAGTGTGAGGTAATCCTCACTAATTATCTTTCAGTTAAATTCTATATGGATAGCCAGATTTTGGCATCCAGTTGTATTCAAAAACTTCTTCTTAATAATATAAGCCTCAATTGTTGCATCGATTTTCCCACATTGGGTTTTTCCGGGGACTTAGTCCAAAAATAATGGTGTAAAGTGTTTCTAATTTTCTTGCTCAGTTTTTGTTTCCGCAATTTATTTAGTGAAGGTTTTAGTGTATTTTCTTTAGTATTTACTTGTAGAACAAAATAATTAACTTGTATAATTTATCAAGTAGGAGAAGTAATATCAGTTGCTGGAATAGGGTTACGAGATTAGGAATTTTCACATGGTATCAGAGCAGTGCAGGTGAAGCAAGAGAGTAGATCGTAAGATCTCAACATTGAAGAGAGAGGGAGATCGAATAGTTGTGTGGACAACAGATCGAATCCCCAAGGGATTGCATAGTCTAGGCCAGAAAGGGAAAGATTTGCGAGGAAGTCCCTCTTTGAGTGAGTCTATAGAGAGGTAATAATTTCATGTTCATGATTTGTCAGCAATAGAGGGAGTAGCGCAGAGCAGTTTTCTGTGGGACACAATTTTTCTATAGTATTTTGTGGGCAGAAAAGAACCAAAAGCAAGAAGCAGACACTTCTTGAGGGAATTTCTCCCATAGTGAATTCCTATCCAAGGAATTGTAATTCTCAATTTTTGAGCGATGGGCGGATCTACTAACTCCAGCAGGGAGTGCATAAGCCATCCTAGAAGTTGTGCAAAGGAGAGAGAGGGAGAAATTCAACATTATTTAGTCGACAAAGATGGCATAAAATGGCCTGAGATATCAAGATCAGTTCGAGGGAGCCTCCAACTATGTGATATGGAAGGTACGGATAAAATTTTTGCTAGATGAGCATGACCTCAAAGCTTTTATCGATGGTGCACTAGTTGTCCCCATGGATGCAGATCCATTAAAAGCCTATAAGAAGGATATGGTGAAGGCGAAGCGTTTGATCCTCGACGGAGTGAGGTATCATGTTTTATGTCACATCGCTGGAAAAGGGACTGCTAAGGAGATGTGGGATGCCTTGGAGACATTGTATCAATGTTTTCCCGAGTAGTGGAATATGTTCTTGTAGGATAATATGTGATCTACAAGGATACATAAGGGAGAACACATTGATGTATTCCTTGAAAAATTTCAGGAAACCTGAGATCAGTTACCAGTTGTCGGATCTAAGCCTCAAGGAAAAAAGATGGTTAGACTAGCCCTGAACTCAGTTTCAGATGAATAGCAAGTATTTTTCCAGATCATCCTAGGCAGAGAAATATTGTTTGATTCGGAAAAAATGTGGGTTGCTATTAAACAGAAAGAGATGAGGCGTGACATGATCAAGTGAAAACTTGATGTTAGCAACAACAGTGGGTCGAAGCCCAAGGAGGAGGAAGAGAATGTAGCCCTTGAATCTAAGGGGAAGTAGGAGTAGTGGAGGCAAAAAAATGACGTCTCAAAGATAAAATGTTTCTAGTGTGGTGAAATGGGTCACTATGCTTCACAATGTCCTCTCAAGAAGAAGGGAAAGGACGAGACACATAATCTGTAGGCTGCAACTGCAAGGATCGAGGAGTAGTTCACCATGATTTCCCACATATCTCAAGGAGATAATTGGGGTATCTGAAACTATAGTTCGAAAGAGCTAAAGATGGGCAGGAGCTACAGATGGGCAAGATCCTTGAGGAGTCCACCTCTTGGATCAATACCTTTATATGGGATCCAATATCAGAAGTAGCAGGATAGACCAGTGTTAGTTGGTGCAAAGGAGTGTCAGAGTGACAACGCAGTGGCTAGAGAGCGGTAGAGTCTGAGAAGCGCAAAGAAGGTTTGCAGCGGTATAGGAAGGCATAATGCAAAGTCGATAACAACACAACAACTTTAGAGGGTCAGTGCAGAGACTAGCAACATCCAGATCTTCAGTATCATATGCATCATGTTGAACACGTAGTTCAATACTTTGGATGTTTTTCTGTTGCAACAACAACAATAGATTTGTAGTGAAAACACAGTTGGTAGTAGTATGCAGGGTCAACAACAACATATATGCAACAATGTAGTAGTTGGTGCGCAGCAGTGTCATGCATCAACAACGCAAAGGGAGATGTTACGAAGTCAGGGTGATGCTTCAGTAAAATGGAATACTTGAGTACAATCCTCACTAAGAGGGAGTTTTGCTCTCTAGTAGCATCGTGTGTGCAATAAGTCTCAAATTTTGCAGGGAGGCTTAGACACGTGTATTCCAAAATAACCAGAAAGTGTTTTGGGAAATTCCACTTGGATGTGGTTTTATTAAAATAATTAATTATTTTTAATGGGAGCCCTAAGTCTAAACTTAGGGAATTAAAATAAATAAATTATATTAATAGAACAGGGTGTGAATATTCTAGAAAAAGATGAAGATCGAGTCAATATGATCTAATTCGTTTATTATGGTTTAATCTGGGTCATTGGTTATCCAACGAGAACATTATAATAAGGACTTCGATGGGCATATGGAAAACACACCAAGTAAGTCTAGAGATTGATTTTCTCAAGTAAGCAATGTAGAGCAACCAGAGAAGATCATTGAGTTGATTATATTGTAGTGAGGGGAAGTGATAGTTCCGGTTGGAAGGTATTTTCATGAGCTGGGAATACATCGTGGAGAAGGAAGAGAAGAGGATGCAGGAGAGGCAGTGTAGGGGCTACGCTAGGTAGCGCAGTGCCACGTAGAGGTAGTGCTTTAGCCTTGAGGAGCTCTGAAGTTTTGTTGAGGATCATTCATATGCAATGCCAGAGTACCGAGGTGTGAGACTAGAGGGGCAAGATATCAAATTCCAATTGGCAGAATGACCAGGAGAAGGTGGTGATGCAGTCCCCAGCTAGAGTGATGTAGATATGTGGAAATGAAACACAGAGTTAGTGTGGGGCTATACAATTCAGTGTTGGGTCAGTGCCGAATTTCTAGTTTTGGTGTGAGGTAATCCTCACTAATTCTCTGTCAGTTAGATTCTATGTGGATATCCATATTTTGACATCCATTTGTATTCATAAAATTTTGCTTAATAATATAAAATCTCAATTGCTGCACCATTTTCTTGCATTAGGTTTTTCCAAGGACTTAGTAAAAAATAACAATGTAATGTGTGTCTAATTTTCTTGATTAGATCGTATTTCTACATTTGTTTCCCACAATTTATTTAGTGAGGGTTGCAATGTATTTGCTTCAATATTTATTTGTAGAACATAGTAAATAACTTGTATAATTTATCAAGTAGGATAAGTAATATCAGTTATTGCATTAGGATTATGGGATTAGGAATTTTGACATTATATAAGTAAGAAAATGGAGATAAAGTGTTTTGAACCATACATGTAGGCTAAAATTTCCATGGTTGTGAAATTTTTGTAGCTTCTTCGTCTCTTTGATATGCTACTTCCATCTTGTTGGGTTTGTGTTATATTCTTTCCATGACTAGTCACACGCAGGGGGGTAACAGAGGGGGCGGTAGCCCCCCTTGTTGGGGTCTAGGGAAGCACCTCGAGAAAAAAAATTTGGTCCTTATTTTCTGGTGGGCGGACCTGCCCATGGTTTTGTGCATGAGTTTGCACATGGTTTTGGGGAATGATGGTTTTCAACCCCTGGTATTTTGTAGATCCGATCAAGGGAACTACGGTTATGTTCTAATCCAGGGTTAATGGATTGGGGTTTATGTATGCTTCAACATGTATATATATGTGTTGTAACACTAAAAGGAACATAATGAAAAATCAAGCTGGTCGTCCCGATTTGGGATCTAGGGGAAAATATCTGTGTATATATGTTTTATGTTTTATGCTCTCACTATTGTTTATTTTCAATTTTTTAAGATTCATTTGCAGCTAATATCAGTACAGGGTTAAAACCTACATTTGGTATCAAAGTAGTTTCGGCTTCAAGGCGACGCCTTTACTGTTGAGGGGTTTTTTACTCGAGCCTGAGGTAGACCCTGTTTAGTGGGAGATCTGCAGGATCGATTCTTGCGGTGAAAGAAGATGGTGAAACTCAAGAAGGAGGATCTGCTGGTGGATAAATATCAGTGGATCGCGGTAGATCCAGGTACTAAACCAACAGAACTATCAGATGAATACTGGAAGAAGCTGGATCGGAAGGGAAAGAGCACAATACAGTTGTGTGTCTCAGATTTAGTATTTTTGAATGTATCTGGGGAAGCTATGGCAAAGACCTTGTGGGAAAAGCTAGGGAATTTGTACCAATCTAAGTCTCTGGTGAATAAATTGTTCCTGCGGAAAAAGCTGTATAACCAGAGGATGACGGATGGAGACTCAGTGACAGAGCATCTGAACGCCTCCAATACTGTGGTAAGTTAGTTGTCATCTGTTGATATTAAAATCCCAGATGAAGATAAGTGCATCAGTTTGTTGTGTTCTCTACAAGATTCGTGGGACAGTCTGGTTATTGCAATAGGTAGCAATACAACTACCTTGAATTTTGATGACATTGTCTCAGCCTTGTTGTCAGAGGAAATGAGATGGAGAAATATGGAGGGTCAGAATGGAGATGCCTTATCTGTACGAGGAAGGTCCCAGAACTAAAACAAGAATAAGGTTTCGAGTGGGAGATCTAAATCTAGAGGGAGATATAAATCTCCTAGAAATTTTGTAAAGGTGTGATGGAAATGCGGAAAGGAAGGGCACTACAAAAGAGACTGCAGATCTAAGGCTCTTGAGAAAGGAAAGGGATTTGATGATGCTCCTTTTGCAGAGGCAAAAACCACCTCAGATGAAGGTGGGGATGTGTATTTGGCTTCTTCTTCAAATACACATGTAGATCATGAGTCATGGTTGATTGAATTGGGTGCATCCTTTCACTTCACTCCCCATAGGGAATGGTTCTGCGAGTATGATAAATATTATGGCGATGATGTCTTCTTAGGTGATGATAGGAAGGCCAGAATTGTCAGACGTGGAAAATTCAAGCTGAAGCTGCAAGGTGGAAGGATTAGAACACTTCCTATTGTTATGCACATTCCTTCATTGGCCAGAAATCTGATTTCTGTAAGCAAGATGGATGATGCAGGTGTAAAAATAGTGTTCGAGAAAGATACCTGTAAGATGGTTCGGGGAGCACTGGTATTAATGCGGGGAGTTCGCATTGGAACCCTGTACAAGCTTCAAGGCAGTACTGTTATTGATGGGTGCAGCAGTTTTGTGGTTCCCGAAAGTGGAGCAGAAAGCCTAGTAGTCTCTGGAGAAAAGACCATGATATGGAATCAAAGGCTTGGACATATTGGAGAGAAGGGTCCTTGGATACTGCATGGAAATGGTATGGTATAAGGCATTTCCAATATCTCTCTGGATTTCGATTTCTGTAAACATTGTGTGTAAGGGAAGAAAAATCGAGTGAGTTTTCCTTCTGGTGCTAACAGGGCGAACAAGATATTAGAGCTTGTGCACAGTGATGTGTTTGGACCTGTGTCGGTTCCATCATTGGGTAAGTCTGTGTACTATGTTTCATTCATAGATGACTTCTCAAGGAATACATGGATATATTTCTTGAGGAAGAAATCTAAAGTCTTTGACAGATTTAAAGAATTTAAGGCTCTGGTGGAAAACCAGACAGAGAAGAAGATAAAGGTGTCAACGACAGATAATGGTGGGGAGTTTTGCAAGAAGGAATTTGAAGATTTTTGTAAGAAGTGTGGTATAGCACGGCAGAATAATACTCCATACACACCTCAAAAAAATGGAGTTGCAGAAATAATTAACAGAACGCTAATGGAAAAGGCAAGAAGCATGCTCAGTGGTACCGAGTTAGGACAAGAATTCTGGGTAGAGGCAGTGGAGACTGCATGTTACTTAGTTAACAGATCACCTTCATCAGCGTTGGAGGATAAGACTCCACATGAGGTATGGACTGGTAAGAAGCCCTCTCTTTCACATATGAAGGTATTTGGATGTGATGCATATTTACATGTTCTAAAGGAGAAAAGGAGCAAGTTGGATAATAAATTTGAACGGTGCATCTTTATTGGGTATAGGGATGGTTTAAAGGGTTACACGCTTTGGAACCCGGAAACAAGGAAGGTTGTGTACAGCCAAGATGTAGTGTTTAGAGAGCTGAAAGATGTTGTTAAACATGAAGTCCTACCAAAGGAACCTGAGAAGATAGAGTTTGAGCTAAAGGAGGATGAATCAAACTCTACAACAGAAGAAGACTCAGAAGAGTAAGAGCCACAAACTCCAGCTGTGAGAAGATCAGTTCGGGAAAGAAGACAACCATAAAGGTATATTACATCTGCTTTCTGTTCAAATTTTTCTTTAACTATAACTGATGATGATCCCAGAACCGTCAGGGAGGTAGTAGATTCAGAAGATGGAAAACTCTGGAAGGAGGCCATGGTTGATGAAATGGCATCCTTGCATAAAAATGAGGCTTGGGATCTGGTGGAGTTTCCGGCTGGAAGGAAGCCCATCGGGAGAAAATGGGTATTTAAGAAGAAGATGAATGTAGAAGGCAAGGTGGAGAAATACAAAGCTCGGTTGGTAGCAAAAGGTTATTCCCATGTGTTGGGAATTGATTTTGGTGATATTTTTTCTTCTGTTGCCAAATTTACTTCTATTAGATTACTTTTATCTATTGTTGTTGCATTTGATTTTGAGGTAGAACATATGGATGTAAAGACAACATTTCTTCACGGGGATCTGGAAGAGGAGATCTACATGAAACAACCTGAAGGCTTTATGGTGAAGGGGAAGAAAGAGTTGGGATGCAGGTTAAAGAAGTCTCTGTATGGGTTAAAACAGTGACCAAGGATGTGGTATCAGAAATTTGATGCCTATATACTGGGACTTAGCTTCACCAGAAGCAAGGAGGATCACTGTGTTTATTTTAAATTAATTGGTGACCGTGTTATTTATTTGGTCTTGTATGTGGATGATATGTTGTTGATTGGAAATGACAAAGAAATTATCCAAGATTTGAAGACCCTGCTGTTCTCCAAATTCGAAATGAAGGATCTTGGTGCTGCAAACTATATTTTGGGCATGGAAATTAAGAGAGATTGGGCAAAGAGGAAACCATAGTTAAACTAGAGGAAGTATGTCGAGACTATATTACAGAGGTTCAATATGCAGGATAGTAAACCGGTGAATGTTCTGATTCCTATAGGTACAAAGCTGTCTGTTGAACATTTTCCCAAGACACAAGAAGAAGAGGAGGATATGTCCCATGTTCCATATGCAAGTGCAGTGGGTAGCCTGATGTATGCAATGGTCTGAACTAGACCAGACATTGCACATGCAGTGGGACTATTGAGCATGTTTATGTCAAACCCAGAGAAGGAGCATTGGACAGCAGTGAAGCAGGTTTGCAGATATTTGCGTGGCACTAATGATTATGGCTTGTGCTACCATGGAAGACCAGGATTGGAAAGAGTGTTGGACATTCGTGGTTTTGTTGATGCAGACTAGGCTGAAGATCTGGACCAAAGAAGATCTAAATGTGGGTATGTGTTTAGCTTATTTGGAGGTGAATTCAGTTGGATGAGTAAAAGACAGTCTGTAGTGGCTCTTTCAACTACAGAGGCAGAATAAATTGTAGCCACTCATGCAAGAAAGGAACCAGTTTGGTTGCAAATATTGTGTTCAAGTATGAGGTTGGTGCAGCAAGTTATAAGGATATACTGTGATAGCCAAAGTGAAATTTTCTTGGATAAGAACCCTACTTATCATTCAAAGACAAAGCACATTGATGTTTAATATCACTTTGTGAGATATATGGTTGAAGCTAAAAGGGTGTTGCTGGTAAAGGTGGACACTTTGAAGAATGTTGTAGATGCATTGACAAAGTATGTGAGCACTCAGAAGTTCTCTTGGTGTATATAAACAATGGTTGTTGCAAAGCTGGGCTAATGACTCGACTCTCCTGTGGCTCCCTGCGGAAAGAAAACAACAAGTGGGAGAATGTTGGGTTTGTGTTATATTCTTTCCACGAATAGTCACGCGCGGGGGCATTAGGGAATTTTGAGGTCTAAATGGGCCTTCTAAGGAAAATGTACAATCAAAATTCACTTTATGAGAACCAATCACATTTTAGGAGATGACATCATCCCTAATGGTTGAGGTGGCATTGCTTGAGTTAAAGGTACTTACTTGTCACATTCTCAATGGTGGATAAAAACTCATGGCTAACCATGGTAGTGCTCTAAGTACTTTTAAAGTCAAAGTAAAATACTCATAATAAATGTCATTTCACACTTTTTGAATAAAATAATATTATTGTCATTTCATATTTCTTGAAAGAAACAATGCACATCCCTATACATTTATTATATTATATTATATAGTATATTAATTACATGTTATTATACAAGTTAAATAATATAATTTTTAATTAATAACATATAATATAATTAAAAATTTATAAATTTATATTTATATTTTATTTTAAATTATTTAAGTACAAAGGACAAATGCAATAGTTGTTGAATGATAATGACTTTTTCTTGAAAAGCTCATTCTTATTTATAGTCACATCTATACAATTTTTTTATTAATTTGAATTTGGTACAACTTTTTAATTGAATTTAACTATGGTTACATGGATTTTTGTGCAAAAAGTGAATTGCAAATTCATAAATATTATTTTATTGGTTTAGCTATTATTTTATTATTTCCTTAGGAGGCCCATTTTAGACCTCAAAATTCCCCTAATGGTTTTATTCTCTCACTATTGTTTATTTTCTATTTTTTAAAATTCGTTTGCAGCTAATTTTTGTACAGGGTTAAAACCTACAGATCCTAGACAATAAATAGAAGCTGTCTATAGGATTTTTTTTTCAACACTGAGGGAAAAAAACTTCTTCAAATCCCTCTTGGTTTTTCTTAACCTGAAAAATATCCAATCATGAAAATAGATATTTGATAATATCAATTTTAAAATATTCAAATAAATCATTAATTTAAGCTCAAGTAACTCTTATTCTTGCAACATATTTCAAAAATTGAGAAGAAAGTTCTATAGAACTATTACCATCCTTGAATATTCCTCTTGAATACCTTATTCATAATTCAGAAATATCATCATATGATAGATGAAAAACATCACATTTTCCCATCATATTTAAAAGTTCTAAAAATTCATCTTTGATTCTGTCGAGTAGGAGTGTTTTCAAGATCTCTCTTGTCAAATTCTTATGCTTTTATTTTTTAAGGTTGTATCGAAATCACTCCGCATAATCCTCCAAGATTTCATCTTCCCCTTTTATCATACTTAAAATATCTTCATTGGCCTTGCAATATTCTTGGTAATTTTTCAGGAATACATTCCCCATGTCTTCCTAGTTTTGGATTTAGTTCCAACCAAGGCTTGTAAACCATTAGAGAGGTTCTCCTTTTAGATTTATAAGAGGAAACACTTTCAACCTTTGATCATTAGTACAATAAACATATCCTCTAAAAACTACTTCAAGCTCAAATAAAAATATATTTGGGTCTTCATTTTTCAAACCATGAAAATTTGGTAGAGCGGATGGGGGAATTATGTGCATTTATGTCACTCCTCTTAGATCTCTGATAGGAAATTCAAAAGTATCAGTATGTTCTATTTCTTCCCAAAATAGAAGAAATTATTCACGTGATACTCTGAGGCTCCTCCTTCAAATGTTCTCGTCAATTCGTTAGTGGAATGGGTGGTGCTTACATCACCATTTAAATGAGATGATAATTTTTTCAAGTTTCTACCTCTAAGATTCCTACTTTCATTCATGCATGCTATAATACCTAAGACTGAAGACTAAGGGTAGATCTGTAATTGGTTCCCTAGGAAGCATGAATAGGTTCTTACCTTCTGTCTTCAATATCCAGCCCTCACGAAATAAAGTATGCATCTACAACCAGTCATTAGTATGGTAGCACTCTTTTCACGGCCTCCCTGACAACGACGCCAAAATTTTGGGGAGATTAATTTCTTAATAAAAAAAACTAATCACCTAGACATTAATTATCAACCCAGGGAGTGTCTTTTTATTTGAAGGAAATTGACAAGATATATGCAAGAAACTACCAATAACTAACACTGGTTCTACATGGTTGTATTCTACACTATCAAGCTCATTCAATAAGAAATAAAATGTAAGACTTGAATAAAAATACTAAATTTAAAAAAAAGGAGTAAATGACAATAAAAAAAATCATTCTAATCACATGGCTTGAAACAATATTGAATTAAACCACACCTTTCTGAATTCAAAATTTAGCCTATTACACCCAACAAAATTCAAATGTTAACCTAGAGTAGTAAATTAAATGAAATGTAGAAATTTCAGGAAACAACAAATCTGGAAAATGTAGCAACCAAAAAATTACTTGAAAAAAAGGAAATTTACTTTAAGGAACAACAATTTTAATTCAAAGAAACATCAATTTAAATTCAAACAAACAACAATTAATTATAAAGAAAAAACACACAATTAAACTACTTTATATGTTCAAGACAACACTTCGTCCAAGATAGGGGGCCCAACTTCCAAAGAGTCAGCTTTGCTTGAAAAATAATTTAGATCATATTACAAATAACAGATGTAGAAATAAATGGATAACTTCCTTCATTAAAATATCTCATAGAAATAATTACACCATAATGAAGTTCTTAGATTTTCCTCAAATTCAACAATTGTTCATTCTCTCTCTTTAATATTTGTTTTCATTTAAATACACAGGGAGAAAAGGGAAATTACAAATAAATTGGTTACAAAATGATTTACCCTTACAATTTTGGATTAATTACAAAATATCAATTAAAAAAATCATACCTGAAATATCTCTCCATCATGATTCAACTACAACAAGTCGAATCTGGTATTGCAATTGGGAAAATCTAGAAAACAGTGATAACAACAATCTGAGAAAATAACCTTCAAATAACCTTGTGTTTCTCTCAATCCAGGCCGAATTTGGGAAAAATTCTCATTGAAAGAGTAATTTGGTCCATTTGGCACAAAATTAGTGTCTCATATTTTCAAGATTCATCTTCATTTCTCTGAAAATTCCAACACAAAAGTGTCACTTTTTATCCCATTGAATTTCTGAGTTGGAATATTTGACTATGAATTGGAGTTAAAATTTGCAATCTAGAAGAGATATTGGAGGCTAAAATCATGAGCCATGTTATAATAAATTCATTAATAAACTATTGTTGGAAAAATCATACATAATAATCTTCAATTTATTAAAAATAAAGAAAAAATATTAGTTACCCACAAGAGCATAAATAATTATAAAATGGAATTATGATAAATGATGTGATAAGGAATGGTAGAAATGGATGAAATACATGTCAATAAATGGTAATAATAATGATAATTTAGTGGCCCAAAAACTCGTTAGAAAACCAATAAATCTAAATCTAAATGTTTTACCCTTAGGCTCTTATGAAATTTTGATCGGCATGGACTGGCTAGAAAAGTATTGGTCCATCATAAATTGTAAAGACCAAACTATCAGTTATGTTAAGAAAGGATTTTTTCGATTGGAAATTCGAAGGACAACAAGAATTGTAATGTTAAGACAAATTTCAGCCTCATAACTGAAGAAATGTATTAGGAAAGGCTGTCAAATTTTTGCAGTTCAAGTAGGATATTCTAACTCTAAAGAGAAAACAACAACTTTGGAAAATATTCTTATTGTCCAAAATTTTACAAATGTATTTCCCGAGGAAATCCCTAAACTATCTCCTAAATGAGATATTGAATTTACAATTGAACTAATTTCGGGGCCACCCTAGTGCCTAAGGCACCCTATCACATGAGTATCTCAGAATTGACCAAGTTGAAAATGAAACTACATGAGATGTTCGACAAGAAGTATATCCATCCTAGTGTGTCACCAATTGGAGCTCTTGTGCGTTTTGTCAAAAATAAATACAAAACGCTAAGGTTATGTATTGATTATCGACAATTGAATAAATTAAAAATCAAGAACAAGTATCCACTACCTCGAAATAATGATTTGTTCGATCATGTTAAGGGTGTTACTATATTCTCTAAACTTGATTTCTGATTGAGATACCATCCAATATGAATCAAAGAGGAAGATATTGTAAAAATTCATTTAGGAATTTTCATGGACACTATTGTTTTGTGGTCCTACCTTTTGGGCTTACTAATTCCCGAGCCACATTTATGTGTTTGATGAACAACATATTTCACCCATATCTATACAAGTTCATATTAATATTTATTAATGATATATTGATTTATTCAAAGAATATGGAGGAACATAAGTGACATCTACAAATAGTAATGAAAAATTTGCACGATCATCAATTATATTCCAAATATAATAAGTGTGAGTTCTTGAAAGACCAGATACAATATTTGGGGAATGTGATCATGCAAGAATGAATAGTCGTGGATCTACAAAAGATAAAGATGATTATGGAATGGCATGTTCCTAAGAATTTCATGGATATTAGGTCCTTTATGGGATTAATAGGATACAATTGTTGCTTTAATAGTTGGGTTTTCAAAAGTAGCCTACCACATAACCTCATTCCAAAATAATGGGAAAACATTCAAGTAGACCTCGCAATTTCAAGACAATTTTGATTAGCTAAAGCACTTATTAACTACAACCCCTATTTTGAGAATTTTAAATCTCGAAAAGGAATTTGTTGTTTGTAGGGACGTGTTCCAGGAAGGAGTAGGGATTTTTTAATTCAAGAAGGTCTATTGTTAGCTTATGATTCCCGAAAGTTGAAAGAACATGAGTAAAGGTACTCAACTTATGACAGCGTTAACAATAATTGTTCATGCATTGAAGGTATGGTGACACCATATTTTAAGAAAAAAAATTATTTTGATGACAAATCATAGTAGCTTGACTAACTTTTTCAAGCAACCTCTACTTAATGATCAACAAGTATGGTGGGTCGCTTTCTTGAGTGAGTTTTATTTTTACATAAAATTTTTGAAAAGTAAATAAAATTGGGTGGAATATGTGTTAAGTAGAAGGTTGAATTCTATTTATTAAATGTCATTTAGTCAAGTTAAATTTTATTTTTCAAATCATATTGAAATTGTAGCCTTAAACGACCAAGAGTATCAATTTTTACAACAAAAACTTCAACAAGAAAACAACAGTGAAACACAGCTAGGATATGGTAACAATAGTGATAAAATTTTTATTTATAAAAACCATATTTATGTTCCTAACCATCAATCTATTAAAAAAATTATTTTGGATGAATATCACAAGAGTCTTTATGATGTCCACCCTAGCTATACAAAATTGATTACTACTTTAAGGAAGGATTGTGTTTGTCATGGCATGCAAAGGGAAGTAGTAGAATACCTGGAAAAATGTCTAGAGTGAAAACAGATGAAATAAGAACACCAACATCTAGTAGGTTTGCTTCACCCATTACCCATTCCTAAGAGGAAATGGGAAACTATCACCCTAGATTTCATCACTAGTTTACCCAAATCATAAAGGAAAATATACTCAATAATGGTTGTGGTAGACAAGTTAAATAAAAATTCACATTTCATTCTAGTGCAATATACCTATAAAGAAGTTCAAATTGATGATATATTTATGAGGGTAATCTTTCGTTTACATGGCATACCTAAGATAGTAATATTTGATCGAGATGTGAAATATCCTTTCACTTTTTGGAAAGATTTATTTGTTGGATTAGGTACCAAGGTGAAATTTATCAGTGTTTTCCATCTGCAAATGGATGGAAAAATAAAACGGTTAAATAAAGTATTAGAAGAAATACTGAGGATGTATGTCATGCAAAAACCTACCAAGCGGGAAGAGTATCTCCACCTGGAGGAATTTGTATATAATAACAGTTATCATGCCTCTTTAAGAATGATTCCATTCGAAGTATTGTATGGATGAAGATGTATAACACCTCTTAATTGGAGTTATCTTGAAGACAATCTTGTGTTGGCGACATATATGTCAAAATAAATGGAACAGAATGTGAAAAAAGTGTGGGGAAACTCAAAAGTTGTACAAGACTGACAAAAAACATATGCAGATGAAAGATGAACCTATAGATAATTTCAGGTGGGAGAACACGTATATACAAAGGTTAAAACAAAAAATAACACTTTAAGATGGGGGCATGTGCAAAGTTGGCTCCCCAGTTTTGTGGCCCTTTTGAAATACTTGTCAGAATTGGGCATGTAGCCTAATAACTGGATTTACCTAGTCATATATGCATACACAATGTATTTCATGTTTCTTTGTTAAAGAGACACATACATAACCCTAAGAATATTATTTATTGGTAAGATGTTCAGGTAAACAATGAATTTTGAAGTGATTATATATGTTTTTCTTAAAAGATATTTGATAGAAACTAATGGTCGTCATAATGATTGTGGATGTAGGATGAACCAAAAAAAAAATTCTTGATTGATACTCTACACATACTATATCAGAGAGAAACTATGCTACGGAAGCGAGTAATCACCTAGGTTAAAGTGCAGTGGAATAACTTCATCAAAGAAGAGGCTGCCTAAGAAGATGAAAATTTTATGCATGAGGCATATCTCAGTCTAATACAAGGACAGGAAAACACCAAGGAAACTATTTTATTTGGGGGGGGGGGGGAAGTAATACCCATAGTAAATTGTAAATATCTTATTTACTTTCCTGTTGAATTTACTTTTATGGACTATGGGCCTTTGTTAAGGGTTGGGCATGAATATATGATGCATATAAATGACCTTTTAATTTCATATATTAATAAAATGTTTCCGATGGTCATCCATGTAGGTTATGATGGGGAAATGTGCTAAAGATAATTTCACATTCCATGTTGGGCGTGTGTTATATTCTTTCCACGACAAGTCTCACGCACGGGGAGTGTCACAAGGGGGGTGATAGCCCCCCTGTTTGTTGCGTCGGGCGCAACAGGGGGGGCACAAGGGGGGGGGGGGGTAGCCCCCTGTGTCGGGGGGTTTGTAGGGGGGTCATAGCCCCCCTACATGAGGTCCAAGGCAGCGCCTCAGGAAATTTTTTTTTGGACCATATAATAGGTGGGCGGGCCTACCTATGGTTTTGTGCATGAGCTTTACACATGGTTTTGGGCATGATAGTTTTCTTCCCATGGTATTTTGTAGATCAAATAAAGGGAACTATGATTACGTTCTAATCCAATATTAATGGATTGGGGTTTATGAATGCTTCGATATATATATATATATATTGTAACATTGGAAGGAATATAATGAAAAATCAATTTGGTAGTCCCAATTTTGGGATCCAAGCGAAAATCTATCTATATGTTTGTTTTATGTTCTTGCCATTTTTTATTTTTCTGTTTTAAAAGTTCGTTTACAGGTAATTTCTGTATAGGTTTATAACCTACATTTGGTATCAGATTTGTTTCAGGTTCAAGGGGACACCTTTGCTACTAGGGTTTTGCTCAACACTGTGGTAGACCCTCTTCAGTGGGTGTTGCGGGAGAAAGCTCCCTAGAGTTAAGGTTGAGAACCCCAACCGATCGAAGGGAATCAATCAACAAAAATCCATCAATCACACAGTCCTAATACATGAAATACTAAAGTACGGTTAGGAGAAAGTACCCGTAGTTCCTACATTTGGTGTGGTTCCCGTAGGGTCCAAACTCTCTACTTCATCCAAGGCTATAAGACCTGTAATAAAGTTCATAGAGGCATGTATACAATAATTAATTCAATGTATGTGCATGATATGGATGTTAGATCATTAAAAATAAATATATAAATCATGAATCATAAATTATAAGATCATAACATGAATTATAACATAATATCATAACAGTCAGGAACAAGACACAACTTATTTATTGATATCAACAAAATAATATGAAATAATACAACCTAATTTGACCATGGCTCCAAGAGAAAACCTCCTCTGGATCCGTCCAACCCAATCCTCAACAATCATTCTCAAACATATACAAATGCAGGTCATATAATGGAATATGAACATGACCATGAGGAAACAAGGGTTTCCAATGACTGGGAGTGTAGGAGGCACAAGGAAATTTAGACTCTATCGGGGACCAATCGAATATAGTATCAATATCCTATCTCCTCCTCTTTCTCAAGGCCTTCCCATGAGATGTATTTATATCACCCAAAATTAGTTGATTCAGTTAGGCCACGAGCTCATGTAGGTGGGCTTTCAGTGAAAATCATAAAACCGGCCCAAAAAATAGGATATTATATATTTTTTCATATTTTAAATTATATATGCAAGTTCTATATGGATGTACCCATGTGTGTACACACTTTTTGAAGGGAAGAGTAATGTATGGAATTCAAAGCATTTTTTTTTTAATAACGTGATCAAGTTTGAAGGGAAAGGGTTGCCCAAGGCCATAGAACAAAGCATCAAAAATACATGAGTGCTAAATGATGATATAACAGATGTCCCCTAATATATGAGGTTATAATGAGTACATGATGGCCGAAACATATTAAGTTTATTAAGGAATCATGTGAGGACTTGGGAGGAGATAACCAGATTCTAGCCTGCCAAAAACCAACGGAAGAGATAAAAAAGAAGCTCATGTCTAAGGAGGGCACACCCATGCTCAAAGAACATAGCATCATAACTACAAGAGTGCTAAACAATTTTATAACATTGGGATATCTACAAGATCGATTCTTGTGGTGAAAGAAGATGGTGAGCAGTGGAAAAATAGAGATCGAGAAATTTAATGGCCACAGTTTCGACTTTTGGAATCTCAAGATGGAGGATCTGCTGGTGCATAAATATTAGTGGATCACGGTAGATCTAGGTACTATACCAATGAAAATTTAAGCATTAGACTGGGAAAAGTTGGATTAGAAGGCTAAGAGTGTAATATAGTTGTGCATCTTAGATTCAGTATTGTTGAATGTATTAGGGGAAGCTATGGCGAAGGATTTGTGGGACAAGTTAGAGAATTTTTACCAATCTAAGTATCTAGTGAACAAATTGTTCCTACAGAAAAAGTTGTATAACCTAAGGATGAAGGATGGAGACTCAGTGAAAGAGCATCTAAACTCCTTTAATATTGTGGGAACCCAGTTGTTATCTATTGATATTAAATTTCAGACAAAGATAAGTGCATCATTTTTTTGTCTTCTCTAGAAGATTCATGGGATAGTTTGGTTGTTGCAATAGCTAGAAATACAACTACCTTGAATTTTGATGAAAGAGTCTCATCCTTGTTGTCGGAGGAGATGAGACAAAAAATTATAGAGAGCCAGAATGGAGACGCCTTGTTTGTACGAGGATAAAAAAATAACAGAAATAAAAATAATTCCTCTACTAGGAGATCTAAATGTAGATGGATATCTAAATCTATAGGAAAACCTGTGAAGGTGTGCTGGAAATGTGGAAAGGAAGGGCACTACAAAAATGAATGTAGATCTAAAGCTCCTAAGAAAAGAAAGGGATCTGATGATGCTCCTTATGCAAAGGTGAAACCACCTGAGATGAAGGCGGGGATGTATACTTTGCTTCTCCTTCAAGTACACATGTAAAGCATGAGGCATGGTTGATTGAAGCAGGTGCATCCTTTCACTTGACTCCTCATAGGGTGTGGTTTTGCGAGTATGAGAAATATGATGGTGATAATGTGTTCCTAGGGGATGAAAGGAAGGCCAAAATCATTGGATGCAAAAAATTCAAGTTGAAGTTGCAAGGTTGAAGGATTAGAAAACTTCCCGGTGTTCTGCATATTCCCGCATTGACCAAAAATCTGATTTTTGTAAGCAAGATGGATGATGAAGGTGTAAAAATATTGTTCGAGAAGGATACTTGCAATATGGTTCAAGGAGATCTGGTATTGATGTGGGTATTTCAGATTGGAACTTTGTACAAGCTTCTAGGTAGCACTTTTGTTGATGGGTGCAACAATTTTGTGGTTCCTAAAAGTGGAGCTGAAAACCTTGTGGTCTCTCGAGAAAAGACCATGTTGTTGCATCAAATTCTTGGAAATACTAGAGAGAAGGGCCTTCGAATACTGCATGGTGATGGTATGGTAGAAGGTATGTCTAATTTCTTTGTGTATTTCTAGTTATATGAACGTTATGTATATGGGAAGCAGAATCGGGTGATTTTCCCATTTGGTGCTAAGAGGGTGAACCAAATATTAGAGCTTATGCACAGTGATGTGTTTGGACCTATGTTGGTTCCATCACTGGGTAATTATGTGTACTATGTATCATTTATAGATGATTTATCAAGGAATACATGGATATATTTCCTCAGGAATAAATCTGAAGGCTTTGTCAGGGTTAAATAATTTAATGCTCTAGTGGAAAACTAGACAGAGAAGAAGATAAAGGTGTTGAGGACAGATAAATGGTGGAGATTTCTGCAATAAGGAATTTTAAGAGTTCTGTAAGAAGTGTGGTATATCACGATAGAATACTACTCCATACACACCTCAACAAAATGGAGTTGCAAAAATAATGAACGGGACGTTGATGGAAAAGGCAAGAAGCATGTTCAATGGTGTCGGGTTAGGACATGAATTTTGGGCAGAGGAAGTGGAGACTTCATGTTACCTATTTAACAGATGACATTCATCAACGTTGGAGGATAAGACTCCACATGAGGTATGGACTGGTAAGAAACTTTTTCTTTCACATATGAGGGTATTTGTATGTGATGCATATGTACATGTTTCAAAGGAGAAAAGAGCCAAGTTGGATAGTAAATCTGAAAGGTGCATCTTTATATGGTATAGGGATGGTTTAAAAGGTTATAATTTTTGGAACCCATAAAAAAGGAAGGTTGTGTACAACTAAGATGTGGTGTTTAGAGAAGTTAAAGATGTTATTAAACATGAAGTCCTACCAAAGGATCCTGAGAAGATATAGCTTGAGCTAAAGGAGGAAGAATCAAACTCTAAAGCAGATTAGGAATCAGAATATGAAGAGCCACAAACTCCAATTGTGAGAAGATTAGTTCGAGAAAGAAGGAAACCAGAAATGTATAGTCCATCTGCTTTATGTTCAATTTTATTATTATTTATTACTGATGATGATCCTAGAACTGTCAGAGAGGCAGTATATTCGGTGTATGGAAAACTATGGAAAGAGGCCATGGTTGATGAAATGGTATCTTTTGATAAAAAAGAGGCTAGGGATCTAGTGGAGTTGCTGATTAGAAGGAAACCCATTGGAATCAAAGGGGTGTTTAAGAAGAAGATGAATGCAAAAGGAAAGGTGGAGAAATACAAAGCTCGGTTGGTAGAAAATGGTTATTCCCAAGTGCTAGGAATTGACTTTGGTGATATTTTTTCTATTGTTGCCATGTTAGCTTCTATTATATTACTTTTATCTGTTGCTACTGATTTTTATTTTTAGGTATAACAGATGGATGTGAAGACAAAATTTCTTTAGGGGGATATCAAAAAATAGATCTATGATGAGCACCATCATTAGGTACATTTTAAGGGTTTAATTTTCACCTTTTTAGCCTTATTGGTCTCTATTTCTCACATTTAATTTCATTATGGTCATATGTTGCTTAGTGTATATGATATATTGAGGGTTGTCATACTTCGAATGCCTAATGTAGTTTAAATGCAAGAAAATCAAGAGAATATGCCATTTTTTATTTTATTTTATTTTATTTTATTTATTTTTTATTTTTTATTTTTTATTTTTTTCTGAAGATTGCACAAGCAGGGCTCAGAGTAGATAGCTAGGAGTTATTGTAGGAGGTTGAACACCTCCTTAACTCCTAAAGGTAGCCAAGGGATACTCATGATTCACCTCCAACAACTCGAAATCAAAGACAACCAAGCAAGTGTAAGATCAAATAGAGCATTAGGTCCCTATATTACTAGTATAGTCCCTTATTGTTGTTAGTGTAACCCCAATATTGTTATTATTGTACCCTTGTAACCCCCATATTGTTATTATTGTGCCCTTAAATTATTATTTTTAGGTCGACTAGGATTACATTGTGGCCCCACTAGGATTACATTGTGGCCCCATGGACTCTATATAGAAAGGAGGTTTTGTAATTTGTATCATCCAAGAATTGTTCATTCATGTAATGTATTGGAGGTTTCCCCCTCAAAGTGGATTATTTATAAGGCATTTATATCTCTTTTCTTCTATTTTTGGAGCTGGTTTCACAACATTTGGTATCAGAGCTTTGGATTCTAGGGTTTCGCTGCTCCGAACCGGTCATCGTGGCATAATGGAATTTTCGCTATAACTTGTTTTCTACGAAGGTTCAGAAGCTGAAATTTTTAGAGTGCGAAGCCAAACTCCTGAGTAACATCATTGCAAAATTTTAGAGCTTGGTTCACAATATTTTCGGAGATATGATCTGTGGAAGTTAGGGCTTTTTTCAGGCTCCTAAATTTAACCTAAACAGGTCATCACGGTATTTGCGCTATAAAGTTTTTTTCAACGAAGTTTCATAAGCTAAAATTTTTAAAGAGAAAATCTGAAATCCTAAGGAACATCGTTGCAAAATTTCAGAGCTTGGTTCTCAATATTTTCAGAGATATGATCTGTGGAACTTAGGTCTTTTTCAGGCTCCTGAATTTCATCTCAAAGAGGTTATCGTGGGAAAATCTTCATAAATTTCTCTCTGAGCATCCGATTGAAATGATGTAAAAAATGGCCACAGGTACATGGAATGTAGTTTATTTTCTATAAATTTTAGAGAAAAAGGAGGAAAAGTGACATTTGGCAAGTCGTACAAGTTCGCTCTACTGAACTATTCCATAATTGGGTCATTGTGGGAGATTGGACATAACTTTTCCTTGAAGAATCCAAATTAGGTCAGATCTGTGTCATTTGAAAGAAGCTTTAGAGGGATACTACAAGGCCGAGTTTTAGATATTGAGGATCTATGATTATAGAGATAATTCAATTTCAATATAGATCTCCTCAAAAGCAAGTAAAAGGTGTGTATATTTTTTTTCCCAAATTGCATAAGTCTTGTTTGAAGAATCAAGTTGAATTAATTCCAAGGGCATATTGTAGAATATATATCAGTATTATATTCTAAAATGGCCCCTACAAATAATTCAACACCCATTAAGCCTTTATAAGGCTCTACTATGACTCCTGAAGATGAAGAATGGCAACATGACATATCAAATTTACAAGAGAAAGTGCAACAAATTTCGCTCTCACAAAGAGCAACAAAAAATGACATGGAAGTTTTGAAGAAAGGCGTGGAAACTAAGATGGATGGTTTGAAAAATAGCATGGAAGCTAATATAGATGGCATGGAAGCTGGCATGGAATCTAAAATGGATGACATGGAAGCTAAGATCGATGAAAAAATGGAAAACATGAAGAATGATCTAAAAGAAGACATGGAAGGTTTGGCAAAGTTGATACAACAAATGTTTCCTAATGGTGAAAAGATAGTAGAGGAAACTCATGATGAGAACAAAATAAATTCTAATCGTGATTTCATAAACTCTAATGTTGGCAGGAAGAACCACCATATTACAAAAATGGATATGAGGAAGTTTGATGGAAAGGATCCTGTAACATGGATACTACAGATGGAGCAAAATTTTGATCTCAATAATGTGAAAAACACACAAAAGGTACGCATTGCAACTTTACATTTAGAACAAAATACATTTGTATGGTATCAATGGATTTTCTCCCATAAAAAAATTGTCAATTGGTCAATTTTTACGGAGGAAATGATAACACATTATGAGGATACAAAGAGCAACACCTTCTTTAGCCAATTGATAAATCTCAAACAAAAGGGTTTAGTGGGGGGGCACATTGAGGACTTCCAAAAAATGAATATAAGGGTAAGTGATATTCCAGAGGAACACAAGATTGATCTCTTCATAGGTACTTTAAAGGATAACATCCAACATGAAGTTCGTGTTTTGGAACCTGATTCATTGGAGAAGGAATTTAGGTTGGCAAGAAAAATTGAATGTAAAATTATGGTGACAAGGAAGCCTACCACTCACTTATATAAAGAGGGAAGTGTTGCTACTCATAGATTTCAATGACCTACAAGGTTGACACCACAAAAATTGGAAGAAAAAAAAGAAAAAGGGCTTTGCTATAGTTGTGATAGAAAATAAAATAAAGGTCATAAGTGTGCTGAGAAGAAATTATTTTACATAGATTGTAAAGAGGAATAAGAAAATGAACAAGAAGAGGATATACACCAGGAACCAACCCTAGAAGAGGAAGAAATGAGTCCGACCATATCGTGTAATGCATTGGTAGGAATTACCACTCCTCAAACTCTCAAGATAGAAGGACATACCAAGAAGAAAAGGGTAATAGTGTTGATTGATTCAGGTAGTACCCATAATTTTATTCATTGTAAGGTAGCCAAGGAATTGAATTGTTTCCTATACCCACCACCAGAATGTCAAGTGATGGTTGCAAAAGGAGGAACTATAAATTGCTCTGGAAAATTCCATCATATCAAGCTAACCATAGGGGAATATGTATTGAATAGTACAATGCTTTCCATTCCTATGGGAGGTGTCGATGTTGTACTAGGAGTAAAATGGTTACAATCTTTGGGGATGGTAGCTTTTAATTTTCAAGAACTTTTCTTGAATTTTTTTTCAGAAGGAAAGGAAGTCGAATTATGGGGTATTGCAGGGAAGCCACGAAATATAATAATCTATAATGTCATGAAAAATATTCTAGATAAATAAAAACGAGGCATAATTGCACAATTATGCTCACTAGAAGTTCCAACATCAAAATCATCTATTTCTGCAAATATCCAAAAAGTCTTGGACAATCATCTCAAGGTTTTTGAAACTCCCAAAGGACTCCCACCTATGCGTGATCATGATCATTCTATTCATTTAATTCAAGGAATTGTTCCTCCAAACATCAGGCCTTATGGATATTCTTATGTCCAAAAGAGCGAAATTGAATGTATGATTGCAGAAATGTTAGAGGTGGGTATAATTCAACCTAGTCAAAGTTATTTCTCTGCTACTATAGTATTGGTACACAAGAAGGATGGATCATGGTGCATGTGTCCCGATTATAGGGAGCTCAATAAGCTCACCATTAAAGATAAGTTTCTCATTCATGTGATTGATGACTTATTGGATGAATTACATGGAGCAATTTATTTTACCAAGTTGGATCTTTGTTCAGGATATCATCAAATTAGAATGAATATTGAAGATATTCCGAAAACAACATTTTGAACTCATGAGGGTCATTATAAATTTTTGGTTATGCATTTTGGCCTTACCAATGCACCTTCTACATTTCAAGGGTTGATGAATTCCATTTTCAAACCCTTCCTTATAAAATTTGTGCTAGTATTTTTTGATGATATACTAATCTACAACAGGTCTTGGAAGGACATGTTCAACATGTTGACAGGGTGCTCAAAATATTGCAGGAGAAACAATTATATGCAAAATCATCCAAATGTTTCTTTGGAGTACAAGAGGTGGAATATTTGGGTCATATTGTATCTCACGAGGGTGTTAAGGTAGACCCTAACAAAATTAAAGCCATTAAGGAATGGAAAGTCCCCACAACCATAAAGCAGTTGCGAGGATTTCTCGAGTTAATAGGGTATTATCGCAAGTTTGTTAAGAATTATGGGAGAATAGCAGCACCTCTAACAACATTATTGAAGAAAGATGCATTTTCATGGACTTCTAAAGCAACTAAGGCCTTTGAACATCTTAAAGAGGCAATGTGCCTAGCACCGGTCTTAGCTACGCCAGACTTCACAAAAACCTTTATTGTGGAATGTGATGCCTCAGGAAATGGAATTGGTGTCGTTTTAATGCAGGAAGGAAGACCCATTGCTTTTGAAAGTCGTCCAATCAAAGGAAGGTATTTACAGAAACCTATTTATGAGAAGGAAATGTTAGCAATACTGCATGCACTAAAGAAATGGCGAACTTACCTAATGGGAAGACACTTCAAGGTAAAACTGATCATGATAGTCTTAAACACTTTTTGGAACAAAGACTATCTTCAGAAGAGCAACAAAAATGGGTCACAAAGATGTTGGGTTATGACTTTGAAATAATCTACAAAAAAGGAAAGCTTAATGTTGTTGCAGATGCACTCTCAAGAAAGAATGAAGAGGTGGAATCATTTCTTTGTGCCATTTCTATTATCCAACCAGATTGGATAACCAAAGCAAGAGATGAATGGAAGAAGGACAAAGATGTATGGACACTCATTCAAAAGTTGCAGCAAGATCCTAGTACATCTGATACATTTAGTTGGAAAATGATTCCTTATGGTACAAAGATCGCTTATATCTTTGTAAGAATTCCCAACTAAAACAAAAGATTCTTCTGGAATTGCACACTTCTCCTTTAGGAGGACACTCAGGATTTTTAAAAACTTACCACAGGGTGAAGAAAGAAGTTTTTTGGGATGGCCTTAAATCTGATATTCGAAAGTTTGTGGCGGAATGTTTGGTTTGCCAGCAGAATAAAGTGGAAACAATTAAGACCCCGGGACTTCTACAACCTTTATCCATTCCAAGTCAATGTTGGGAGGAAATTTCAATGGATTTTATCACAGGTTTACCTAAGTCCGAAGGAAAGAGTGTCATCATGGTGGTAGTTGATAGAATTACCAAGTATGCACACTTTTGTGCATTATCTCATCCATTTAAAGCAAGTACAGTTGCTACTACATTTATGGACAGAATTCAAAAGCTACATGGAAGCCCAAGGGTTATTGTGAGCTACAGAGATCCCATTTTTACTGGAAATTTTTGGACGGAGTTATTTTCTTGTTTGGGTACTCAATTAGCTCATAGCTCATCTTATCATCCTCAATCCGATGGTCAAACCGAGATAGTAAATAAATGTTTGGAAGGATATCTTCGTTGTTTTGTATCTGATAAACAAACACAATGGGTCAAGTGGTTACCTCTTGCTGAATGGTGGTATAACACTTCCTTCCATACCGCAGCAAAAATGACCCCATTTATGGCACTTTATGGATATCATCCACCATCCATCACATCATCTTTAAGGGAAAATTCGAAGGTTCAAGCAGTGGAAGATCACATCGAACATCAACAAGAAGTTCTCCAACTCTTAAAGGATAACCTGAATTTGGCACAAAATCGAATGAAACAACAGGCAGATCAACATCGCAGCGAGAGAAGTTTTGATGTAGGAGATTGGGTATTTTTACGGCTACAACCATATAAACAAATGTCCTTCAAGCAAGCTAAGAAGGATAATAAATTATCGCCAAAGTACTATGGTCCTTACAAGGTGTTGCAAAAGATTGGTACTATGGCATACAAATTGGAGCTTCCTGCTTCTTCACGAGTGCATCCAATTTTCCATGTTTCATGCTTAAAGAAGGTTATAGGTGAAAATCTTCCAGTTCAAACAATATTTCCAGAACTTGATGAGGAAGGAAAATCATATCAAACCCAAAGCTACTACCAAAACCGTAATCCTGATAGCTACTAAATCTGGATTAATTTCGGGAGAGTATCTCATCAAGGAAGAACTTACCCACTGAAGATTCTACATGGGAGGATGAGAATTTTATACAAAAGAACCCAGAGCTACTCAAGCGTTGAGGACAACACTTTTTTGAAGGAGAGGGGCATGTTAGGTCCCTATATTACTAGTATAGTCCCTATTGTTGTTAGTGTAACCCCCTTATTGTTATTATTGTACCCTTGTAACCCCCATATTGTTATTATTGTGCCCTTAAATTATTATTGTTAGGCCGGCTAGGATTACATTGTGGCCCCATGGACTCCTATATATAGAAAGGAGGTTTTGTAATTTGTATCATCCAAGAATTGTTCATTCATGTAATGTATTGGAGGTTTCCCCCTCGAAGTGGTTTATTTCTAAGGCATTTATATCTTTTCTTCTATTTTTGGAGTTGGTTTCACAACATGGAGCCAAGCTCCACTTCTCTTGAGTTCCAAGGAGAGAAATCACCTACTTTTTAGGGAGTTGTTGGTATCTACCCCTTTAGGCTAAATATGGCAGAGAAAGAGCTCATTAGGATTCAATATTTGGAGATATATAGAGCACTCTTAGATCTTGTAATAGATATTTGTGACTTTCATATGCTATGTAATAGAATTGGTTATGAAATAAATTGAGTATTATGTTTCTTCTTCACTGAGTTAGTTTCAGGGAGATGAATTTGTGGGTTAGGGCCCAATCCATTAGCTGCAATCTCTATTATGTATTTGTGTTTACCTTTTATGTTGTTGTATTTATTTTACTTACATTTCATCTCACTGTATTTATTTTTCTTCCATTTCAAGCATTGTATTTAGTTTTATTACATTTCATATTATTGTGTTTGGTTTGATTCCATTACACGTTGATGTTATTAGTTTATTTACCTTTCATGTTGCAGTAGCATAAAAAACTCTAAAATTGTGTGTTAAATCCTCCCTCTCTCACCTCTTCCATTAGGATTTGAGGAGGGTAGATATTTACCACATACCCAAATTTTCTTTCAGTTTATGATTTCTTGGAAACGTTATATAGGTTTCTTTGTTCATCATGAACATGTTGTAATTGCAGAGTTAGTTTTATATTTTAAGTGCATAGGTAGGTTTTCTTAAATTCAAATCATATTTTCCACCATTTTCATAATAGATTTGACAATTATAATTGCATGAATAGGTATTTTTCTTGCAGGTATGAGTAAAGAAGTAGAGGAATACTCCACCAACACCATTAGCTTTAGTTTCCACCCCTCATCAACCAACCTCAACTAAATTGCCTTCAGCCCTGTTTTTGGACATCTCCACCACAACACTGAGACCCACCTTGGAGGTGCAAGACATGCTTTGAGAGAAGTTTTTCACTTGGCCAAAGGGTTGGCTACCTTCCATCCACCTAGATAAACCTTCATTTCACCTCTCCTACCACTTTCCTCTCCACTTTTCACCTCAAAATACTCTCAGCGTGTTTCCTATCACATTTCAGAACATCGTGTAACACTAGAGGAAATCTTGTAGTTGATACTATAACAGCGCCAATTAGTCACTTATTTAGCCCAAAAACTTTCTTTCACCTCATCTAGACATGGCACAACCTCCAAGACACCTTCAACTCTAAATCCATGAGTCCAAGACCCTCTTAACTCACCTTAGCGCCCCCTTCTTTTGTTGCAAAACAAAGTTATTTACAAGAATAGTTAGGTCATTAATAGATGTATTGTTAAAAAATAGCAATCAAGCATGAGATAAATAGATTTCAATCAATTATTTGGTTCAACATGTGCGCCTAGATTAGTTTCCCTTTCTGCAAGTTCGGTTCAGCAATTTAAATCATGAATGCCACTTATTTTAACTTTATTCCTTAAATTAAGTTAGGTGTGGATTTCCTTTCTTTCAAATACCTATATGAGTCTTTATGATCTAGAATATTTTCTTATTTTGATGATAGATTAATGGTCATGAGTTATTTTTAGTCTTAATTTTCATTCAAAAGTGTGATAGACTTCATATCCTAGCAATAACCCTAGCTGTAGCACCCCATCGTAGAACTAAGAAGAGGATGGAATGAGTAGAATGCATCTGTTGTGTATATAGCATTATCTCCTCCAAGGTTGTACAAACCCTGGGTTAATAAAGTAAAGTAGAGTAGCCTTTGGGAGTTTCAACACTCTTGGTTCAATACTAGGGCTCACCACTTTTTGGCGCCTTGCTGAGGAGGTGCCTAAGAAGATGCTTTGATTTTGATTTAGCATTATTTTATGCTTTTATTTTGCATTTAGTTCCAAAATATTGAAAAATACAAAAACATTTTGACTTTCATGCCTCTTAGGAACAAGGATAACCAAGGAAAATTTTTACCAAATACCCCCACATCCCCACACACTCACCCTTCACTCTTCATTAGTGAATGTGAAGTTGAACACGCCATAGGCGAGCCACTTGAAAATTTTTAAGAACCTATTGGAGAAGAAGAAGAACTTGCTTCACCTAAGGAACCTACTTCACCAATTCAAGTCATGGTTGAGACTGGGACCCAAGGAGTCTTTCCCATTAGGGAAACAGATAGGGAAACTAGAATGAAGAACGTCAATCCCTCGACCCTTCCACACTTCCATGGACTTAGTTCTGAGGATATTGACACCTTCATGTTGGAGTTCCCTATTTTCTGCGTGACCTATGAATATGCATCAGATGACCAGAAGCTAAGACTATTCCCATCCACCCTCAAGGATGCATCCTTGCACTAGTTCATGGGTTTTCTTGGGAACAACATCACTACTTGGGCACAGATGAAATATTCCTTTAAAAAAAAATATAGAGAATACTGTAGGTCTAAGGAAACCAAAGAGGAAATATTTAGGATGACTTTGGGACCTGATGAATCCCTCGAGGATTATGAATAAATATTCCAACTGAGCTATAAAAGATCGAAATGCACCCTTGATCCTGGATAACTTAAATTGGTACTTCTCTGAGGGATCAGGGAAGAGGTGATAGAAACCCTTAATATTGATCTACATTATGGATCACAAAATTCTTAGATCTAACCCTTAATTTGCTATCTGGAGAATAATTTTACCAGTTTCCTTATGAGGACATCAAAACTATCTTTAGAAATCACTCTAGGGCAGCTAGGAAGAAAGGTAGAGCTAGCCAAGGCATGAAAAACACCCCTTCCTCTTCCACCTCCATAAAGAATGAGATTGGAAATATGTTAGAGGATTTCAAAAGTGAGATGTTTCACACCTTTTATTTTCAAATGGACACAATGCAGATCAAGAGGAAGTAAGAGGAAGAAGATAGGGCCTTGGCAATATTCTTCCCTAGATGTACTAGAAAACATATTTAGAATGAATTTCCACTAAATTTCATAGAGGTTTTCCTAGTCTGTGAAGAGAATCATGCCACATATAATTGTCCCTCCTTACTTGGGCTCAAAGTTGTATATGAAGGTGGGGAAGGAGGACTTGAGCAACTATGTTTCCTAAATCAGAGGAGGACTCAAGGGCCTCGGTCATATCAACATGGTATGAAAGGTGCACCTTAATCCTACTATCATAAAAATCAGAATGCACCTATGCAGTCTTGGTACACATCCACTCCTCCATCATGGCCTAAAACTCATACTTGGCCTTACAACCCCCCATATCACCCTTAGCTTATGAACCAACCATTCCATCAATATGTTCCTCAACCACCTCAGTGGAGAAACCCATCACAAAGGTGGAGGCCCCAACAAAATAAACCACCAGCTTTACTTCCTCCACCCCAAACTCAACCTCATATCACCCATTCTTCTCCAACTAAGTTTCCTCAGATGCCTGCCGAGCCCAATCCAAACTCGAAAACCAAGCAGGCACAACAGTTTTATCGTTGGGAAACATCCTATCCAGCTTATATTGTGGAGATACATGATATCAACCTCAATTCGGGAAGAGTACTCTGAGACAATCATCCTCCACATCCACCTGCAGAGGTTGAGGAGGAAAAGGAAGAAAGCAACACTGAGATCCAAAATCCTCCTTTTCTTGAGCGCATGTCCACTCTAGTCAGCACACCCTGGAAGAGACTAAACTTCTGGGAGAATTGAAAAAATTGTGTTTGAAAAGACCCCTTCTCTAGGCCATTAATGATGTTCCTATTTTCAATAGGCTCATCAAAGGAATTTTTTTTAAGAAAACTAGGAGAAAGAAGAAAGACACACCCACCATCAATGTAGTGGGACAACTGTGGGACTAAATAGTGGGAAGGGTGATTTTACTAAAGTACCTAGACCCTGGAAGTACAGTAGTGGATGTACACATTGATGGTGACATAGTTTCCAATACTTTGATTGATCTTGGGGATACCATCAATGTGATGACCAAGGAAACTATGCTTAAAGTCAACCTCCAATGAGCTTTGAGAAAGATGACTACTGTTATGCAACTTGCAAATAGGTCCACAGTAGCTACAAAAGGAATTTCTGAAGATGTTGTGGTCTCAATCGACTCTTGGGAATATCCTATAGACTTCCTAGTCCTCCAACCAAAAATGAAGTTTAATGGATATCCTCTCATTTTAAGAATACCTTGGTTAGCCACTATCGATGCTTATTTCAGCTATAGGGCCAAAAACATGACTATAAAGAATGGGCCCATGACTAAATAGTCGGTATTATATCCTCCTATCCAACCTTCCATTGACCATGACCTACCTTTGTGGTTGGAGGATGAAGAAGAAGAAGATGAAGTATACAGTACCACACCATACCCCATTTTTACCATATATATTGTTCTTAAAGCGGGGCAACCTGATGAGGACGAGCTCATTGACCACATATTTCAAAACCAACCCCCCAATGGCATTCCACTCAATGACCTAGTCAAAGAATCTAAAATCCACCCTTGGATGGAGCTACACTCGGTTGATTCAACCTTTGAAATCACCAAGGTTGTGGAATTTGGCCCATCAAAATATCTGAAGATTAACTCATCCCTCTCATCCAAAGAAGAAGAGAATTTATTCCAAATCTTGTAATAAAAAATTGATGCATTCTCTTGGGACTAAAAATACATGAAAGGGGTGCATCCCTCTGTGTGCACACATGATATTTATATTAAAAAATGATGCAAGCCTGTGTGCTAACCCCAAAGGAGGATGAACCTAGCTCTAAAGGACATAGTGAAGGATGAACTGCAAAAGTTATTGGATGTGGGTTTCATCTATCCCATGTCAGATAGTGAGTGGGTGTCTCCTCTTGTTCTATTCCCAAAGAAGAAAGGAAAGTGGTGAATCCGTGTTGACTACCGGGAACTAAACAAAGCCACTGAAATGTACCATTTTCCCTTGCCCTTCATAGATCAAGTCCTAGATGGCCTTGAAGGGAAGAAATTTTTTTATTTCCTAGATGGGTTCAGTAGGTATAACCTAATCCAAATTAGCCCTAAGGACCAAGACAAGACTATTTTCACCTATGCCTGGGGCACTTTCGTTTACAGAGTCCTTCCCTTTAGCTTGTGCAATGCTCATGCTACTTTCCAGATAGCAGTCTTGAGAATTTTCTCTGAACTAGTCCATGACTCTGTTGAAATCTACATGGAAAATTTCACCCCTTATGGGTATGATTTCCAGGAGGCTCTCTCCAATTTTGGAAAAGTGCTGAGAAAGTGCATTGAAATGCATCTCTCCCTGAGTCCTAAAAAGTGTGAATTCTTTAAAAGAGATGGGATAGTCCTAGGCCACTCAATATCACAAGAAGGAATAAAAAGAGTTCATGTTCCTCAAAAGCAGAGAGATGTTAGGAGTTTCCTAGGTTTGGTTGGCTACTATATGGGGTTCATGAAGGACTTCAGCAAAGTGGCTTTACCATTATTTGGGTTTTTGGCCAAATATTTTGAGTTTTTCTGGTCTCTTATCTTTCAAGAAGCTTTCAAGCTCATTAAGGAAAAGATAACTACTACTCCCATTATTCGAGGTCCAAACTAGGTCCTGCCTTTCCACATCCACACAGATGCATCAGAAAAAGCTGTGGGGGAGGTCTTGGGGCATTTAGAAGAAAAATTACCCTATGCCATATATTTCATTAGCAAAAATCTGTCCAAAAATGAACTTAATTATATTGTCACAGAAAAGGAGCTTCCATCCATTGTCCATCCCTTAAACAAATTTAGGCATTATATTACTTATTATCGGACCTTTTTACATGCTGACCATGCATCCATCAAATATTTAATGAATAAGACTTATGTTAATTATAGAGTAATTATATAGTTGATGTTATTACTTGAACAGTTTGATTTAACAATTGTTGATCAACCAGGAAAGGAGAATGTTGTTGTCACTTTCTTATGTAGGATAATGCTACCTGTAGATGAGTAAGGGATGATGGATGATCAACTTCTAGATGAAAACTTATTGCTATATCAACATTCTTTGCTTGGTTTGCTGACATAACTAACTATTTGGTTGTCGAAGAGTCCCCTCTAAACCTTTCATCCAGGGAGAGGAGAAATATTATCAGGAAAAGCGCCCCTTTCACCTGGATTGGTGGAAAGCTCTTGAATTTGGATCTTGAACAAAACCTAAGAAGGTGTGTGAGAGAAGAGGAGGTTTTTTGACATCCTCTCGGCATGTAATGATGGTCCCTATCAGGGCCAATTTGCTGCTAATATGACAACCTTGAAAACTTTGCAAGAATGCTACTATTGGTCTACCCTCCACCAAGATGCTAAGAGGTACACTAGTAGATGTGATCAGTGCCAAATTATGGGGATACCTACACCAAGGGATGAAATTCCCTCGCGCCCTCAGGTGGATTTAGAGCGATTTTACAAGTGGGACATGGAATTCATTGGATCGATTTATCCAACATCCAGGCAGAAGAGGTATATCATATTCTGCACAGAATACTTGACAAACTGGGCTGAAACAAGAGTTGTAAAAGAAACAACAGAAGAGAAGGAAGTTGATTTTATGAGAGAGAATGCGTTCTACAAGTTTGGATACCCCAGAGAGGTATTCAATGATAAGGGGCCTCAATTTACATATCAGTTCATTGAAAAACTCCTAAGGCGGCACATGATAAAGCACAAGACTTCCTCTACCTATCATCCTCAAGAAAATGGCCAGGTGGAAGTGACAAATAGAGCATTGGAGACATCCTCACCAAGGTTGTGAGAAACAATATAAAATATTGGGTAGGAAGATTGGTGGAAGACATTTGGGCTTACAATACCACTTGGAAGACCACTGCATGGTTTATTCCATATGATTTAGTTTATGTGAAGAAATCTCTTCTTTCTATTGAGTTTGAGTACAACACCCTGAGAATGGAAACTCAATTAGACCTAGACACCACAAAGGAACAACAAGAAAGATTGTTGCAGCTAAATGGTTTGGATGAGTTCAAAATGTAGGACCTCCTTCACACATTGGTAATTCAACTAAAAAGAAAAGTTTGGCATGAAAAGCACATCAAAGAAAATACATTTCAAGAAGGAGATTGGGTGATGCTTTATGAATCCAGATTCAAGGACTTCAAAGGAAAATTGATGACAAGGTGGTTAGGACCTTATCAAGTAGAAAAATGTCATGACAATGGGGTTGTTAAAATCACAACCATAGATGAGGAGGGGATGCCCATGCTTTTCAATGGTCATAGGATAAAAATGTATAAGAAGCCCCTATCTAAGGCTAAGTTTATCAATTCAATAAACAGGGAAGTGAATGTCATTGGGAACTCCATGGTTTCCAGCCCCTCACCTTCCTAGAAAAAAAAATGAAAAAAATAAATAAAAAAATAAAGAGGCATGGGTGAAAAACTCTTTAAGGTATCCAAGGCCAACTCCTGGGTTGAAAACCTCTATGAGGCAATCCCGGAGAAAAAAAGAAAAAAAACAAAGAAAAATAAAAATAAAATATCCTTGGGCGAAACCCTCTTTGAGGTGCCCAAGGCAGGCTTGTGGGTTGAAAACCTCTGTGGAGGCAGGCCACCTGTCTTTCAAAAGAAAGGGGGGGGGGGGAAGAGAAAAAAAAATGAAACAACACCTATGCACTCACCTATTTTTGTTTTTCAAGTTTTTGAAGGACCGTTGGGAACAATAGGAGCAACATTATTTCCCACTCCATGAGAAACCCTAACATGCATCCATCCATCCATTTCTCCCTCCTCGTGAGTAAAAACCCCATGTTTTCTTACTTGCTACAGTGCTACAAGAAACCTAGGCTACTACAGGAAACTCTATGCCACTACAAGAAAGTCATCTGAGAGAGAGAAAGCTCAATCAAGGAAACCTAACCCTCAAGGAAGACATGAAAATCATTATTTTACCCATATCTACCACTCCTAACCATCACTCCACTCCATGCATAAGTATTGACTCACTAAACCCTCTCTTTCGCCATTATGAGCTACTTCAGCTAAATATGTACACAGGGCCTCTCCCCTCTACACCACTCCATTCACTCCATAATTCCATCCCTAGCATCGCTGCACTACTTTTTCTAATTTCACAGCTAAGTGGAGCTCCAAAGTAGTAGGAAGAGGATTGCTACAGGAAGATGATCACTTCCTATAGCAATCCTATACATGTCACAACAAGCCAAAAATGCAAGAGGTGGCTGATGAAGATGGCTCCAGATGATCACCATAGGACTCTGGGAGGAAGGCCACACCAGCAACAACACCCGAGGATCTCCATGAAACAATTGCAAAAGAGTCAGTGAACAAAAATAATAATAAGAAGCTCACTTAGACATAAGCTACTGACTCAGAAAATATGCATAAAAAAAACACAGAAAATAAAAAACATTGATGCCTATCACCAATCTCCAGCTCCCTGCATCAAAGAAATTCTACAAATCCTTAGTAGTAGGTACGCTCAGGCATGGCTCCCTCACCCTCTCACTATGCATCATATTCTAAAATGAATTAATGTCGATAATAGAGAGTTAAAAAGGAAAAAAGGTGGTCAATTAACTTGGCCACCCTCGTAGTGTTAAAGTGAAGGAGAATTGTAGTTTTTCATGTCACCTAGGCTGTCAAATCAGCTAAGGAAGAAGTCATGAGGAGATGGCAGTAATTCCGAGGTAGGTAGAAATGATTTGCTTGAGTGGGTCCAATGGTCCAAAAGAGGAAACCTCGTGCCAAATCCAAGTCACCACTCTACTCCAAGCCCACTCAATTTGGAATAAAATGTGCTTTGGCCCACTCTCCTTCATTCTATTGTGCATTTCAAAAACAGTTAGAGAAGGAGAGGGACAGGAGCCATCGAATAATTTTGCACCAAGGTAGAAGTTGCATGCAAGCTTGTGCTATAAGAATTCTGCTGAGGCAACATGAAATATACAAGAAGGCTACCAGTGATAAGAATTTCCATAAGAGCCACTTACAAATGGTATTGACACCCAATACCACCATTTCCCAAGAAAGAAACATCATAATGCATAGGTAAGTGGATGTCACCCCACCATGTTATGAAATTTTTCTTGACAAGATTATACACAATCACAACAATAATTCAAAATTTAAGAGGTTGTTAAAAGAAGTAGGGTCAAGAAAGTTTGAGTTTGTGTTGAATTTAGTTCTGAGGTCCCATATCACTAGTGTTATAAGACAAAAACCATCCAGCCATCTCCATAACACATGTAGGAATTTACAGGGTAAGTTCCTTAGATCATACACCAAAGGTCACTACTCACGAATAGATCACAAATCAGTACAACAGTATTTGACATGCTTAAAACCCTCAAATAGAGAAACAGTCCAGGGCCCAAGCAAACACGACCACTTTCAGAAATTTATTAATATAAAGAAATAAATTTTACATAAGCTTCTCTCATAAACGATCATCGGAAAAATGACCCTCCATGCTCTTTAAATAGATATCATGGACCAATCGGGTGTTAAGCCATGGATCAAGTGTCGGTAACACCGAGGAGAGAATGAACCGTCAGATAACTACATATTGTGCCTGTCGGATTATAAGTTACAAAAGTACATAGTAAAGAAACACACTTTACCTAACTCTACGCTAGACCAAGTTATACTTAACTATTTTCTATCTATCGGAATATCCTAACATCCCCCCTTAATAACAACTTGGGATAGGATTGAAGTATTTACAAAGGTGAAACAAAAGGAGAAGGAAGGAGGAATTAGAGCCTATATCCCCTTAATGATAAATTTCCTGAACTCCAAGCATAGATCAAAATTTGGTAAACTTCACTTCAGTGAGAGCCTTTGTAAATATATCAGTAACTTGATCATTGGTTGAACAATACCGTATTTCAAGAACACGATCATGAATGATATTTCAAATGAAGTGTATGTGTAGCTCAATGAGTTTCATGTGCAAATGTTAAATTAGACCTTTGCATAGCTGAATGACACTCTGATTATCACACCAAAGTTAGTTGGATGTTGCTGATGAAGACCAAATTCGGACAGGATCTGACGAAGCCATAGGGATTCCTTTCTAGCTTCAACAGCAGCACGATACTCTGCTTCTGTCGAAGAAAGAGAGATGGCACTTTTTTTCTTACAGTACCATGTAATGGGTCTTGAACCAAGAATAAATACATAACCTAAATTAGACTTTCGATCATCAAGGTCACCATCCCAGTCAGAATCAATGAAACCAATAAACAATGGAGATGCTCATGCACTGTAATGAATCCCGAACTGAACTGTACCTCGAATATATCGAAGTATTCTTTTAGATTATTTCCAGTGACTTTCATGAGGATTGTGCATAAACCGAGAAACAAGACCAGTGACAAAGGAAAGGTTGGGATGGGTATGGGTTAGATACAGAATTTTACCAACAAGTTGGTGGTATAAGGTAGCATAAACATTAGGGGAAGTACAAGTGATTGAAATCTTGACTCCAGACTAAAAGGGAGAAGGGGTTGGCTTACAATCTTCCATGTGAAAGTGTCGTAGAAGATCACAAGCATACTTGGACTGAGAAAGGGTAATACTGTCTTTGTATTGCAAAACTTGAAGACCAAGGAAATAATGCAAGTTTCTCAAGTCTGTCATTTGAAACTTCGTTTTGAGGCTAGAATTCACATGGTTTATATATCTTTGGGATCACTACTAGTAAGGATAATATCATCAACATAAAGAATGAGGATTATTAAGGACTTACACACTTTCTTGGTGTAGACAGTGATGTCAGAATGACATCTAGAAAAGCCATTATCTAAGAGAAAGATGTCCATTTTTGCATACCAAGCCCAAGGGGCTTGTTTGAGATGATAGAGAGACTTTGTAAGGTGAAAAACAAGGCTAGAGTCATTTTTGAGAAAGCTAGGGGGTTGTTCCATGGATATTTCTTCATGAAAGTCCCCATGTAGGATGGCATATTTAACATCCATCTGATGGACTTCCCATTTAAAGGAGGCAACAAGGGAAAGAAAAAGGAAGTTAGAATTCATTTTGGCAACAGGGGAGAAAGTTTCAGAATAGTCAATGCCTTCAACTTATGAAAATTATTTAGCAACAAGATGAGATTTATGTTTATCCACTTTTCCACCTGGTCCAAAATTTATTTTGTAAACCCATTTGCATATGATAATTTTTCTTCCCTTTGGAAGAGGAACAAGATCCCAAGTATTTTTTTCCAATAAGTAATTATATTCTTCATTCATATCTGCATACCAATCTGGATGACCTGAAGCTTCTTCAAAGGTGTCTAGATCAGGATTTTATAGAACTTGAGCCAATAAGGAAGAGGCTCTGTCGAATTGAGAACATGTACGATGTTGATCTGCAGGGTCACCTGCAAGAGAACCTGCTGCATCCATAGTAGAGCTGACCCATTTTGGAATTTGTGGAGCTGAAGGAAGATCCTAAGCAGGTGGAGGAGGATTTTCATCCTCGTTGTCATCATCCAAACTAGAAGGAATGATGTCAAAAGGAGAAGAGATAGAGAGAGGTGGCACATATGCCAAATTAGGCTCACAGGACAAAGGTGGCACTCTCGCCAAACTAAGCTCGCAGGCCGATATATTTTCATCAAATTTTACATCTATTCTAATGATTAAATTTTTTTATTTGGGTTGTAGAAGTCTATATCCTTTTAAAACTTCAAAATATCCAACAAAAATGCATTTTTCACTCTTAGGTTCCAAGGCTTTATGTTTCTCATCTGGAATATGGTCCCAAGCTTCACTTCCAAAAACATGAAAGTGACTTACATCTGGTTTGATTGAGCTCCAGGCTTCTTCTGGAAGTATATGTAATATTCAGAATTAGCTTTCAACTAGTTGGAAAATTAATTTTTTCTTTTGTCATTTAGATAGATGAATAAGAGGGTAGGGAGACCCATAAATCCCTTTAGTAGGATTAAAACCACTTCTAATGTCAATGTGGATCATCTTATCAGTTGAGTAAAGAACTCTTAGGTGTGAATGGACGTTGAAGCATGTGGGTGGGGTCAAGTTTGACCAAATCAACAACGCTAGCATGGAGGTAGTGGAGAGTTATTGAGGGACATATCAATATTAGTGGGAGCGATTATCCATGATAGTAGCATCTTTAATGAGTGGGACCAAGGGAGAGGAGGCTCACAAAGCATATAAGGAAGGGGATGGAAGCCATAGAATGCGTTTTGAATATTTTTTATGTTTGGTCTTTTATGAATTTCTACACGCTTCAGCTGTTTAGTGGAGTCTACTGTGCTGTTTAGCACAAGGGTTTTTTGAGCGGAAATACCACCCTCATTGTTATGAGGAATTATAGATTATGGATAAAACAAATTCCCTAAATGTGGTGCTATGCATTTAGAAAAATAGATAAAATAATTTGCATATACTTTTCCTAATAGTAAATAGACATACAGAAAGATGGAGAAACATACTCAGAGTCCAAGCTCTTCCTATTCTCCTTCTGTCGCTCTTGCTGTAGCTTCCAATCCAAGCTTGAACACCAGACTATTTCCTGCAAGTATAAACACTAAACAGAAAATATATTGCAATATACAGATGGCTATTCACTTTAATAAGTTAAATCAATGAAACATAAAACATATACATCAGATAAGAATCCATAATATGAAAGATAGAAGCTTATACAGATACATATGCAGAAATTAAGAAACAATATTTATTAATGAATAGAAGGGGAGGTTACAACCAGTGATTTATTTGATGTCACCAACTCTGGCATCATCCCAGCCTCATCACAATGAACATCTCTCCAGCAACATATCACTCAAATCAAACCCTCAATTGAGATTCCAACAACATTTCTCTACCAAATTTCTTCCTTCTCAAGCACTAGGATCTATGCTCAATTTATAGAATAGCTAAAGGTAGTTTCACGATCAGTGAATTTCTAATAATAGGCAAGACATGTTTCCCAGCTCAAAGGTGTTTAATCGACACATGGATTCGAAGTTTGACACATAAGCACTCTTCTAGAAGGCACTGGCCATGTGGAGATTCTGGAACAATGAGAATTTCGCTCCTAATTGACCAATTCACCCTTGAATGTCGGGAAGTGCTTTGCAGAGCACCCTTGAATAGAAGTAGCTGCATATGTAAAGCATTTAGTCCCTTGAGAGACTGCGTTGGTGAGCTCATAGGTGATATAACATGTACTTCAAATATTGGAAACCTTGCAATGGAAGTCATGGATGATTTGTTCTTGTTCTTTGTGTTAGGGCATGTAGCAACTGAAATTATAGGGGATGATAGACCCTTTTCATTGGTTCTAGGGATGTTTTACATTTTAACCAGGTCATTGGTAATGGTTCCCAAATTGACCTATAACAATTTCCCCCTAAAGCATGAAGTCATAATAATAATAACAATATTTTTTGGATGAGATGCTTTACACTGTGATGGGCTAGAACCGAAGCAGAGTGGCGACCTGCATCAATATTACAATAAATTACATCATGATATATCCTCTTGATCACGAATTGCTGAAGGAAGGCATTCCCATGCTCAGAACATAAACTATCTAATAACATGTACATAGTTCAGAAATTCATCTACATTGGAATGTGGCCCAATACATACATGCCTACAGATATAGGCCCATGTTCGGATGACGATCTGAATGTAATTTAACCATACAGATGATGTGTGCAAGAATCCTGAAATCGTAACCCGGATGGATGAAACTAGATCCTGGGTCTTCTTATATCGTTCACTCGATAGTTCGGGGACAAGTCTAGCCATGTGAATATATGATTTGTAGTCGAACATTGTAAGAGATCGTTTGATTACCAGCCAATAATGTGAGCTGTTACCAAATGCGAGAGAACCATTGTTAATGTCAATGGCCCTCAAGTTACTATAGTACATTCAGTAAAGCGTGAATATATGATTTGATGTCGAACTCCAAATAAAATCTTTCGGTCAAAAGTCCCGAAGTGAGGATCTTGTCGATACTGTAACAAGCCTCATGGTACTGGAATATGATGTTTCTAAGTGAACTTCTTGGATGATGATTTGACGTCGACGGGAAGTCAATTTATTGTGAAACGATAGTTACTGATTTCAGAGACAAAATGTGACTTGATATAGAAATGTTCAGGGATGAATGTCATGAGAATGAAGGTTTATGAGTATTGCATAACAATGAGTATTCACTGGATGACTTCTTTTGAACATATCGGCAACACTGAGATGAGTTGGCAGCATTGACCCAAAACCAAAGTGAAGGTATGATGAACCATAGGTATGAATGAACCATCAAGAAGATTACCCAACCCAAACAGTCACAATGATGGAGTGAAGTGTCATGTTCAAGAGCGACCTGCTACCGTAAAAAGTTATGTTTACTTTCCCAAATTTTCCCCGGTCATTTGTCAACCAGTACCTCTTTATTTTTTTAACAAGATTGAGGAGGATAACATATGATTGATCTATAATTCAACCCTTCGGGCGAATAATGTATCGCTATTTAATAATTTAACGAGTCTAGCGATGAATGAAACTCGATTCTTGCCATGATTGACAAGCCCGTCGCTATTTTATGTTTTAATGAGCCTAAAAAAAGTGCCAGCCCAGTCCTTTTTCATATTTAGAGAGCTTGAAAAAGAGGACGAAAGAAAAATCTATAAGCACTTTTTTGTAAAGTTTTCGCTCAAATCCAAAAAAGTGTAAAATAATATCTAAGAGAACCTCCTAGCCATGTTCGACTAAGGCATTCCTTTTTCGTAAATAATCTATCTCAATCCGGAAAAGAGTTAAACTTATACTGAGTAGATATCAATTCATTTACTTTTATGAGCTTGAAAAGGCAAGTGCTTGGCAATCTTTTCACATTGTCAGAGTTTGAAAAGAGGTAAAAGAATACTCCAAGAGTTCCTTTTTCGTTGTTATCGAAGCTCAAAAAGGAGATAAAAGTGCGCTTCAAGTCCTTCATTTTTAACAAAGCTCGAAAAATAAGGATAAAAGTATGCTTTGTGGTCAAATCATTCTTGAAATAAATCTGGACGACCAATATGCTCAACAGTTGCAAAACATGTTCAGAACAATATCAAATGGATTAAAAATACCCGTTTCATGATAAAAATACAAAAAAACCATAGTCGCAGCAATAAATATGATTTTACAATAATCAAATGACCAATTAAAGGAGTTTTACTATTCATTTTTACCATTTGAAAGTTACCATTTTCATTTTGGAGCTTTGAACATGTTTTTGCCCCCGAACTTCAGCCGTTGATTGTGATCAATTTAGTGGATATTTCTCATCGTTGTTTGATCCAGGTTAGTGCCATGAACCCTCTCTTTCTTTCAGTAGTCAATTGATTTCCTTTCATTGCAAATTTTTAGGGATTTGGGCCCCTTAGGGTAAATTATTTTTCCAAAGAGGGCAACACACCCATGAGCATCGAAAAATGTGTTGTGGAGCACCTAAATTGAAGCCTAGGTGCATATGCAATGCATTGTCCCTTGTTCAAGACTGCATTGGGCGCAATTCACATTCTTGATTCTTGCATTGTACCCAAAATTTGCCTTATTTTTTGCATGAAAAGGATTCTAATGAGTCTTATGGTTATGTTTTAGGATTTCATCAGACTAGAATGATGATTAATTGGAGAGAAAGAGAGCATGAAGAACAAAATATGATTTCCCTAAATGGTCCTAGTACAGTAAGAGCCCTACGAGATTGTGGGAAAAAAATAGAACTCTTGGAGTTCCTAGTTCGAGCATGGGATCCAGCTATTGAGGCATTTCTCTTTAGGAACAAGGTGGTTCATATTACAGTGGAGGATTTATATTTTCTGATAATATTTTTGAGGAGAGGCTTACCTATTTCTCTCTGAGAGTCTACTCTCGGAGGAGAGACTGTGAGAGATTATGATTTGTAGTATTGAAATCCAGGGGAAAAGCCAAGAAAGGATGGGAAAATAAACATCCGTGACGTTTGATATTTTCCTTTGAGAACCATTATTTTCATGATTGCAAAAATTATCAGCACCGTTACAGTACATGTAGGGAATAGATCATATATGCAGTATGCGCTAGAGTGCATGGAGCCAACAATCTTCAACTAGTCTGAAGTTGTACTTTCTCAGATCAAAGAACAACTGAACAAGGCAAAGGGAGGAAGGAAGAAAAAATTCAGTTATGTTTCGATCCTCATTTCATTTTCCTTAGAGTAGATTCCACTGATGCAACCTCATCATGTGACACAGGGTGTGTCTAACCCTAGAGATCTGAGGATGCAGACATGGGTAGAACTAATGCCTAGGCATGGAGGAAAATCATCCATTATGTTCTCGACTTCATTCTTTGCCTGGTTCAGGTGACTGTTTATCACCATCTATGAGTATGCATACACAGGCGTTTATTTCCAAGGAGATCTAGACTTAGACTTACCATAAGGCTCTCAGTGGGGTGCAATAGGTAAGAATGTTTTGACCATGTTTTTTTATTTTTATAAGGTTTATAAAAAAAAATTGTATTTTGATGTTTTCCCAAGACTAAACTAAAGTTTTAATTTAATTCAGATGTTGGTCGAGTTCAAACAATAGAGGAACTAGAGCATGGAGTGGATGAGCTAGCAAAGAGGGTTGTCGAGAGAGAAGTCCTTCAGGATTTAGACATTGCTGAGACTCTATCTGAGCTTCGACAGAAAATAGAGGGGTTGACCTTCGGGATTCTGGGTTTCCGTATCGAAGAGTTACCCATGCGACTGTAGCGCCACACTATAAGCATTCCTAACCGCTAGATGCGGTTACTGTGTAGGATAGCTAGATCGATAGCATCTTACCATGAGCATCACTATTTTAATTTTGACATGTTGCATACATTTTGAGGTCAGATGACCAATGTGTCTTGGGCACAATTTTTTGTGAAAACCTATAACTATCTATCTATTTGTTTTTAGTGTTTTTCTTTGTTTGTTGCATAATCCTATTCAATTATGTGAATGTATCTTTACATGTGTTGCAAATGTCCGTCTACAATGTGATTAGATAAAGAATCAGCCAATGTGTTCAAGTTTCTGCAAATGTGTTGATATTGAATAAAATCAAAGTGTCTTTCCAAAAGTCAAATCTTAGGAAAAAACGATGAAGTGTTGGATTTCTAACAGTAGAAACACTAGTAAGTTGTAATACCACAAGTTGTGAGTCAAAGCTTATGATGATGCAGTTAAACCCAAATGAAATGGCATCAGAGAGAAGTTTGATCAACGCGCTATACTCAGTGATATTGTTTGTTGATATACTGATACAAATACCTTGAAAACTCACTAACTCGTCGTTCGAAGCAAAAATGGCCCACCCTGCAGAGGATAGATTCTGCGTACTACGAGTAGCACCATCAACATATCCAACAAATGGTTCCAATGATTCAGACATCTGCGCTGAAATGTAAAGCAAATTACTAACGTCAATAAAAGTCTAAAAAACAAACTAAGACAGTGAATGCAAATCAACAACATATATATAATATAGTACCAAAAAAATACTATGCTCGTGATTAAGCATAGTAACATTTCAGACACAACCCATTTCAGGGTTGCGCCAACAAAATTCCATTGTAATCAACCAACTCATAGGCACCCTTAGAAAGAACTCTTTTGACAATATAGGGGCCATGCCATAATGGCTCAAATTTTCCTGTACCTATTACGTCAGCTTTTTGATCATAAAGAAGGACCAAGTCGCCCTTTGAGAAAATGCGAGGCTAGACATTTTTGTCGTATTGCACCTTTATACGTCTCTTATATGCTTCTTTGGCTAATTGGGCTTCACGATGCGTTTTATCAAGATGCATGAGGTTAAAAAGACACTCTTCTTCTTCTAAGGTGTCAGGTAACAAGTCGATTGCGAGTTTTAATGGCGGTGTTTCATATTGGATCGGCAAGATAGCTTCCAGATCATACACCAATTGAAAGGGAGTAAATCCGATTTCGTTTCTCACCGAGGTTCGATATGCCCACAAAATCGAGTACAAGATCAAATTCCAGTTTCTTTTATGAACTCCTATCATTCATTGAACCATACGTTTAAAAATATTGTTGATAGCTTCAACAAGTCCATTTGATTATGGATAATAAGGAGTAGAATTATCATGTGATAATCGTAACTTGGCAGTCAATTCAGTCATCATACGGTTTCAGAAATACTTCCCATGATCTGTGACTATAGCTTGTGGGACCCCAAACCGTGCAATGACATGATTAAAGAAAAACAATGCAGCTATATGTCCTGTGTTGTTGAATGTGGGCATCGCTTCGGCCCATTTGGTAAAATAGTCTACTACGACAATAATATAACCATGCCCCCCGGACGAATGAGGGTTATAGGTGATTAAGTCAATGCCCCATTTCGAAAATGGTCCTACAGAGACAACAATATGCATTGGCGTTGGCGGTTTGCGGATTTTACAATCAAATATCTAGCACGCATGACAACTTCTGACTGCGAGGATGCAGTCGAGAAATATGGCAGGAAAAAAGTAACCAGTGTGGGTTACTTTTGGCCAAACATATTTCGCGACTACATCCTCACGGTCAAAAGTTGCCATGCGTGCCACATATTTAATCGTAAAATCCACAAACCACCAGCGCCAATGCATCCTGTTGTCTTTGTAGGACCATTTTCGAAATGGGGCATTGACTTAATCACCTATAACCCTCGTTCATCTAGGGGGCATGGTTATATTATTGTCATAGTAGACTATTTTACCAAATGGGCTGAAGTGATGCCTACATTAAACAACACAGGAAAAACAGTTGGATTGTTTTTCTTTAATCATGGCATTGCACGGTTTGGGGTCTCACAGGCTATAGTCACAGATCATGGGAAGCATTTTTGCAACCATATGATGACTGAATTGACTTCCAAGTTAGGATAGTCACATGATAATTCTAATCCTTATTATCCACAATCAAATGGACAAGTTGAAGCTATCAACAAGATTCTTAAACGTATGCTTCAATGAATGATAGGAGTTCGTAAAAGAAACTGGAATTTGATCTTGTACTCGGCTTTGTGGGAGTACCAAACCTCGGTGAGAAACGAAACCAGATTTACTCCCTTTCAATTGGTGCATGGTATAGAATTTATATTTCCGATCTAATGTGAAATACTGTCATTAAAACTCGCAATCGACTTCTTACCTGACACCTCAGAAGAAGAAGCATGTCTTTTTAACCTCATCCATCTTGATGAAACACATCGTGAAGCCCAATTGGCCAACGAAGCACATAAGAGATGTATAAAGGCGCAATATGACAAAAATGTCTAGCCTTGCATTTTATCAGAGGGCGACTTGGTCCTTCTTTATGATCAAGAAGCTGACGTAATAGGTACAGGAAAATTTGAGCCATTATGGCATGGCCCCTATATTTCTGTTGGCGCAGCCCCGAAATGGGTTGTGTTTGAAATGTTACTATGCTTAATCGTGAGCGTAGTAATTTTTTGTACTATATTGTATATATGTTGTTGATTGGCATTCACTGTCTTAGTTTGTTTTTTAGAGTTTTCTTGATGTTAGTAATCCGCTTTACATTTCATCACAGATGTATGAAACTTTGGAATAATTTGTTGGATATGCTGATGGTGCTAGTCGTAGTACACAAAATCTATCCTCTGCAGCGTCGGCCATTTTGGCTCCGAACGAAGAGTTAGTGAGTTTTCAAGGGATTTGTATCAGTAGATCAATAAAAAATATCGTTGATTATAGCGCATTGATTGAACTTCTCTCTGATGCTATTTCATTTGGTTTTAACTGCATCATCATAAGCTCTGACTCACAACTTGTGGTATTACAACTTACTAGTGTTTATACTGTTAGAAATCCAACACTGCATCGTTTGTTCTTAAGAGTTCGACTTTTGGAAAGACACTGATTTTATTCAATATCAACACATTTCCAGAAATTTGAACACCTTGACTGATTCTTTAGCTAATCACATTTTAGACAAACATTTGCAACACATGTAAAGATACATTCACATAACTGAATAGGATTACGCAATAAACATAGGAAAACACTGAAAACAAATAGATAGATAGTTACAAAAATTTGTGCCCAAGACACATCCAGCGGTTAGGAATGCCTATAGTGTGGACCTATAGTCGCATGGGTAACTCTTTGATCCGGAAATCTAGAATCCCGAAGGTCAACCCCTCTATGTGTTGTCGAAGTTCAGAGAGAGTCTCATCCATGTTTAAATCCTAAAGGACTGCTCTCCCGACATCCCTCTCTATTGGCTCATCTGCTCCATGCTCTGGTTCCTCTATGGTTGAACTCGACCAACATCTGCATTACATTAAAAATTTAGTTTAGTCTTGGAAAAACATAAAAATAAAAAAAAAGTGTATAAACCTTAGAAAAATAAAAAAACATGGTCAAAACATTCTTACCTATTGCACCCCACTGAGCGGCTTCTGGTAAATCTAAGTCTGGATCTCCTCAGAAATCGATGCCTGCGTATGCATACTCATCAATGGCGATAACCTGTCACCTGAACCAGGCGAAGAATGCAGTCGAGAACACAATGGATGATTGGCCTGCATGCCTATCCATTAGTTCTACCCATCTCTGCATCCTGGGATCTCTAGGGTTAGACACACCCAGTGTCACATGCTGAGGCTGCATCAGTGGAATCCGCTCTAAGGAAAATGAAATCAGGATCGAACCATAATTGAATTTTTTCTTCCTTCCTCCCTTTTCCTTGTTCAGTTGTTCTTTTATTTGAGAAAGTACAGCTCCAGACCAATTGAATACTGTTGGCTCCATGCATTCTAGCGCATACTGCATATATGATCTATTTGCTACATGTAGTGTAACGGTGCCGACAAGATTTTCGATCGTGAAAAGAATGGTTCTTAAAGGAAAATTAAGAATTTCACAGATCTTTATTTTCCCATCCTTTCTTGGCTCTGCCCCTGGATAGAAATAATGCAAAACATAATCTCTCACAGTCTCTCCTCCAAGAGCAGACCATGAGAGGGAAATAGGCAAGCCTCTCCTCGACAAGCTTGTTAGAAAATACACGTCCTCCACTGTAATTAGAACCACTTTCTTCCTAATGTGAAATGCCTCAATAGCTGGATCCCATGCTCGAACTAGGAACTCCAAGAGTTCTATTTGTTGCCTCATCCTTGAAAAGTGGAAGTAATTTAACAACCCACAATCTCTTAGGGCTCTCATTATACCCGGATCATTTAGGGAAATCATATTTTTTTCTTCATGCTCTCTTTCTATCCAAGTAATCATCATTCTAGTTCAATGAAATCCTGAAACACAACCATAAGACTCATTAGACTCATTTTCATGAAAAAATTAGGCAAATTTTGGGTACAATGAAAGAATCAAGAATGTGAATTGCGCCCAATGCAGTCTTGAACAAGGGACAGTGTGTTGCATATGCACCTAGGCTTCAATTTAGGTGCTCCACAATGCAGTTTTCTATGCTCAAGGGTGCGTTGCCCTCTTTGGAAAAATAATTTACCCTAAGGGGAAAAAATCCCTTAAAATTTGCAATGAAAGGAAATGAATTGACTACTAAAATAAAGATAGGGTTCATGGCACCAACCTGGCTCAAATGGTGATGAAAAATGTCCATAGAATCGAACGCAATCAACAGCTAAAGTTCGGGGGAAAAAATAGGTTCAGAGCTCCAAAATTCAAATGGTAACTTTCAAATGGTAAAAATGAATAGTAAAACTCTTTTAATCAGTCATTTGATTATTTTCAATTCACATTTATTGCTGTGACTATGGTTTTATTCTATTTTTATCATGAAACGGGTATTTTTAATCCATTTGATGTTGTTCTGAATAGGTTTTGCAACTAATGAGAAGATTAGTCATGCACATTTATTTGAAGAGTGATTTGACCACAAAGCATACTTTTATCCTTATTTTTCGAGATTTGTTAAAAACGAAAAAGGACTTGAAGTGCACTTTTATCTCTTTTTTGAGCTTTGATAATAGCGAAAAAGGAACTCATGGAGTATTCTTTTAGCTCTTTTCAAACTCTGATAATGTGAAAATATTGTTGAGCACTTGTCTTTTCGAGCTCGTAAAAGTAAATGAATTGATATCTACTCAGTATAAGTTTAACCCTTTTCCAGACTGAGATAAATTATTTACAAAAAAAGGAATGCCTTAGTCGAACATGGCTAGGAGGTTCTCTCAGATATTATTTTACACTTTTTTGGATCCGAGCGACAATTTTATGAAAAATTACTTATGGAGTTTTCTTTCGTCCTCTTTTTCAAACTCTATAAATATGAAAAAGGATTGGGGTTTCACTATCGTTAGGCTCGTTAAAACATAAAATAGCGATGGTCTTGTTGATCATTGCAAGAATCAAGTTTCATTCATCGCTAGACTCGTTAAATTATTAAATAGCGATACATTATTCACCCGAAGGGTTGAATTATAGATCAAGCATATGTTATCCTCCTCAAGCTTGTTAAAAAAAATAAAGAGGTACTGGTCGAAAAATGACTGAGGAAAATTTGGGAAAGTAAACAAATTTTTTTACGGTAGCAGGTTGCTCTTGAACATGACACTTCACTCCATCATTGTGATTGTTTGGGTTTGGTAATCTTCTTGAAGGTTCATTCATACCTATGGTTCATCATACCTTCACTTTGGTTTTGGGTCAATGCTTCCAACTCATCTCAGTGTCACCAATATTTTCAAGAGAGTTCATTGAGTGAATACTCATCCTTTTGCAATACTCATAAACCTTCATTCTCATGAAAATCATCCCTGAACATTGCGATATCAAGTCACATTTTGTCTCCGAAATTATTCACTTCTGTTTCGCAATAGAGTGACTTCCTGTCGACGTCAAATCATCATCCATGAAGTTCACTTAGAAACATCATATTCCAGTACCATGAGGCCTGTTACAGTATCGACAAGATCCTTGCTTCCAGACTTTTGACCGAAATATTTTGTTTGGCATTCGACATCAAATCATAAATTCATGCCTTACGAAATGTACTGCAGTAACTTGAGGGCCATTGACATTAATGGTGTTTCTCTCACGTTTGTTAACAACTCACATCATTGGATGTTAATCAAATGATGTATTAACATGTTCAAATAAAAATTATATATTCGCATGGCTAGACTTGTACCTCAAGGATCGAGTGAACTAGATAAGAAGACCCCAGATCAATTCCACCAATAGCCAACAATAAAGCCTGTTTCTGGGAGGGACGATTTTGTAATACCTTAAGAGCTAAAATAGATGAAGGGGATTGGGCCAAATATTCAACCATATTATAATTTTATCATCTCTTGCTTGAGGATTATATGTCGATTTATGAATGACTTCCTTCGGTGGCTTAATCGTCAATTCAAGAATAGAAGTAGGTGGTACCAATTCCGTAGACAGATTCATGGTTGAGGTAGTAGGTTGATCAGTGGCCTGAATACCATAATATTTATTACGTTTTGACACAAAAATATATGTTGATGGCTTTGTGACAGATAGCATAAGAATTTGGGAACTAGAATCTGGATCGTAGCAACTAAATTTGTGTCTGGGTTCGGAAACGGATCTATCAACACAGTTGATGCATATGAAGTCTTAACCATTTTTGAGAATTCAACACAGTGAGGACAATCCCAAACAAAGTATTCCTCTTTATAGATTATGCATGGATAATGAGGTTTCCTATTTCCAGATGATTGATTAGATGATCTTTCTTGCGGGTTAGAAGTTTATTTTTTCTTTAATTTACCTTTTTTATTACTTTCGGGTTTCTTATCACTTTTGCCTTTGTCAAATGACACGACATTGATTTTGAAAGAAGGCGCAGGATCAGATGTAGTAGTATGATGTGTGCTTGCAATACCAATCATACTGTCTCCAGCATGAGAGTCCTTTGGTGAAGGAGGAACAATAAAATTATGTCACAGTGCGTTAGGAATTTTCTCGTAGAGCATGCCAGACTAAGTATAAATCAAGTCTAAATATTGGGCACGAGAAATAACCTGCTCTTCAGTGACGACCCCACCCTTAGCCACATCCTCAATTATAGATGGTATCAAGGAATTAATGAACCACTCAGGAAGGAACTGATCGGGAATAAAGGTCTTAACCATTCTACGACAACGATGCCACTCATGAATATGATATGAAATGTGAGTAGCATTACTCTGTTTAAAATTAGTCAAGAGTTCTGTTCCAGTTTCATATTGTATGGGTAACTAGAAGTGAGTAAAAAATAAGTAGCTAGGGCAGTGAAATTATCAAAAGAAGCTCTAAGTAAGTCAATATACCATTTTGTAGCCGAACCAGTGAGCGTACACTGGAAACGACGTATCCGAACAGAGTCATCATTCAGGGAGTTTGATGAACACCACAAATGATAAGTCATAACATGAGTCGACGGGTCTTCCCCAGGGTTTCCATTGAACTTAGTAATATCCGAAGGTAGTTTATGGGGTATCATCGGCCACTAAGGAGCATAGTTTATTGGATCATTGGTGAGCCGATTTAAATCTGGTAACTCTAAAGTTGCAACAAAAGGAAACTATCGATTAAGGTCAGGTTAAGCATAGCCAGGGTATGATGGAATTTCCTGGGAAAAAAGCCTTTGAGAACCAGCATAAGGAATCTTTTGTTGGTAACCTAGATAGGGGTAGTTTTTATAGGAAAATGCTTGAGGATTTTGTTGAAAAAAACCTGGATGTGATACCTGTTGAAATGAAGGTTGAGGCATTTGGGCTTGAGCCTGCTAAGGGGTCTGTCCACCAATGTTATAACCCAAGTTAGGATAACTTGGATTTGGTTGAGGATAGGTATAACCTAGTTGTGGTTGCGATATACCAAAATATGGTAATCCAGCTTGTGAATAAATGATTCCGGGTATAGGTTTTTGTTATAAATTAGCTGAAGGAGTTGGAGTCCGAGGGCCCAATACTTGAGGGTATTGAGTTGAAGGACCCGATTGAAACGGTTGTTGTACAACAGTTTGAGTCTGTAACAGGGGTAAAGATGTATTAACAAGTGGAATTGACGTGGGTGCAACAGGTTGAACCGGTTGATATGAGTGTACAAACGTTTGTGGTTGGATAGGCAGAGTGGGTTTCCATTAACAAACATTCATTTCGAAATTAGGTTGAAAACAAAATGACGGAGTACTGTCAAATTGGGCAACCAAAGGTTACCCCCCATCATGAGGAGGATAATACGAAGGAAAATATTGTTCTCCAAATGTAGGGAGTCCAATTGATATGGTACTAGATTGAATAAACCCAAAAGGACAAACTTGATATTTCCCTGATGATGTATATAAAAGATCAAGTCGTTCAGTAGTCACTATAGGTTTACTAGTTAGAATACTAGATGATGACATTGGTGAAGTCCATGGGTTTAAAGATGCACCAGAGAAAATTCTAGATAAATATTTATAACCTGATGGGACCAAAGGGCCACCATGTAAATATGACTCTCGTGAAGTTGTGAACATCGATGGGGTATCAAGAGCAGGTGCTGACGTGATTGGAACGGATGGTCCAACCGAAGATGTTGGTTCAGACATGGTTACTTGACCAAATGTATACCCTTTTGAATTGACAGGAATTTGAATAGGAACATGATCAAAAAAATCGGAGGATGGTGATTGAGGAAAAGAATCATACACGTAAATATCCTCCCCAAAATGGGTTGGAGTTAAAGGTGTTTCATCTTGTGGTATTTCTTCTATCAAAATTAAACAAGGTGGAAAGTTTTCACCATCAAGCCCAAAGTATATTTCAGGAGGTTTACTTCATGATATGGGAGACTCAATGGCTGCAATATATTATGGGGCGACCGATATAGGAACAAATTATGGTCGTTCGACTTCGGGATGTAGATGTTCTGGAAAAAAAGAGATAGGATATGGATCAACATCTAGTTGAACAACGTCGGGTTCGGGAGGTATGGTCTCACTGATTGGATGGATCGTGACCATGGGTAGTTGTGAGGACTCTGTCTCAAAAATAGTAGATGAACCAAGATTTGTAGAAACAAATTGTACCGACTCTGGTATATGGGAAGATGAAGCTTCACAAGAGGTACTAATGGTACTGGTTTTAGTAGAGCGATATCACCTTCGCCGCACAGAAGTGGCTTCTGGTGGTAAAGGTGGTTTCAATGCAAGTCTACACGAACGATGGGGAAAGGGATTTTATTCTTCCACGATGAATGATTTATTTTATTACCAAAAATAAATAAACAAAATAAAAGGGTAATGCTAGGCAAAAGGTTTACCAAGAAATTGTGAACTACAAAATACCTCCTGGCGAACCAAGAAGTACGGGCAGGAGATCTCCTCGAATGTTGTGTTCGGTGTATCACAATTTACAAGGCGGCTGACACTATTTCGGGGAAAAAAACCCTAGAGGTTTGTTGGGTCAAAACCTCCACAGAGCAGGGCATGCTATTCAAAAGGACTCACACACAAACATACTTAAATGCTAAAAACTAGATAACAACGATAGTAGAACTCACCCGTAGTCCTACGTTCGATGTAGATCCCGCGGGGTCCAAACCCCCAACAACCCTTCTTCCTCCTTAACCTGGAAAACAAGAAAGAACATGCACGAAAACCTAGTTGTACATCATATATTTCTCCTAAACGTTAGTGTAATCCATGTGAAACATTATATAAACAATAATAAATTCTTAATAATAAATCTTTTCACATATGCAAATAGATATTAACACATCAGTTCAGGAACAAGATGGTTCTTCATTATTATGAACAGCATGTACAGTGGTAAAAAGTGGAGAGATCACCTGAATCCTTCCACGATCTTCGAACAGACTGTCGTCCAGATCTGTCCCGCCCTTGCCTCGCTAATATACTTTCAAGAATTGTGCACTCGAGATGGCATATAAATGAATGAACATCTCCAGGAAACAAGGGTTTCCTGTAAAAATCTGGGAAAGTGCAGGAGGCACGGGAAATTAGACTTGAATTGGGATTCCAACAGAGTATAATGTCTATAAAATTTCTCTCTCCCTTAGGCCATGCACATGAGGGGCTTTTATACTCCCTCAAAGTAGTTTCAATCAGTTGGAAACAGTTGGCCACGTGCTGGGGTGGTTGAACTACTGGAGTAACCATCAACCGAGCCCGAAAATAGGGAATTTTTATATATTTTTTAATGATTTTAATGGAATATGTGGAAAATTACATGTGGACTCGCGTATACACGTGGAAAATTCTAGGCATAACCGCGTATGGGATTTTTAACACTGTTTTTTAATGAATTTTGTTCAAGTTTGTGGGAATGGGTGCCCAAAACCATAAAGACAATCATGAATCACATGAGGGTGAAAAATGATGCTATAACAGATGCCCCCTAATATATGAGGTCAGAAGGGGTACATGATGGCCGAAATGTATTATGCACATAGAAAGAAATTCGCAAGGACAAGAGATGACTTCACCAGATTTCAGCCTGCCAAAAACCAATGAAAGAAAACAGAGAGTCAACTCATGCTAAGGCGGGCATACCCATGCTCAGTCAAAAAATACATCATATCGAAAGTATAGAATAGATCTAAAATGTATACAAGTATAGCTGAACTGAAAGTAGACAATGAATCATCTGAGCATGGCCCGGAAATACAAGTCTGAATCAATGTCTAAGTATCACATATAGAAAGCTGATCAATGATGCTGAAACTGGATGTCTGATCATATAAGTAACTGAATCTCCAAGTACCAAATCATAAGGGGTGGATCTCATGGTACAATCACGCAACTCGGGAGCCAACATATAAGATGTTGTTGTACTTAACTGCAACATATAAGGGTGAATGACATCACTGGTAGAAACTGGATGGATTGTCAAAAGTGAACCGAAAAATGCTTATGCAACCCGAGGTCTTCACCGATCACGACTACACAATTCTACACAATGGGAGTAAATGAGCTGAAGTCGACCATGTGAGAAATCGTTGGATTACCGGTCAATGATGTATACCGTTAACCAACGCGAGACAACCCACCAATAATGAAAATGAGTGTCAAGGTGCCCCAATACAATCTAACAAGTGCGAATAAATGAGTTGAAGTCGAACACTTGAAAGAATCTACCAATCAAGAGGCAATGATGAATTCCCATTGTCGATAGCGAAGAGTCTGCCACTGATGACTGCAAACCCTAAGGTACTGACAAAAAGACTCTAGACCTTATTCCCAGAGCAATGAGTCGGAGTCGATGGGAAAAGATCTGCTGGAAGGAAGGCATTAAGGCATCCCACATCAGTCCAGCGCGAGTGTAACCCGCAGGCCAAAATTTGGAAGGAATCGGACGAAGTAGAGTGATGGAACAAAAACCGAAGTACGTTTCCGACATGCACAAGATGAAGCTAGCGCACGGAAGAAACCCTCTGAACCAACCAATAATGAAAGCTGACACAGAGGCGAGAAATCCACCGATAGGGTCAAATGGAAATCGAGGTACTGCACGAATCCCAAGTGTGATAATGTGTGCTGACGTCGAACACAGGGGAAACCACTCAGTCAAAGACCCATGATGATGATCAAATGCTGAGCACAAGGTCACCTATCAATGATGGAAATAGGCCCAGGGTGCGGCTCTAGGTTTGCTCTCAAAGCAATGTGTCGTAGTCGATAAGAGACAAACCCGCCGGCAAGAAGTCAATGAGGACCTTCTCAAACCAGCACGAGCAGAAGACCAAAACATCTGATGTGATAGAACATGATACTGACAAGACCGGGAAGGCCGACTGAATAATGAGTCAAGAGACACCGCAGAATGGCCGACTCTGGTTAGACTTACCTTGAATAAAAGCATGACTCGTGATGACCATGGCAGTAAAAAGTGACACTGTATAAGTCTGTTATGCAGGAGGCAGAACAAACTCTCCATATGATTGGAAGAGATAACCAACCGGGGGAGGATTGACAAGTGAAACAAGGTAAAGGCTGAACCTAGGTCAAAACTAAAACCATCCCAAATGGAGGAAAGATATATAAGTGTATATGCTTTGTTCAAGGGCGACAAATTGACACTGTACTGCCATCAAATTACGAAGTTACATCCCGTTCCCGCTCTTTTGTTATATTTGATTTTTTTGTCTTTTTCATATAATAAGCCTGAAAAAGAATAAAAGAATGCTATGGTACAATGGATAGAACGAGTATCAAGAAACAGATGCACTAGTTCCTGGGATTGGAACGATCCTATGCTCAATGCAAGGTGGTGGAAACTGGTAAGTGATACTCAGAGGAATGTTCCATCCATGGGTAAAAGGGTGTCAAGTCGTGATAGCCAAGTGCATGCAATGGTTAACTTGTACAGATAGACAAGGTCAAAATTTGGCTTAAACATTGAGTCCAAATGAAGCCGATAAACAAATAGCCAATATGCAATGTAGTAATACAACTCAACAACACCAGGGAGCCTCTAGGGTAATAGCCAGAAAAAATGATAGTGAGGAAGAAGAAGAATGAAGCTTCAACACAAAAGTCATGGCGGGACTAAAGAGGACTCCCGAGCCTACATAAAACGCAGCATAGGGAACAAGTGATAGCGAGGAACTAACTTTGCCCATGTAAAGGAAGGCTCTACCACCAAGTCATGATTAAATAATCGACGAGTGAAATGGGTGTAATACTCATGACCTGATGGGATCGACCCTATGGCAAGTGATCAGAATGGAGGCTAGTATGCAAAATGCAACGGAAAGTGGATTACCTAACCTATATGCGAGTGAATATCATATACCTGCCATGACGGGTCAGCAGTCATGGATCAAAAATTGGAAAAAATCTCTAGGTCATAAAAATGGACCTGAAAACATACCAATCTGGGCACTTCCAAGCATCTGGGATATGCAGCTTAAGATAGATTGAAAAAATAAGCATAACAAATTTTTGCGAAAATTTTCAACTTTTTGGGCATAAATAAACAAATTATCTCATATTTGGTTCATTGTTACATTGCTGATTTGGGAAAAAGTGCTCTGGAGAAAAAGCCTCTTTCGTCAAAACAGGAGCAATCGACCATCAAACTTCACCAAATTTGTCAGGTAAGCTCTTAATTCATCCTTGGTATTCATTTTGTTCGTTCATAAGTTAAAATTATGGATTTTCACCGTAGAATCATTTGCTAAAAATCACGGGTTTGCGCATACGCGGGTTTATAATGACCAAGTCGCGTATATACGCAACTGTGCACAAAGAAAGTCGCGTATGCGCAACCCAAAATGAAAAAATGCGTAGCTAATGAACGAATTATTGAAATTTTGCAGGATAACAATATCTTGGAGAGAGCGCGAACACAGTGCCATTGACAATGAAGTCATGCAGGACCAAGCATCACTAAATATTCTCCGAAATTGTGGATTGCTCAAGTTTTTTAAAATGCCAAATATGAAGAGTAATGTCCGGTTGCTCGAAATGCTTGTGAACTATTGGGAACCGGAAAAATACTGCTTCATAATAGATCAAATGCCCATACGCATCGAGGTGGAAGATATATATTTTATTACTGGACTCTCCCGGAGGGGGGAGCTAGTAGACTTGCATGGTAAGCCTTTGGGAGGGCTAACCGTGGAAGATTACGTCCACGTCTACTGCGTATAGGGTTCCAAGAAAGTTGGAACTCAAATTGCTATCAAATATTTAAGAGACTTGCACATAAAAATCCTCCTTTTTACCATTGGCAGGGTGGAAGGATCTGCTTCCCTACACCAGGCATCCAGGACTCAAATGAGTATAGCAGTGGAATGCTTAACTCATGTATATGATTGGTGCACAGATCTACTGATGAACATGAAGCAACAATTGACTTCTATCCGAAAAGTAAAGACAAAACATTTTGGATATGGTACAATCTTGATGACATTCTTATTCGAGAAGATTCTAGCGCTGAGACCCAAAGTGACCTCTTCTATCAGCAGCCCGAGAGATCCAAGAATTGCCCGATGGGCTGACTTGATGAAGAGATTGGGGGGAAGTGAAGTTCCCCGAACCACTTGGGATGATGAGTTCTTCCTTTGGTGGGGAGAACAAATCATCGTTGTGGAAGACTATCCCTATCCCGGGATGGATTTTCGAGGCGATCCAAACCTTGTCCTTCCACCAGGCGCGGCATGGGGCACAGTCGGTAAGTTTGCAATTTTTTGACTTATATAATTTTTTTTGGATTTTTTCAATATGTATGAAAAAATGTGAAAAACAAACATGTTTTTGATTGGATTCAAGAGGACTTACAATTTTAAAATGATCATGATATAGATATTGGACCAGTCCGTCCTGTTGGTTACCCACGACACAAGCGCTGCAGAGGTGAGGTGGATACAGTAGACTCAGACAGAACCCTCCATGCCGTATAGAGGAACTTGGAGGGGTTAACCCGCCAAGTGCCTATGGCTGCAGTGGAAGATCTGCCCGAGGCCATCCAGAGGTAGGTAGTAGGAGTACCTCGCGACTGGGTACGGTTATTCCGCCGAGTTGCCACCGCGACCATGTTCTATAGGAACACAACTTCTGGGTAGGGACCTCAGGAGTAGATAGATATGATGTATCAGATGACTGTATATTTTTTGAGACTGAACATGATCGGGCATAAGCCCAAATTTTTGTATGACTTATGGATCCAAATTTTGTATAGTTTTTCTTTTTTTTTTGAACACTCTGATGATATATATACAGCGATGTTTGATGTGATGTGACAAATGTATCAAAATGTATGATGTTTTTGATGATTAGATTTTATTGTATGGAATGATTAATATGCCAATCAATTGCTTGATTAGCTAATGAGTCTTCCATCCAATTGTCAGCTCGAGGAATATGAATGAAAGTTAAAAATTGAAATGATCTTTGTAACAAATGTACCCTCAAGAACAACCAGAGTAAAAATGGATCTAGAACCCAATAGGTATTTTTCAACTGCAACACCACCAGCTGAGAGTCCAAGAAAACTATCAACGAATCAACACCCAAAGATATTGCCTCCGAGAGTAGATAAACAACTGCAGTGTATTCTGCTATATTATTAGAAGCAGGACCAATGCAGACTCCTCTTGATACTAACAGCTGACCAGATGGATAATGAAGTCATCCCAAAGAAATGGAACTCCCTTCTTCAACAATCTCATAAATCCCTTGGTAACTTTAGCATAATTTACGATAAACCTCCGAAGAAAATTAGACTTTCCTTGTAGACTTTGAAGTTGAAGAATAGAGGACGGGGGAGGCAACCGAAGTATTGCCTCAACCTTGAAGGGATCTACCCTAATCCCTTCCCTAGACACAATGAATCCCAATAACCGACCGGATGTAACCGCGAAAACGCACTTGTTCGGATTCAACCTAATCTTATAGAAACGACATCGTTCAAATATTTGACGGAGGTGAGCAAGATGATCCATCCTCTTTCGAGAATGAGCAGCTAAATCATCCAAATACGCCTCGATAATCTGTTTGATATCATGGAATGCATATGACATGGCCCACTGAAACGTAGCCCCAGCATTTTTAAGACCAAAAGGCATCTTATTGTATGCAAAAGTACCCCAGGGACAAATAAAGGCAGTCTTATGCTGATCTTCAAGACGGATAGTAATCTGATTACATCCAGAGAAACCGTCCATGAAGGAGAAAATATCATCACCTGCACACTCATCAATGATCTGATCTATAAATGGTGTGGGGTAATTATCTTTAGGACATGCTTTATTAAGGTCTCTATAATCAATGCAAACTTGAATTTTTCCTTGTTTTTTATCTACAGGAACAGGGTTTGAAACCCATTCAGTCAAAGGAACAGGGAAAATGAATCCCGCCTTAAGCAGCTTCTCCACCTCAGCTTTGATAGCTGCTGCCTTCCTAGGATTAACCAGACGAAGTTTTTGCCTCACAGGCTTAGCGTTTTTGTAAGTCTTGATCTCATGCTGGACAATAGATGGATCTATACTAGGCATTTCCTCATAAGACCAAGCGAATACATCCCTATAATCTTTAAAGAGTTCGGTATAAATCTGAATCTCTTCAGGGGAACATTCAGCTCCGATGAAGACATTCTCAATAACATTGGGATCCCTGGAAATTTTCACCGGGATAGTTGGAGAAATCACAGCCATGTTCCCTTCAGCATAAACCTGTGTTGGTGCTAAAGGGTTCAGGACTGGGCGAACAGGACCAAGAGACTGAGGACTTGGAAAACTTGTTTCAACTTTGCTTAAATCAGGTAAAAAGTAAGACCGATGATGTAAATCATCCCATGGTCTATCTATACCATTCATAGCTTCCAGGATGGCCTCTTCAGATGGAAGAGTGGTATCAAGGAAATCCTGGGCGGAAGAAGAACTAAGTGTCCAAGCCGGAGCCACATCTCCATCCAACTCTTCCAGTGAAAGAGGAGCTGGGATGGATTCTGCAGAGTCAATAATAGACTGATAAGCAATCTCAGCTGCAGACATTGGAAATTCCATTCCACCCACTTGACCTTCCACTAATGTGGTGGTAGGGGAAGGTAAGGTCCAAGGGTCCGAAAAATAATGAGTTCTGAAGAACTCTCTTCGAAGAGGAGCCCTGGAGGATGAAATTTCATTTATATGAACCATAGGAGGTGGAATATCAAAAGTACCCATCAAGGAAGAATACATTCCAACCCATAAATTCTCAACAGGTGCCTTGGTATTATCCAATTTTGGAATAGTTGAGTCAGTAGATGCATTCAGGTCTACAGGAGGACAGTCCAGTTGGTCTACTGTAACAATCCTCCCTTCGTGAGGGAAACAAATAATTAAAAACAATGAAGATGCAATGGCATCCATCTCATAAATCCAGTTTCTCCCCAATAGAAGGTTGTAGTCCAAGCTTGCATCAACTATCTCAACCTCTATATTTACAGTTTTTCCCCCAACACAGATGGGAAAAGTTGGGACAATACCATGCGGTCTGTGAGAATGACCATCAAATGCAGTCAGAAGAGTAGCATATGGAACAGCTGTGGGAGATCCAATTCCCTTCCAGCATGTGAGAGACATCACACATGTGGAAGCACCCTCATCAACGACCGTCCGAAAAATATTGCATTTTCGATACAATGATTTGATATGGAAATCCATATGATGGGGGAGTCTCTTTTTAAAATTATTCATATCGAAAGTAATCATAAGAGAGTTCTTTGGATCGACAGCCCCAAGAGCAGTGAGCAGAGAACTGCGCTGAGCCAGATAAGACTGGAGCACCTCAAGAGCCGACATGGCACAAGGACTCTGCGCCAGATCTTCCACAATAGAGTAGTTTTGGGCAGCCCTAGCATTCGGATTAATCGCCGTACGCTTAGTAGATGCTTTGGGAATCCGAGGTATAGGCTCAACAGTAGGCCTCATAATATGAAGCGGCTCAGTAGTATTAGGAGCACCCTTAGCTTTTGAAGACTCTTCTTCGCCATAATCACGGGATCTCGTAGCAACATCCACGTGAGCACTCATCATGTATATGTTTGATGGAATTTCCCCTTCCTGGGTGTCCCCAGTGGAGTCGCCAGTTCTGTTTCGGGGAAAAACACCCTAGAGGTTTGTTGGGTCAAAACCTCCACAGAGCAGGGCATGCTATTCAGAAGGACTCATACACAACCATACTTAAATGCTAAAAACTAGGTAACAACGATAGTAGAACTCACTCGTAGTCCTACGTTCGATGTAGATCCCGCGGGGTCCAAACCCCCAGCAACCCTTCTTCCTCCTTAACCTGGAAAACAAGAAAGAAAATGCACGAAAACCTAGTTGTATAGCATATATTTCTCCTAAACATTAGTGTAATCCATGTGAAACATTATATAAACAATAATAAATGCTTAATAATCAATCTTTTCACATATGCAAATAGATATTAACACATCAGTTCAGGAACAAGATGGTTTTTCATTATTACGAATAGCATGTACAGTGGTAAAAAGTGGAGAGATCACCTGAATCCTTCCACGATCTTCAAACAGACCGTCGTCCGGATCCGTCCCGCCCTTGCCTCGCTAAGATACTTTCAAGACTTATGCACTCGAGATGGCATATAAATGAATGAACATCTCCAGGAAACAAGGTTTTCCTGTAAAAATCTCGGAAAGTGCAGGAGGCACGGGAAATTAGACTTGAATTGGGATTCCAACAGAGTATAATGTCTATAAAATTTCTCTCTCCCTTAGGCCATGCACATGAGGGGCTTTTATACTCTCTCAAAGTAGTTTCAATCAGTTGGAAACAGTTGGCCACGTGCTGGGGTGGTTGAACTACTGGAGTAACCATCAACCCAGCCCAAAAATAGGGAATTTTTATATATTTTTTAATGATTTTAATGGCATACGCGGAAAAGTACATGTTGGACTCGCGTATACACGCGAAAGAATGCAGGCATAACCGCGTATGGGATTTTTAACACTGTTTTTTAATGAATTTTGTTCAAGTCTGTGGGAATGGGTGCCCAAAACCATAAAGACAATCATGAATCACATGAGGGTGAAAAATGATGCTATAATAGACACGGTTCACTATGGATGGATAGCAACCTAAATTTGTCCTCCAAAATATACCTGAAGATACGTGGAGGCCCAAGTCCATATTACCATTGTCTAATGCGAAACCGTACAGTGAGAGCACCTCTTTATAGTTTTCGTACTATAACACCACCTGATATACCCAAAGGTACGCGGACGAGCTATGATATACTTATGTACATGGAGTGAGGTATCACACTCAGAATGTATCGCAGACAATTAGCAACTGCTGCTATGTTTTACGACGCCAGAACACGTCTCTAGCCTAGACCTTCTAAATGTTATCGTTATGGTTCCAATGCTTTTTTAGGTAAATTGATGTAAATTTTAAGTTGATCTTGTTCATCAATTTGCCTTTCAAGGTTCACCGCGAAGATGTGATGGAAACTCCTAAAATTAAAACTAAAATGATAAGAAAAAATTTCACTTTAGCTTTTTTCCATGAAAATATTAGCTACTAAAGGGAAAGAGCAATCAGTTTTGAAAGCAAACAACAAAGAGCACAAACTAATTGCAAATTTCCTAATTTTTCCTATGCAAAACACACAATCCACTACATGAAAATGTAGGTTTTTCTTTTTAGTCCCCTTAATGTGAATGAAAAAAAGGAAACTATATGCCTCAAATCAACAAAAACAAATGCTTTCTTCTTTGAGAAACGATGAATTTAACAATAATTTATCTTTTAGGAAAAATGAAGAATGGAACTACAATTTTTCCTATAGGAAACGAAGAATTTAACGACAAATTACTTTAGGAAAACAAATGGATCTAATGTAGAAATAAAATACTTTGAATTTGATTTGTCAATGATAAAAAAAACACTTAAAGAGACATTGAACAAATTTACTTTTCAAAGGAGGAAGATTCAAGTAAATTCACTGGTCTCTATGAGGCATCAGATAGTTGAAAACACGACAACAAAAAGGTTGAAAGTAATAGCTATGAAAATTTCAAAGGGAATTTGGTTGGCTTAGGGGGAAAAAAATCTTTAAAGGGATACAATGCATTGAAAAGCACCCCTGAGTGGGAGACAGCGCTATGCAAAGCACTGTGTCTTGACCAACATTGCATTGGTGCAGCAGAGAACAAAAAAATCAAGCTAATGACACACTTATAATGAAATTATTTATTTCAAAAGCCTAATAATTGATAATATATGCTACTGGGTGGATAAGCAGAGGTAAAAAAAAACCAAGGATGAAGGTAAACTCCCCAGCAGAGTCGCCAATTTGTTATGCAGAATTATGGATTACGAATAAAACACATTCCCTAAATGTGGTGTTATGCATTTAGAACAATAGATCAAAGACTTTTCATATAATTTTCCTAATATTAAATAGACATACATAAATATGGAGAAACTTACTTGGAGTCCAAGTGCTTCCTATTCTCCTTCTGTTGCTCTTGTTGTAGCTTCCAATCCAAGCTTGATCGCCAGACTAGTTCCTGCAAGTATAAACACTAAACAACAAAGATAATGCAATATAAAGATGGCTATTCACTTTAATCAGTTAAATCAATCAAACATGAAACATATACATCAGATAAGAATCCATAATATGAAAGATAGAAGCTTATACAGATATATATGTGGAAAGTAAGCAACAACCTTTATTAATGGATAGAAGGGCAGGTTACAACCAGCGATTGATTTGATGTCACCAACTCCAACATCATCCCAGCCTCATCACAATTAACATCTCTCCAACGGCATATCACTCAAATCAAAACCTCAATTGAGATTCCAACAAAATTTCTCTACCAAATTTCTTCTTTCTCAAGCACTACGATTTGTGCTCAATTTATAGAACAACTGAAGGTAGTTTCAGAATCAATGACTTTCTAATAATAGGCAAGACATGTTTCCCAGCTTAGAGGTGTTGAATGGAAACATGGATTTGAAGTTTGAGACATATGCACTCTTCTAGAAGGCACTGGCCATGTGGAGATTCCGGAACAATGATAATTTCGCTCCCAATTGACCAACACACCGTTGAATGTTAGGAAGTGCTTTGCAGAGCACCCTCGAATGGAGGTAGCTACATATGCAAAGCAGTTAGTCCCTTGAGAGACTACGTTGGTGAGCTCATAGGTGATATAACATGTACTTCAAATCTTGGAAACCTTGCAATTGAAGTCATGGATGATTTTTTCGTTTTATTTTTCTTAGGGCATGTAACAACTGAAATGATAGGGGATGATAGACCCTTTTCATTGGTTCTGGTGATGATGTCCATTTTAACCATGTCATTGGGAATGGTGCCCAAATTGACCTATAACACTCATCCTTGGGGGACTTTAAGTGCCCACTCAGGAGAGGTTCTTTGAGCTACATTACACTATCAGGCATCAAGCCAAGCTTTCCCCTTCATCAACAGCGCAATCTCCTTCAATAATTGCATTATTTTGCAGGGTAGTTCTAGTGGAGGGTCAAGTACCCAAGTTGGTGAGCCTATCTTCTAGTGAGGGGAGAAACCCTTTGTTTGGGAGACCTATTGGGAGGTTCATTGAGCTTCATTTACACCATCTGGCATTAGGCCAAGCTTCATCCACCTTTAGCAGCATAGTCTCCTTCAGAAATTGCATTATTTTGCAAGGCCATTGCAGTGGAGGGCTTAGTGCCCAAGTTTGTGAGTTTGTTTTCCAGTGAGGGGAGCAACCCTTCATCCGATAGATCTATTGGAGGAGTATTAGACATTTTTTGTATCAGATAAGCCACCTCCTATCAATTACATAGTTGTAGTGCGTTATTCAGCCCTAGGGCTGCAAATTTCATATGGTGTATTTCCAGAAACCCCTTCTTGGTTGTCTTGGAAAGGGGTTAAAAAGCCTAGATCTTTGATCCCGACATTTTATAAAAATTATATCAATAGTTATTTTTATTTTCAGTTTCATCCTATAGTTATTCTCCGTAGGATTGCACAATCATATGCTCTCCGACATTTTATGTAGCAACAACATTTCATATTTCATGTACTGTGTCACTTGAGGCTTGTTTTGCCTAGCTTGAGTGTCTTTTTCCTCGAGATCTTGTACTCATTTCTTTGCTATAATATGAAATAAAATGGCTCTATGATATAATCCTATTGATGTATTGATATTTTACTGTATTTTCCAGTTTTGTGTGCTATATTAATGTTTTTCCTAATTTTAAATATTACAGTGGTATCAGAGCATAATCTTGGCTCAACCTGTGTAGTTCAATAGTTATGTCATCAAAAGAATAAGAGCCTCTCATAGAAAGGGAGAAGCGGTATCTTAATAGATACCCGAGATATTATTATACAGACAACAAAGAGGAAAAAGGCAAAACTCCAATATCAGGAGAGATGGATGAAAATGAGTTTCCCAAGCTTCTTCTCCAAACCATGCAGGATATTTCCCAAGAAATCAAGGAGACGAGGATGGAGAGACATAAATAATCCCCTATAGGGTTTCTACATGAAGAAAGCTCTGGCATTTCACATCAATAGTATGAACAACCAGTGAGGCATAAAGTTTCCCAACACTCCACTATGCCTACATTCCTAACAGTGGGAAATGGATGTGGAGAACCCCAATTAGAACAAGAGACCCTTGAAGACTATTTTCTAGAGTATGAGTCTCAATATCAGAGATTCAAAGATAACCTAAAATTTCAAGAGTTTTGTTAGATCAAGGACAACAAGAGACCCTAGAATAAAAACATAAGTGGAGGGTACATGCAGAACACTGATCGATAGTGTACTATGGGTAGATTTTTTCTTCCTGATTTTGATGGGTCATCCAAGTGCACAGCCAAGTCTTGGGTGGAGAAAATAGATATCTATTTTCAGTTGAACCAAGTACCAGAGATTGAAGCCATCAAAATGGAAGCACTGCACCTTGAAGGTGAGGCACATGATTGGTGGTTTCATGGTCTTTCGACGTTGGGGCATGCCAATGCGACTGCATATTCAAAATTCACCCAGAGGTTAGTAGAGAGGTTTAATCAAAGATACCCAAAGACACCTTTTATTAAGCTAGCCAAGTTCAAGCAGTCAGGTAATCCAGAGACCTATATCTGTGAATTTATAAAACTTTATGTCATGGTTCCAGATTTATCTACAGCTAGGAGCGTCTATATGTTCATTGATGGGCTAGAAAAGCCTCTGCATGGGTTGGTAAAATCCACTAAGCCAACTACACTCTAAGATGCTACTGAGAGGGCTAGAGATTTACAGGATGCTTTTCCAAGAGAAAGAGCTCCATTTCAACCAAGTCCCCCCTTTCATTCAAAGGGGAAAGGATGTGAAGGTTATTCCTCCAAAGGAGAACCAGAAAAAATGGTCTATTAGTGATGATGTCTAGAGAGACTTGAGGAGGAGGAAGCTTTGCTTCACATGCCTAGAACTATGGGCACCTGGGCATCGGTGTGCTACAGGGAAAGGACACTATATTGAGGTCTTATATGATATTGAGGAATATTAATAAGAGTAGATAGAGGAGGATAATAGTGTTGTGATAGCAGGGGAGGATCCACCACCATCGAGAGGTGGAAATGGGGAATTTGCTCCAATTGGAGGGGCCCTTGCATCTTTGCAGGGAGTACCCAAGTATCTGACTTTGATATTTTGAGGTACAATTCAGGAGGAAAGAGTATAAATGTTGATTGATAGTGGGGCTACCCACAAGTTTATTGCTGCTCAGTTAGTACAGAGGAGAGAAATACCCACTGATGATTTTGAGGGATTCTCAGTTTTGGTTCTAGGAGCTACAACCATGCAGTGTATGAAATATATTCTGGCATTGTCTGTAACCTTGGGGACATACACTTTGATTGATCACTTCTTTTTGTTAGATCTGATACTTTTGTGATCCATAATTTAGATAAATGTACTTTCATATTAATCACATAATTATGATCATTTATCTACACTTCTTTGTGGTCGACATTCCTGACACCAAGGTGATATTGGGTATGTAGTGGTTGATTACATTAGGGAAGGTCACCACAGATTGGGACACTTTTTAGATGGAATGGGTATATAAGAAGAGTGGTAAGCATCAGTTGATCAAGGGCATGCACACTTATCCACCTCAAGAAGCCTCTGCATATAATATGGAGCCTGATTTGCATAATGGGAGCAAGGATACATCATTCCTTTCAGATATGCAGTTTACTCTGAACCTTGATGTTATTTTATTAGGAGGCATTCCACCAGGAAGGCCCCTAGACCAGGAGTTTGTTAAATATTTCTCACAACAAGTTGCACCCTTCATAGATCTGGTTGAGATGGGAGCCTTCGGTGAGTCTAGCACCACACAGAGGGTCTTTGGTAGGCTCAAGGAGGAGATGCATATTTTACTAGTATCAGTATTACCAACTCTCACCAAGCCTCTTGCGCTGAGAGGAGATGTTTCAGGAGTGGATGATGGCACAATCATGGTGCAAAAGGGCTACTCCATAGCCTTTGAGAGTCAAAAGATAATTCCATATAGGAAGGATTCTTCCAGGTATGGTAAAGGGTTGTTGGAACTCATGCATGAATTGACCAAACTAAAGAATTTTTGGAGGAGAAATAGCTCCAGGTGAAGATTGACAACCATAAGCTTCCATATTTTCTTATGCAAAAGCAGTCACAGGGAAGGAAACAAAGGTGGGATGATAGTATTCTGGCATGTGGCTTTGGCATTGATCATGTTAAAGAGGGGAGTAGTGAGGTGATAGGTGCCTTATCACAAAGGCCAAAATATTTGTCATTGTTGAGTATGGATCTAGAGTGGGAGTCCCAAATATTAGTGGAGTATTCCAAGAACCACTTCACATATGAAGTGCTTGATGGGTAGGTGACTGATGAAAGGTATAAAGTGATGGATGTAGTAATCTATTACTAGGATCATATCTTATTGACTAGAGGTTATAAGATCAAGGAGAAGGTTCTACATGCAGCACATGAATCACTCCTTTTCGGTCACTAGGATTTCATCAGGACATATCAGGCAATTTGGGAGATATTCTCATGGCAGGTTCTTAAGGAGGATGTGCTCCAACATATCAGGAGATGTGTAGCTTGCTTGAAGAAGGAGGAGAGAAACAACCATCCTGCAAGGTTGTTACAACCACTTATTTTTCTAGTAAAGAGATGGGAGAGCTCATCTATGGACCTCACCACCAGCTTGGCAACAGTACATGGTAAGGATTGTGTCTTTGTACTTATTGATCAACTACCAAATAATTTCCATTCCTTTGTCGCATTTACAGTGCATTTCTCCACAAGAGGGCAAGCCTCTCCTTGGACTTCATGGCCTTCGTGGAGCCACAACCAGTAATGGGGATGATCACTTCCTAGGAGGCTTTGGGTAGTTATTTTCTTGTTTGGGGTGTACTCAGTTGAAACAAAACATAATTTACTACCCCCAGGTAGATGAGCAAATAGGGGTAGCAAGAAAGTGGCTGGGAAGCTACTTACCACAATGTGTTCCGGGGCAACAAGGAGAAGAACTCCGCTGGTTCTACTTGAGGGAATATTATTACCATCTGGTATTTCAAATGGTAGTCAGTGTATCTCTATTTTTTATTCCATATGGTGATGATGTTTTAGTCACTATTGTTAGAATGATTGGGGTAAGAAAGGTTCTTAGAACCAAATATTGGATCCTAGAGAGTCAAGATATATTCCTGTCTCTTGAGGACAACATTGCTACAACCTGAGATCAACAGGAGTTCTACATAGATCATGGGTGGGAGGAGAGAAAATGTAGGGTGGACACTTTGGTCTATCTCTACTTTAAGCCATATAGACCATTCATATTGTAGAAGAAGGAGATTGCAGAGTTTCTCTTGTTTGAGGAGTAGCATATGGGTTGGAGCTTCTCATCGGGAGTGTTGTGGTTCATGTGATTTGGCAGATTTGGCAATACCAAATGACAAGACAACATCAAACCACTTTGGGATCTCAGGATCTAGCCCTCTTGGATCTAGAGAGGGATCTCTCTATATAGGTAAAGAAATATATATCTTTGAAGTTCAATTTTAAGGTATTAGGCTAGCTATGGGGCACAAGGGTTTTTGATTTTGTTTGTTTGGTTGGGAAACATGAAAGAAGGGTCCAATGTAAAGTAAAGGAATGAGTAGTGAAGGATTTTTGGAAATGGGGAGATAATTCAAAGAGAACACAAGTCCATTGGGCAATGGGGTCATAAAAGGGTTTACTTGCAATTCAAATATCCAAGGATTTCAATGGGCTAGTCATCTATATTAGAGGATCTCTTAGGATGATAGTATGGGATGAAACAATAAGGGAATGAATGGGAATGACAAGGAAAACCTTCCAAGGTGACCACTTCAGAGTAAATCTAGGGACAGGGCATGCCTTAACCTCTATGATCCAAACAACTAATGAGGCTAACTGCGAAGACAACAATACAACAGTCCTCCTGGCTACTCTCAGACAATAGAAAACATTTAAGTTTGACACAAAGTGAAGTCTAAGATCAGAGAAAGACTTTTAACCTTCTATGCTTTTGAAATTCAACTCAAAGGGATATTAGAAAGGCTAATTGGTTGAAAAGGAACCTAGGGGACAAGGCTAATTCTAAATCTCCCAGTTTCCTAATTCTTTTAGCTTAAACCAAATAAGAACATCCAAGAAACAAACTCTAAATTCATACATCAGTAAGCATGGACAAACCAACTTCTATACTGGTTAAATTATGTTGAATTGTTCTAAGATACACAGATAGCAGAAAACATTAAAGATAAGAAGTGCAGGAAGCTTTAGGGTACTTGTAGCAGTATATCCTAAGCTAAAATTACTGATTCTTATCAGAGAAAATGAAACATAATGTATAACAGAGAGAAAACAATAGCAAAGAGAGAACACATCACCACTGATTTAGATCAGAATCCAATGAACATGGTGTCATATTAGAAGAGAAAAACCAGTCACATACATTCTTGTCTAATAGCTTTGATATCATCCAGAAATAATCTCCCAGCCTATTTACAACTACTACTCACAAAACTCTAACTCAGTGAAACAACGTACAATCAGTCAACAACAACTTTTACAATGTATTTCTCATGAGTTCTTATAGGTGAAAGAGTGACAGTAGTGGTAGATAGAACTTAAATGATCATTAAAACAGAGGGAGAGTAGTCTATGAAGCCCATTCTATTTTAATACCCCTACATTAACTTTTAGTACTCTTTGGATAAATTAGGGGTCTTCGTCAGTCTGATAATAAATCCAAGGGTATGTTCTTGGATGTACTTTTCTGGCAATAGTACTCTGTTTGTACTTTGAGACAAGTAAAGCAGATAGATGGCTTTCAGGTCTTCCATACTTTGTACTAATGCGCTGACGGTTCTAGGAGCTTTTTGTCAGAATAATAACTGTTATGGGCTCGATGTGGAGTAGGTAGTGCTGGGGGAACTTGTCCTTCTTAGGAAAAAGAACATTCTGCTGATATGAAAGCACTGATATAACTTTTTTATGTGCTTTAGGCCTCATTACGTCTTCTTGATCATTCTTATGGTCTTCATCTGTGTCCTTATCCTTTAAACACTGTATTATAAGCATTAAGTCTTCAACATTCGGTTTTAATCCCTTTAATATCTTATTGATACAATTTGCTGCTTCTTTTGACCTATTTTTGTGAATATACAGGTTTTAGGGGCGTTGGAAGGTTTGAATCAAGGTTTATAACACGATCTTCAATGAAAAACATGCTATTAACCTTCTCAGGTGTTTTCCTCTACTACCTTTGGCTCAGCAACTGGCATTCTGTGCTCTATATCACCATAATTGTAATTGTGAAACAGAATGAATTCACGACCCTTTAGACCCTGCAAAAACAAGATAAACACGTTAATAAATCCTGAGGGAGTGAGGGTGGCTACTTCAGAGGCTCGAGGAGGATGGAAGGGTATGGAGGGAAAAAGTGGGCGTAGCAGGAAAAATGTGTGAAAAACCATGTCTCAGGGCGAAAAACAGGTGCAGATGAAGTTTGAGTGCGAGGTGAGTTATGGACCGTTGGATTAGATCAAACAACGGTGATCTACGGTTGAGATCCTTTGATGACGTCATTTGGAAGATGAATGAAGAAGTAAGTGAACGAGGTCGAGGTTAAATGTAGGCCATTCGATTAGAATAATTGACAGCAGAGATCTGCAAATGGAGTCATTGGGGGGAACAGATGAATGGTGAGTGAAATGAAATTTCGATGTAATGTGGACCGTTAGATCAGAACCATCAACGACTATGATTAAACCCAAAATCACATTGCGGAGGGCGGTAAGGCGGAAAACCGGAATGGTTTTCGCAAAATGTTTTGGTGGTATGTGGTTTTTCCCCAAAAAATGTGATACCATACACCTTTTGACGCGTGTCCTCCCTAATACTGCCCATTTTGCAAAAAAATTGGGTATTATCTCTCGGGCATACAAATTTTGAGAAAAATAATGGCGGCCGTTGGATGAAGGTGCGTTGATCGGACGGTGCAGAATGAATGTGATAGCCGGTGAGATGTGCGGGCAAAAGAAACAGGTGGGACCCTCAATGACGTGTGAAGACTTGGTGTGCTGTGGAAAGGCCTCGGGCTGTCGGGTTGAATCCTGACCGTTATATTTTTTAGATGGACGGTTGGGATTGAAGGCCAGAGCGGCAATGTTTTGAAAGGGAAAGAGGTGCTAGATGGATGGGCAGAGTGCGACGAAATCTGGGCTGTTGGTTCTTGTGGATTCAACGGTCCACATTCATTTAAAAACTCAATGTCGGGGAAAGGTGAAATAGATTGGAAGGCTGAACAGAGATTGGATTGCCTGAAGGTCGTTGATCTTGTGCAGATCGACGGTCTATATTCATTTAACTCAAAATGTCGGGAAGGTGGAAAAACAAAGGAAAGAGGGGTCTTAATTGGGGTTTCTTAGCCTTTGAGTGCCTAATTACAGAGCATAGGTTGCATGGAGGAGGGGCTAAAGGAAATAAGCCCTCGAGAGCTTAATACTTCAATGGAGCGGAGAAATGCTTTTTTTTAGGCCTTTTGAAGGGATTTTGTGGATTTTTTTTGTTTGTTTGGATTTTAGCGCCCGGTTGTGGGGCTAGGGTCATATGAGGAAAAGGGCTACAATTATAAGCCCGCAGGGGCTTAAGGCCTTATATAGTGCAAATAGACTAATTTTAGGGCCAAAATAAGGATTTTTAAGCCAAAGGAGGGGTTCCGATAGGTAAAAGGGATGATTTTTAAACCAAATAGAGGGAAATACATGGTTTAAAAGTGATTTAGGATGAGACGGAAGTGAAATGAAGGGGTTTTGGAGGAATTTTATGAAGGGAATAAGGGTGACAAATGGGGATTTTGTGGGAATGAAATGGAGCAGATGGAGGCCTTTTTTAAAGCAGTCTCTTTCACAAAACAGTAGGGATTTTCAATGGAAACAACAGTGAATATTTCTTCAAAGGACAGAAGATACATGAAGGCTTCAAGAATGATAGATTTTCAAGGGAAATTTTTCTCTTGAAGACTTAGAAACATACTTAGCCACCTGTTTGCTATGCCAAAATTTTATAGGTGGCTAACAGTGGCTCCACATGGGGATGGCATCTTCTTGAAGGTGTCAAGGATCTCAGAAATAATCTTTGGAAGTAGGCCAAAGTCTGATCCTTGACCATATTCCTCTTCTTTGATCAGTTGCTACAATCATGAAGACATTATATCAGCAGCTATACTTCCCCAAACAATCTACCTACCCATCCTACTGTCCTAACATTTTTTCTTCAAGGTGCATTTAGACTTGCAGACCTTCTTCATCATTATTTTCTTTTTTATTGAAAGCAAAAACTAATCTAATTCTACCCTTATTCCTCCATGAGACCAGATTAAACAGTTGGACTCATAGCTTCTCTACCTAAACTACTATCTGCCAGGATTAAACTGTTTGACATATTTTCATTCTCTACAATCTAAAACAGAAATTTAAATAGAGAAAAACCAGGATTAGACTATCTGATTTACTGTGGGTCCATGGCATAAAGACAAGATGCACATGGACTGAACTTGTAGAAGTTGAAACAAAATTGTGAAGGCTTGAAATTCTTAAAATTAAGAGCATCCTTCTTTCTTTTTGTGGCTCATATTTTGAGCTTTTTAGAGTCACCTTTCCTTCATTTCAGCTCTGGTTTTTATCTTGTTAGAGTTATTTCTTCTTCCTTTCCTTGTTGGTTCAAGTTTTGAGCATGTTAGAACCAGCCTTTCACTTTTTTAGGCTCAGGTTTTGATCTGATTTGAGCCATTCTTTTTAGAAATTCATAGGTTCAAGATTTGAGCTTCTCTGAACCTTTCTTCTTATATATATATATATATATATATATTTTTTTTTTTTTTTAAATTTTTATTTATTTATTTTTTTTTTCATTTTTATTTTTCCAAACAAACAAAGCAATGGTATTTACAATGGAAGTGAAAACTTTAATATGAACTTCAGCAGTAATAATGCTTGAGCATCCTGCCATTGACGGGACCCCCAAATAGATCTGTACCATCCAATTCTTGCAGGAAAAATGCATTGGGGCCAATTTCAGATTGAATGATGTAAGGTCCTTGCCATAAACTGTCAAGCTTGCCATGCTTACCCTTATCTTCTCTCCTAGAGTCCCATTTGAGTACCTTGTCCCCAATTTTTAAGTCACAGGCCTCTGTTCTCTTATCAAACAACTTTTTGATGTTCTCTTGCACTTTCTGAGCTCTGTTGTAGACTTCTTCCCTTGTCTGCTGGATATGTATGGTCTGATTGATCCTCCTTACCATGTTGTCTTCTTTTGACTATATTTATTGGACCAATTTTATCACTAGTACTCCCAAACTGGTAGGGAATACTGCATCTTCTCCATAAACTAGCTGATAGGGAGACATTCCAATGGATTTCTTTGTTGTCAACCTGTCTGCCCATAAAGCATGCACTAACTTGTTATGCCAGGATTTTTTGTTCTCTTCCAGTAGCTTCTTGATGATAGTCACCAAAATTTTATTTGATGATTCTTCCAACCCATTACCTTGAGGGTAATAAGCAGTAGAATGACCAAGTGCAATATGATACCTGTGACAAAAATCAATCATATTTTTTGAACCAAATGAAGTCGCATTGTCAGTGATAATTTTCCTAGGGCAGCCAAATCTAGATAGGATATGGTCTTCAAGGAATTTTATGATGACAGAGTCTGTGGCATTCCTAGAAGGGATGGCCTCTATCCATTTGGTGAAATAGTCAGTGGCTGTGAGTATCCACCTATGTTGGGCAGATGAAGCAGGATGGATTTCCCCTATGAAGTCTAGGTCCCACTGTTGAAAAGGAGCTTCAACAGTGATTGGTTGTAAAGGTAAAGGAAGGAGTTTTCTTTTGCCCTCGAAGATCTGGCACTTGTGGTAGGAAACTATCATTTTGTGGACTTCTTGGAAGAGGGTGGGCCAGTAATAGCCAGCTCTAAGGATTTTATTAGCAGTGGTTTTCCAGTAGAGATGACCTCCGCACTCTCCTTCATGAAACTCATGCTTGATCCTCTTTGCATCAACTTCAGGAAAACATTTAAGAAATAAACCATAGGCATTTTTCCAATATAAACATTCATTTAAAATGCAATAATTTCTAGCTTTCAACTTTAAAAACCTTGCCTTTGTCTTAGATAAATCAGGAGGAGCATTGAGATTTATAAGCACATACAAGATATCAACATACCAAGGTGAGTTTTGGTACTGTTCTTCAACAATGGGAGCTGGTAATCCTTCCTGTTCATCCAAAGCATCTACCATATTTATTTCAAGGGCTTGTAAGTTATATTCAGCCATTAATTGTGCTAAGCCTTGACCCTTGATGAGTTTAGTGGGTTTGATTTCCAAATCATACTCTAGTATCACAGCAATCCACTTGCCTCTTTTTCCATCTGGGTCTTGTGACAAAATGTCTTTCACCACTATGTTAGGCACAAAGGAAATAATACGATAATGTAGAATATAAACTCTGAAGTCTTTCAAGGCCTTTACCAAATCATAGGCCTATTTTTCCATGATATTATATTTCAAAGGTACATCTCTTAATGCCTTGCTAAAAAATGCAATTGGCTGCTCTTTTCCCTCTGGATTTTTCTGCAATAAGACAATAACCATAGTATGTTCTGATGCAGATGAGAAGATGAGGAAATCCTTAGTAAAATCAGGGCTGATTAGGACTGGTGCTCAGGTGAGTGCATGTTTTACCAGTTCAAAATACTTTTTGGCTTCCAGAGTCCACTTAACTCCTACTTCTTTCTTGAGCATATTTTTCATGTTTCTAAGGAGTTTTGCTATGTTGGGTACAAACCTCCTCAAGAAATTAATCTTCCCAATAAAGGACTGCAATACCTTGATGTTCCTTGGGTGGCGAATCTGCAATATTCCCTCAACTCTTTTTGGGTCTATTTTAATCCCTTTTTCGGATATAATATGACCAAGAAGTTTACCTTCTTAGAGACCAAACACTGTCTTCTTGGGATTCAAAGATAGGCCGAACCTTTTGCATTTCTCAAAGAATTTCCTCAAATGTTTAAGTTGCTCTTCATCAGTTTTGGAATAAACTATTATGTAATCAAGGTAAATTACAATGAAGTGACCTATTTCTTCTAAGAATGCAATGTCCATGGCCCTTTGAAAGGTGGCCCCAACATTCATTAATCCAAAAGACATTTTCACATACATGAAAGTGCCCCAAGGAGTGGTGAAGGCTGTTTTAAGTTGATCTTATGGGATTACTAAGACCTGGTTGTACCTTGAAAAGCCATCTAACAGAGAAATCCTCCTAGAACCTACTACCCTTTGTAGGATGTGTTCCATCTTGGGTAAGGGGTAATTGTCTTTAAGTGAAGCTCTGTTTAAGTTTCTAAAATCAATACACATCCTAATTTCTCCTATATTTTTCCTTACAGCCACAAGGTTGGATACCCAATCTGAAAACCTCACAGGGATTATGATTCCAACCTCATACATTTTCTTAATTTCATTTTTTACCAGGGGTAACTGTACAGGGTTGATTCTGCGCAGCTTTTGCCTAAAATGTTTCTGGTTTTCTTTCAATGGGATCTTATGCTGGATTATAGCTGTGTCATAGGCTTTCAAATATTCATAGCTCCAAGCAAAAACATCAACAAACTCTTTAAATAAATCAATGTATTTCTATTTGATATGTGCTGGCAAAGTTTTAGATAATTTGATCATTTTAGGCTTGTCTTTGCTACCTATGTTTCATTCTTCAACATTGGATTCAGTGGGTTCTATAGTGGGCTTCTTTGCCACATCATTAAAATCAAAGAGGTCCTCAAGAGGGGCTAGTCCTCTAGGTATGCTTCTGTCTTTGGACTGCAACACCTCTATGTCTTCTTTATCAGTGTTCATGTATTCTTCTATTTGGTTTTTAAACTCTCTGGTCAGCATGTTTATTTCTGCAGTAGGGAATGATTTTTCTTCATCAGGGGACTCTTTATCTGAACTACTTTCATCGGACTTAAAGTTTGAATTTGGCAATTCAAACTCATTCCTGCAAAGCAAAAAATCCTCTATATATTTGTCACCTTCAAAAACCTGCCAATATTTTTCATTATCTGGTACTGCTAGTCTGTATTTTGTTTGAATAATGATATGTTTGTCACTAAGTGGTCTCTGATATGAATTAGCAGCGCAGGCCAATCCATTTGCAAGTATGTTTTGACTTCTAGGGACAAACACAAGCTCATATTCTATGAATTTTTTCAACAGATATGTGGCATCATTCCTATATGCCCTTAATCTAGGATGTTTGGCAGTGTATTTTCCATTTACTTGTTTGATGACTAGTTCTGAGTCTCCATGGACAACTATCCTCTTTTCTCCTAGTTTTTTCAATAGATGCAGTCCTAAGAGGAGAGCTTCATACTCTCCTATGTTGTTTGTGCACTTGAAATTTAGTTTGAAGGCATGACTCTCAGCATAATTGTTTCAGTATTGTGCAACCATACCCCAGCTCCTGCATTCCTTTTAGTGCAAGACCCATCAAAGCTCATGCTCCATAATGGGTTGTTTGTAGATTTGTTATCAGTTTCATCCCTAGTGCTATGTTTACCATTATGTTGTTTTATGAGGTCAGCACCATGTTGTGTCATGTTTTGTCCCTCATGATTTTCATGGGGTTTAGGGTGATAGGTAATCTGTTGTTTGCAGTCTTAGTTCTGATTTTCTAATTCTGCGGACAGTTCAAATGTTTCTCCCTTGTTTTCCTCTGTATCCAGAGCTGCCATTATGTTTATATTTGTGGCCTCTACTCTGCTGTTTGAATTTTTATCTTCTAGCTCTTGCTCATCTGTAAACTCATCGTTATAAAGGATAAAAGAGTCTAGGTCTGTATGGACAGAGTAAAGAGGGGAATTCTTTGGTTTTTTTGGGCTGCTTACCATAAATTTCATGTGTGCTTCCCTATATAATCTTCTAGACTGGCTGAAAACAGGGATAGTGGCATATGTCATGTCCATTTGCATTGTGCCTTGTAGCTTGGCACCCCATGATCTTGACAGAAACATGCCATACTTAGGAGGTACATCAGCCACTACAACATCTATTACCATGCACTTGGCTAGGATTTGGGTCAAATTTACGCAGAGATCTTTGATTAGGCCCAAACATTTCACCCTGCTAGAGTCAAAAGAATATAAATCCTTATATGGACTGGTTATCTCTAGGCCTAACTTTTCCATGATCACTTTGGGCATGAGATTGTGTGAAGCCCCTAAATCATACATGGCATTATGTAAGATTTTGTCATGGATATTGAGACTGACATAGAAAGGAGGCAGCACTCCTTCCTGAAATTTCCCTTCAATTTTTGGGCCAAACAAGAGAGTTGGTTGATCATCATTTAAGTTGATAGTGTCACTGTTTTCTCCTAAGTTTAAAGCTTTCAAGATTTGACATTTATATGCATATTGGGTGACCAACTCAGTGAGAGAGACAAAAATTTTGATTTTGGCAATCTCACTTTTCAGATTGAAAGGAGACTGACCTTTTGAAAGGCTCAATTCTGTTTTGTTGGTCACTATTTTATTGATAAAATCAGCTTGCTGATTTTCACTATGTACATTGGTTGAAACTATTTTTTCAGGAGCATTAGCTGTAATGCTAGTGCTGTTGGTTTCTTGACTTGGTTTATCAATGGTTTGGATGTCTTTTTCCTTGTTTTTACCATAACTATCAGCTATTGTTTTGTTGCTTTCAGCAGTCCCTTTAGGAGTATTTTCAGGTCTTTTCTTAATAGTGATTTCAAAGGCTTTTGATTTGGGAGTATCTAGGCTATTTTTACTTTTGAGATCATATTGTTCTCGAACCTGCATGATGGAATTCTTGAATCCTAACCTATAGTCTTCAGATTATAACCCTTCCTCATCCCAATGTGTGTATGAGGTCTGGTTAGCTTCTATGAAAAAGGTGTGATCTTGGTTGTCCACTTCCACCATGTTTATGGTAGTTCCCTCTGAATCTTCTATTATTCCCTCATCCTCATAAAGGAAATTTTCTTGGAATGGAGGTATGATTTGTTGCTCAGAATCCCTTTGTCTATTGGGAGGAGTGTTTCTCCTAAAGTTTTGGTTCTAGTTTTGAGTTTCATTTCTATTTTGATTATTGAATTGAACAACCATTTATCCATCATTATTTCTAGCCTCTCCATGTTTTTGGCTAGATTATCAAATTTGGGATCAGATGTGGAAGCCGTGGTGTCTTCCCTATAGGTTACCTTCTTTTCAGCCCTCATCCTAGCTCTTTTTTCAATTAAGTTTGCTTCCAGACTCACAGCTCCTTTCTGCATATCTTATAGAGTTGTATAGTCTCTCTCCCTTAGTTAATAGGCCATGTCAGCATCGAATCCTTTAGGATATTTCACTAAGGCCATTCCTTGGGGAGGTTTCATGTCGGGTGGAAGAGCATTGTAGACACTGTTAAACCCGGTGGAGTAATCATGAACACTCTCTCCCTAATTTATTTTAAGATTTTATACTCTGCTAATATTTGTAGAGGATTGATTTTAATTTCCCATTTGTTTATGAAGGTTTGATGTAAAGAGGGAAGATCATTGATGCTATTAGGAGTTAAGCCCTTAAACCACTTTTTTACTTCTCCTCCTAAACTTTGAGAAAATATTCTCATCTTAATGGTTTCATCTTCTATTTCCATATAATCGAAAGCATCTTCCATCCTATCTACATGGTGTTGAGCTATGGTAGATTCTTTTCCAGTGAAATGGGGAATTTTAGACTGATAGTCATTGGGTAAAAGATCCATAGGCTGTGGAAATACTAGGGGAGCATACCATGCTACCATGATAGAGTTTTGTAGGGGGAAAGGAGTAGCTTGGACAACAAGTATGTGAATGACAGAAATTCTTGGACCAGCAGCAAAATGTTGAGCAGATTTAGGGTGAGAGAGACCCAAGTTATGAATGAAATGTATATCAGGAGGTGTGGATGGAGGGGTTTCTCTGTTTCCAATATGCTGACCACTATGTGATGGTGAACTTGGAGGCTCAAAGTTTGTCTGATCTATACCACTGAATGACTTAGTTCTTGATAAAATGTTTGGTAAATCTAAGTCAAATTGAGTATCTGATAGAGTTTCAAGGTTTTCAGGTGCCGAGCTAGCTCTATGAATGGGTTCGACAATAGTTGGATCCCTAGATGTGAGAGACTTCCTAATAATGCTCTCTGGATTGTCAACTATTTCAGGAGGATTTGGATTGGGATAAGCTCTGGTATGGATTGTTCTTGAAGCCAGTATGTGAAGTATAACAACCTTTAAGATGCAGACTATCCTTAAAAAAAGAAGTTTAATCCTATGTGTTACTTTTTGGTATGGATGATATTGTGATGAAACTGGTCTCCCAGTGGAGTCTTGTGAAAACAAAGATAATCAGCAGGCCTATTGATCACCAGTGGAGTCCTTTGGTCATTTAGGAACTGTGGAGTCGCCAGGTGGAGGATTTAATTTTTTTTTGAAGCAAGCTGCTATCCACCATCAGCAATCTAATCCAAATCAAGACTAATTAGTCTTCTTTGAGTTCTTAGAGATGTTCCAAGGAGTTTTTTAACTCAATTACCCAGCGAACTCGCCATTATGTTGTGGTTCTTGTGATTTGGAAGATTTGGCAATACCAAATGACAAGACAACATCAAACCACTTTGGGATCTCAGGATCTAGCCCTCTTGGATCCAGAGAGGGATCTCTCTATGAAGGTAAAGAAATATATATCTTTGAAGATCAATTTTAAGGTATTAGGCTAGCTATGGGGCACAAGGGTTTTTTATTTTGTTTGTTTGGTTGGGAAACATGAAAGAAGGTTCCAATGTAAGGTAAAGGAATGAGTAGTGAAGTATTTTTGGCAATGGGGGGATAATTCAAAGAGAACACAAGTCCATTGGGCAATGGGGTCATAAAAGGGTTTACTTGCAATTCAAATATCCAAGGCTTTCAATGGGCTAGTCATCTATATCAGAGGATCTCTTAAGATGATAGTATGGGATGAAACAATAACATAATGAATGGGAATGATAAGGAAAACCTTCCAAGGTGACCACTTCGGAGTAAATCTAGGGATAGGGCATGGCTTAACCTCTATGATCCAAGCTCCTAATGAGGCTAACTCTGAAGACAACAGTTCAACAGTCATCCTGACTACTCTCAGACAATAGAAAAAATTTAAGTTTGACACAAAGTGAAGTCTAAGATCAGAGAAAGACTTTTAACCTTCTCTGCTTTTGACATTCAACTCAAGGGGATCTTAGAAAGGCTAACTGTTGGAAAAGGAACCTAGGGGACAGGGCTAACTCTAAATCTCCCAGTTTCCTAATTATTTTAGCTGAAACCAAACAAGAACATACAAGAAACAAACTCTAAATTCATACATCAGTAATCATGTACAAACCAACCTATATACTGGTTAAATTATGTTGAATTGTTCTAAGATACACAGATATCATAAAACATTAAAGATAAGAAGTGCAGGAAGCTTTAGGGTACTTGCAGCAGTATATCCTAAGCTAAAATTATTGATTCTTATTAGAGAAAATGAAACATAATGTATAATAGAGAGAAAACAACAACAAAGAGAGAACACATCACCACTGATTTAGATCATGATCCAATGAACATGCTTGTCATATTAGAAGAGAAAAACCAGCCACATACATTCTTGTCCAATAGCTTTGATATCATCCAGAAATCATCTCCCAACCTATTTACAACTACTACTCACAGAACTCTAACTCAGTGAAACAACTTCAACAACAACCTTTACAATGTATTTCTCATGAGTTCTTATAGGTGAAAGAGTGACAGTAGTGGTAGATAGAACTTAAATGATTCATAAAATAGAGGGAGAGTAGTCTATGAAGCCCATTCTGTTTTAATACCCCTGCATTAAATTTCAGTACTCTTTGGATGAATTAGGGGTATTCATCAGTCTGATAATAACTCCAAGGGTATGTTCTTGGATGTAATTTCCTAGTAGTAGTACTCTGTTTGTACTCTGAGACAAGTAAATCAGATAGATGGCTTTCAGGTCTTCCATACTTTGTACTAATACGTTGACGGTTCTAGGAGCTTTTTGTCAGAATAATAACTATTATGGGCTCGATGTGGAGTAGGTAGTGCTGGGGGAACTTGTCCTTCTTAGGGAAAAGAACATTCTGTTGATATGAAAGCACTGATATAACTTTTTTATGTACTTTAGGCCTCATTACGTCTTCTTGATCATTCTTATGGTCTTCATCTGTGTCCTTATCCTTTAAACACTGGATTATAAGCATTGAGTCTTCAACATTCGATTTTAACCCCTTTAATCTCTTACTGATACACTTTGCTAGTTCTTTTGACCTGGTTTTGTATATATACAAGTTTTAGGGGTGCTGTAAGGTTTAAATCAAGGTTAATAACCCAATCTTCAATGAAAAACCTGCTATTAACCTTCTCAGGTGTTTTCCTCTGCTACCTTTGGCTCTGGAACTGGAATTCTGTGCTCTATATCACCATAACTGTAACTATGAGACAGAATGAATTCACGACCCTTTAGACCCTGCAAAAACATCATAAACACATTAATAAATCCTGAGGGAATGAGGGTGGCTGCTTCGGAGGCTCGAGGAGGATGGAAGGGTATGGAGGGAAAAAGTGGGCGCAACAGGAAAAATGGGTGAAAAACCATGTCGGAGGGCGAAAAATAGGTGCAGATGAAGGTTGAGTGCAAGGTAAGTTATGGACTGTTGGATCAGATCAAACAACGGTGATCTACGGTTGAGATCCTTCGATGAAGTCGTTTGGAGGATGAATGAAGAAGTAAGTGAACGGGGTCAAGGTTAAATGCGGGCCATTCGATTAGAATAATCGACGGCGGAGATCTGCAGATGGAGTCATTGGGGGGAACAGATTAATGGTGAGTGAAATGAAATTGCGACGTAATGTGGACCGTTAGCTCAGAACCATCAACGACTATGATTAAACCTAAAATCACATTGTGGAGGGCAGTAAGGCGAAAAACCGGAATGGTTTTCGCAAAATGTTTTGGTGGTATGTGGTTTCGCCCAAAAAAATGTGATACCATACACCTTCTGACACATGTCCTTCCTAATACCACCCATTTCGCAAAAAAAATTGGGTATTAACTCTTAGACATAAAATTTTTCTGAAAAAGAATGTCGGCTGTCGGATGAAGGTGCATTGATCAGATTGTGCGGAATGAATGTGATAGTCAGTGAGATGCGCGGGCGGAAGAAACAGGTGGGACCCTCAGTGACGTGTGCAGACTTGGCGCGCCGTGGAAAGGCCTCTGGCTGTCAGGTTGAATCCTGACAATTATATTTCTCAGATGGACAGTCGGGATTGAAGGCCAGAGTGGCAATGTTTTGAAAGGGAAAGAGGTGCTAGATGGATGGGCGGAGTGCGACGAAATCTAGGCCGTTGGTTCTTGTGGATTCAACGGTCCAGATTCATTTAAAAACTCAATGTCGGGGAAAGGTGAAATCTATTGGAAGGCTGAATGGAGACCGGATTGCCTGAAGGCCATTGATCTTGTGCAGATCGATGTTCTATATTCGTTTAACTCAAAACTTCAGAAGGTGGAAAAAAAAAGGAAAGAGGGGTCTTAATTGGGGTTTCTTGGCCTTTGAGCGCCTGATTATAGAGAAAAGGTTGCATGGAGGAGGGGCTAAAGGAAATAAGCCCTCGGGGGCTTAATACTTCAATGGAGCGGAGAAATGATTTTTTTTTTTAGGCCTTTTAAAGGGATTTTGGGGATTTTTTTTGGCTTTTTAGCGCCCGGTTGTGGGGCTGGGGTTATATGAGGAAAAGGGCTACAGTTATAAGCCCATAGGGGCTTAAGGCCTTATATAGTGAAAATAGACTGATTTTAGGGCCAAAACAAGGATTTTTAAGCCAAAGGAGGGGTTCCGATAGGTAAAAGGGATGATTTTTAAACCAAATACAGGGAAATACATGGTTTAAAAAGTGATTTAGGATGATATGGAAGTGAACTGAAGGGGTTTTGGAGGAATTTTGTGAAGGGAATAAGGGTGACAAATGGGGATTTTGTGGAAATGAAATGGAGCAAATGGAGGCCTTTTTTAAAGCAGTCTCTTTCACAAAACAATAGGGCTTTTCAATGGAAACAATAGTGAAGATTTATTCAAAGGACAGAAGATACATGAAGGCTTCAAGAATGATAGATTTTCAAGGGAAATGTTTCTCTTGAAGACCTAGAAACATACTTAGCCACATGTTTTCTATGCCAAAATTTTATAGGTGGCTAATAGGGAGTAAGAAATCCAACATTTTTTATGCTTCATGCCTTAATGAGGCCATTAGACAACAGATAGTTGCCACCATGGATCTCCCACTTCTTGATGATGTGATCCATATGATTTTATCACCAAAGGCTAACTTGGACACTTGGGAGGGGCGACCAAGGGGAAGATTGATTGGAGAGCATATGATTCAATGGAGGAGTTTATTAGATGAGGATGCCATAAGGGAAGAGGAGGAGATTTTGCAGCAATCATCCTTGTAGTTGCTTGAGGACAAGAAGTTTTTGGGAGGGGAGGACTGTAATATTCCTAATTAGTTTTCAACTAGTTGGAATATTAATTTTTTCTTTTGTCATTTAGATATATGAATAAGAGGGTAGGGAGACCCATAAATCTCTTTAGTAGGAATAAAACCACTTCTAATGTGAATGTGGATCATCTTATCAGTTGAATAAAGAACTCTTAGGTGTGAATAACTGTTGAAGCATATGGGTGGGGTCAAGTTTGACCAAATCAACAATGTTGGTATGGAGGTAGTGGAGAGTTATCGAGGGACATCACAGTATTAGTGGGAGGGAGTCTCCATGAGTGTAGCATCTTTAATGAGTGGGACCAAGGGTGAGGAGGCTCACAAATAATATAAGGAAGGGGATGGAAGCCATAGAAGGCATTCTGAATATTTTTTATGTTTGGTATTTTATGAATTTATGCACGCTTTAGCTATTTAGCTGAGTCTACTGTGTTGTTTAGCACAAGGGTGTTTCCAAGCAGAAATCCCACCCTCATCCTCGGGGGACTTTAAGTGCCCACTCAGGAGAGGTTTTTTGAGTTACATTCCACTATCTGACATTAGGCCAAGGTTCCCCCTTCATCAGCAACACATTCTCCTTCAGTAATTGCATTATTTTGCAAGGTAGTTGTAGTGGAGGGTCAAGTACCCAAGTTGGTGAGCCTATCTTCCAGTGAGGGGAGTAGCCCTTCATCTCGGAGACCTATTGGGAGGTTCCTTGAGCTTAATTTCCATCATGTGACATCATGCCAAGCTTCAACCATCTGGAGCAGTGCAGTCTCCTTCAGAAGCTGCGTTATTTTGCAGGGCAGTTGCAATGGAGGGCTTAGTGCCCAAGTTTGTGAGTGTTGGAAATTGGATTCAATGCTCCCCGTGTGTTTCGCGACATGGAATAATCGCCTCTCATGGATCCTAACTCTGGTGATTGTAGCGGAGACTAATTCCTGTGGGTTTTGTTCTAACGAAAATCGTGATTCAAACAATTGGTATCAGAGCGACCGGTCTTGAGTTCGAAACTCACCCGGCTCACGTTGGGGGGGAGATTGTTGGACATTGAGTTCAACTCTCCCCATGTGTTTCGCGACATGGACTAACCACCTCTCGTGGACCCTAAATCTGGAGATTGTAGCGGAGACTAATTCATGTGGGTTTTGGTCTAACGAAAATCATGATTCCAACAATGTGTTGGTTTTCTAGTGAGGGGAGAAACCCTTCATCCGGGAGATATATTGGAGGAGTATTAGCCATTTTTTATATCAAATCTACCACCTCCAATCAGTTACATTGTTGCAGTGTGTTATTCAGCCCTAGGGTTGCAAATTTCATATGGTGTATTTCCAGAAACCCCTCCTGGGTTGTCTTGGAAAGGTGCTAGGAAGCCTAGATCTTTGATCCTTTCATTTTCTAAACATTATATCAACAGTTATTTTTATTTTTATTTTCACCCTGATTAGTGCCTAATTTTGCGAGTTGGTTTTCCAATGAGGGGAGCATCCCTTCATCCGGGAGATCTATTGGCGGAGTATCAGCCATTTTTTATATCAGATCTACCACCTCCTATCAGTTACACTATTGCAATGCATTATTTATTCGTAGGGATGCAACTTTCATATGGTGTATTTCCGGAAACCCCTTCTGGGTTGTCTTGGAAAGGTGTTAGGAAGCCTAGATATTTTATCCCTGCATTTTATAAGCATTATATCGACATTTATTTGTATTTTTAGTTTCACCCTGCAGTTATTCTCCATAGGACTGCGCAGTCATATGTTCTCCGACATTTTATGTAGCAACAACATTTAATATTTCATGTACTGGGTCACTTGAGGCATGTTTTGTCTAGCTTGAGTGTCTTTCTCCTCAAGATCTTGTACTCATTTCTATGCTATAATATGAAATAAAATGGCTCTATGATTTGTTCCTATTTATGTATTGATATTTTACTTCATTTTCCAGTTTTATGTGTTATATTCCTCTTTTTCCTAATTTGGAATATTACATTATATTCCTTAAAACCTTATTAGGAGTATGATTTACTATGTAATTTTCACAGTTAATTTCTTCTGCCCAAAAATTAAGTCTAGGTCCTTTAGATTGAAGCATAAAATTAGCCATTTCTTTTAGAGTGTGATTCTTCCTTCCAGCTATACCATTTTATTGTGGAGTATACGAAACAATATGTTGCAATTGAATGCCATGCTCAGTGCAAAAGTTGATAAATTTGTTGTTAACATATTCTCCTCCATTGTCAGATATTAACTTAAGAATTTGATGTACAAATTGTTTCTCAACAAAATCCTTAAAGGCCAAGAACATGTTAAAAACTTCACTCTTGAGTTTTAAGAAGTATACCCAAGTGTGTCTGAAAAAAGCATCAATGAAAGTTAATAAGTACTTGTAGCAAGAGAAAGAAACAACTGGAAGTGGACCACATAAATCACTGTGCACAAGTTGCAAAGGGGATGAAGTGTCGCAAGAGGCACGTTTGTCAAAATTGTCCTGATGATGTTTTTCAAGTACACAACTGGAACAAACACCATCTCGGAAAGATACCATAGGAAGACATGTCACCATGTTTTCTTTACAAAGAATTTGAAGAGAGCGATAGTTTAAGTGATCAAATCGATCATGCCAAAGTTTGCTCACGTCATCATTATGATTAACAAAAAATGAAGGAAGACATGATGACCCAAAGTTGTCAAATTTATACAACCTTGTGGAATCATCAGCAATGCCAATAGCTAAAATATGTCTAGGATATCTTATGTCCTTAATTACAACATCATGAGGTTAGAATTCTACGGTTTTCCCTTCACCTGAATGAGTTATCTGATAAACAGATACAATTTTGCAGGATAAGGTAGGAACACATAATACATCATTAAACTGACCTTTATCTAGATGAACAGTTCCAAACCCTATAACATTAAGAGATCTATCATCACCAACATAAATATTTTTGGTGTTACAATCATTTAAAGAAGAAAACATGGCTTTATTTTTGGATATGTGGTAAGAGGATCCATAATCAATGAGCCACTCATGAGAATGAGAAGAATAAGAGACATTCAATGCATAACCAGATCTTCATGATTGACAACAACATGCAGAAAGTGCCATTCCCGAAGATAAAATTGAATATTTCTCCAAATGGATCTTGTGCTTCTTCATTGCCGCCTCTAAGGCTTCCATCTTCTTAAAAAATTGTGACTCTACGTGGCCATCATGATTACAAAAGTTGCAATGTATATATGTATTCTTCCCTTTTTTTTATTTTCCTTATCATTTTGTTGAGTTTCTTTTTCAGTTTGCGGCTGAAATTTCATAATACCCTTGTATGGTTTAGGACCATTTTTTTAGGATGTTGCTTCTTAGGATTCTTTGGATATGGTTACTATTGGGATGCTAAGGATTTCTTAGAAGAGTTTCCAATATTAATGAGATGAAGGTGTAAGAGTTTTTCTTGTTATCTTATCAAAGAATCACAAAAGGAATCAAAAGAGGGGGACTTGTAGGTTTTTCCTTGAGAAATGAGGGCTTTTCTAGTAGAATGGAAGGTGGAAGCAAATACAGATTATGTAGGGTCTATCTTAGAAACAATGTAATAGATAAGACTGCCATCTTCCTTTTTGACCTTAAAACTTCTAAAATAAGTCTAAGGGTCTTGAATTTGGACAAAAAGTCTTTAATAGAGGAGAAATTATTGGGGTCCAAATTAAGAAACTCATTTTCAAGTTGGTGGGATTTGATTTCCTTTTTAATGCCAAAAAAAGTATTTAGTTTTTTCACAGCTTTAGCAGGGGTGTCAATTTCTTGGATATGAAATCTAAGATCTTGAGAAATGAACATTCCTATCAACCCTCATGCTTGATCTTGTTTATTTTCCCATTTAGCCATTTTATCCACATCAGTAGGTTTAGATTTTTGTCCTAAGGCTATTCTATAAAGTCCTTTACTTCTATGTAAGTCTACCATGTAGTATAACCATTGAAAATAATTGGTGTTGTTAAGAATAATTGGGCATGAACTTTCCATTTTTAAAAACTAAAGCTAAAAAGGTTGAAACTAACTGATCCAATGGAAATATCTCAAAAAATTATGCCGATTAAAAAAAATGGCTCTGAAAACAGCTTCCGGATGAAGAAGTTATGCCTTTTTGAAGAAAAGTTGTAGTAGATATCGAGTAATTAAGTGATAGGTTGAAAGTTGATGATGAAGTTGTAATTTTAAAAATAAATTCTCCCCCTTTTCCAAACTTAATATAATAATCTCACTTGTAAAAAAATACTACTTTATGTGACCCACTTTTATAAATAAGTGAGAGTCACTTTTACATGTGCTTTTTAAATAAAACCTTTTTTTTTAAATGAAACTTGCCAATTTTTTTTTTTAAGAAAAGGTAACTTAAGAAAAAAAAAATTAGAAAAAGAAGATTGACAGAGATACTTGAACAAAATACCTCTATTCTCATAAAGTAACTTTACACCAAGTGAGCTATTAAAAGGATTATGTAATTGTTTGAAAGGAGGAAGGTTTTTTTTGTTCTTCAAGGTGCGTGTTTTTCCCTACAAAAAAACAACCATGCACACAAAAAAATTACAAACCTTACTGCAGAATGTTAGATTTTCGGTTAGTTTGTCTGGAAACTATATATTTTTTCTCGTAATTTTTTATTTCCCAAGATCGCACAAAGTCACAGGGAAAGAGCATACATAGAAGAAAAATCCTATCTTCATATTTCTGGTTTTCCAAATCGCACATAGCGCAGAGAATAGGGTATTTATCTAGTAATAAAAAAAGAAGACTATAAACCGAAATAAATAGAGGGATTAATAAATATAACTACAAAAAAAAACTTTATACCTCCAAATCTAAAATGACATAACTTGGGCAACAAAAAACCTTTTCACATGAAAAGAAATGGGCTCCTCACTCTAACATAGGCTCCAGACACAACATCGTTGTTCTCCTAGCTTGAAAGTGGTAAAAATAGTAGATCTAGAAAAAGATAGTTGCATGCAGTCAAAACGGCTTCGTATTTGGATCAACAATAGATGCGACCCTCAAAACAGCTTTGATACTATGTATGAATTTACAGGGTAAGTTCCTTAGATAAAAATCCAAAGGTCACTGCTCACAAACAAATCATAGATCAGTATACTAGTATTTGACGTGGTTAAAACCCTCAAAGATGGAAATAGTCCATGACCTGAGCCAACGCGACCACTTCAGGAAATTTATTAATATAAAGAAAGAAAGATTACATAAGCTTCTCTCATAAACGGTCACCAGAAAAATAACCCTCCATGCTCTTTAAATAGAGATCATGGACCAATCGGGTGTTAAGCCATGGATCAAGTGTCGGTAATACCGAGGAGAGAATGAACCATTAGATCACTACATATCGTGACTGTCGGATTATAAGTTACAAAAATCCATAGTAAAGAAACACACTTTACCTAACTATATGCTATCTATACCAAGTTATAATTAACTATTTCCTATCCGTCAGAATATCCTAACAACACAATCATAAAATGGGGGGAGGTTTTAATATAAGGGAACTCACAGATATCAAAAGAATTAGATTACACCCTGAGGTGGTGGATATTTTTAGAAATCATCAGCAACTAGGATTCTTCAAGCTCCTCAAGGGCTTTGATGATGAAGTGGCTCGATAATTTTTAGTGGCTTTTCACCCACAAGTAGATGATAGGGCCACCAATATGGTTATAGGAATATCCATCAACATTACTCCTAAATTGATTAGCAGAGTCATAACCTTACCTCTAGGAGTCAAGTGGAATAGAGAAGATAGAGTGTCCAGCACTACCTCTAAAAAGAGCTTATTTTTGCCTAATGAGGAGTACATTGAGGATAAAATTGGAGTAAGCAGGGAAAACCTCCCTTACCCATGTGATGAACTGGAATATCACATCATGAAATATCTTTCCTGTGAGGGAATACTGAGTTTGGTTTATGGATACCACTTCAGATTTTTACTTGAGCTTAAATTCAAAGCATATCTACCACTAGAGCAGAGACTAAGTATTCCATACTTCCTCCTACATTCCATCAGAGACATGATCCAGAGAGTGAGGGAAAGAAAGTATTAGCACTTATCTCACCATGGCCTCATCAAACTTATAGTAGGAGATGCTCTCAATAGGTTGAACATCCATGTATCTTGGTACACCTTCACAGATATTGATAGGGAAGCATTCATAGGGACACAAGTTGTCACTCCTACACAAACCCCTGCCTCTATTCTTAGAGAGAGGGGTATGAAGGAATAATAAGGAGAGACTGAAGGAACAGAGGAAGAAGAGCATATGGAGGCAGAAGCATAACACGCAGAAACCCTATAATAGAGGAAGGAAAAGAGGAGAAGGAGATGAAAGATGAAAAAGGAGAAGGAGATGAAAATTAGGGGGAAGAGCAAGAGAAAGAGAAGGAAGGAAAGACAAGGGAGGAAGAAATATTAGACCCCATGCTGAGCACTGACATCTCTCCCCAACAAACCAGCATGTCACCAAGAACAAAGAAAAACCCCCCTGTACTTCAGAACCAAAAATATTTCCCGGGTGAAGAAAGGGAGACCCCAGACTCCAACCAAAATTCCAATAATAATTGAAGTGTCACCCAAGAAAAAATATGAATAAGCCTAGAAGAGGGAAAAATTCAATAGGTCACCTCTAATGAGAAGAAACCTGTGACCTATATGAGGAGACATTATTCAAGGGTAGCATCCCTGAAACAAGTACAAACCCCCACATATCTTCAAGAGGCAGGAAATAATGGGCAGTAAGCAAAGGAGGGTTTGCTACAAGAAAAATAGAGTTTGCTATAGGAAACTCTGTCAGTGCTACAGGAAACTCTAGATGTGTCACATAAAGAAAAAAATGGCATGGGGGAAGCATATAAGGTAACCTTGGAAGGGTAGGAGGCCCAATATGTTGAAAAAGAGACACAAATTAAAGGGCATGATGCCAAAGGGAAGGAAGAGGAAGAACCAAAAGAGGAGCCTGCCTCTCCAAAATTTGTTCCAAAAGATATATCAGCAGTTACACATCCTAGCCCATAGCCAAATGTAAGCTCCTACTACACTTTCATTGAAGGAGTAAGGTTGATCCCTTGAAATCTCTCAGTTCCCCTATTTTATCAGCTAGAGAGAGAGAGAGCACACACACATCACTAGATTAAAATTTCCAAAACAAAGGGTGTGTGAGATGTAGGGATCATGGAAGAAAAAATTACTGAGATGGGGATGGATTTGGCTTATGTCAGACTCAAGGAAGCAATGTTAAAGGAGCATCTACAAAAAACATTAGCTGAAAAATGCAAGTTTATAAAGCCAACTATAGCAGAAGGACAAGCAGATTTCCACCATGGCATATTTGTGCATGGAGGAAATACAACACATACATCCTTCAAACTCTTATTCCATCTACCTGAAGGAACAATGGTTGCAGTTTCAAATCAAGACAGTAGCTTCCTATGGATCATTACCTTTCCAAAACTGCAAGTAGTTTATTGACTTTTGCAATCAAACCAGCATAACATATAAGGCCAAGTTGGAAGAATTGTATATGCACAATATTATCTTTCCTGATCTAAACATTTTGGATCCTAACCCTAGGATGGGGGATATGCAGTTGATGGCCCTAGCCTCCTGGATGACCAATGAGGAGGCAAGGGTAGAGGAGGTAAAAAGGATGATGAGAAGGGAAGGAAAGGAGCATCTCCATATCAGGGAATAACTATTCAGCCATAGAGGGGTCATTAAAAATCACCTAATGATAGAAAATGATGCAAGCCAAGCAGATAAATACCTCAACACCCAAGCACGATCCATTGAACACTTCGATGACATTTCTAGACTGTTGGGAGAGGAAAGTGTAATGGAAATTTAGAGGAGATGGAGTGACCTCCATTTTAGCCTTGGAAACATGGAGTATCATACTCTAGAGAGATTGATAAATTCCCTATAAAGGACACCTTTGTAGAAGAGGGATAGGCAGACAATGAAGATCCAATGGATTGGCTTGAAACTCAGTCTTCCTTTGCTGCTAGGGTTGGGTGAAGGAAAATACCAAGCTGAAGAAAACAGAGAATGGGAGGAGGTAGAAAATAATGTTGAATTCTATCCCCTTGAGGGGACTCCTTCACTGATTCGTTGGGATGTCAGAGAATCCAATAAGGCACTAAGAGAGACAAAGAAAGAGGACTAAGTTTCTCAGAGGACGAGGAACCATTTGGTAGGGGGGTGAGGATGAGCACTATCATTAGGTAAATTTTAATGGGTTAATTGTCAACTTTTTATCCTTATTAGTGTCTCTTTCTCATATTTAATTGCATTATGGTAATATTTTTCTTAGTGTAGATGGTGTATTGAGGTTTGTCATACTTCAAATGCCTAATGTGGTTTAAATGCAAGAAAATCAAGAGAATATGAAATTTTTGCTGAATATTGCACAATTAGGGCTTGGAGTAGATATATAGCAGTGACTATAGGAGGTTTACGACCTCCTTAACTCCTAAAGGTAGCCCAGTGATCCTCACGATTCTCCTCCAAAAACTCAAAATCAAAGGCAACCAAGCAAGTAGAAGATCAAGTGGAGCCAAGCTCCACTTATCTCGAGTTCCAAGGAGACAAATCACCTACTTTTTAGGGAGTTTTTGGTAGATACACCTTTAGGATAAATAGGGTATAAAAAGAGCTCATTAGGATTCGATTTTTGGAGATAGATAGAGCACTCTTAGCTCTTGTAATAGACATTTGTGACTTTCATATGCGATGTAGCAGAATTGGTTATGAAATAAAATGACTATTCAGTTTCTTCTTCACTGAGTTAGTTTTAGGGAGTTGAGATTTTGGGTTAGGGCCTAATCCATTGGCCTCAGTCTCTCTTATGTATTTGTGTTTACCTTTTATGTTGTTGTAGATAGTTTTCTTCCATTTCATCTCCCTGTATTTAGTTTTCTTCCATTTCAAGTGTTGTATTTAGTTTGCTTACATTTCATATTATTGTGCTTGGTTTTTCTTCCATTTCATGTTGTTGTTCTTATTCTATTTTCCTTTCATGTTTCAGTAGTATATTAAACTCTAAATTTGTGTGTTAAAGCCTCCCTCTCTCACCTCTTCCATTAGGGTTTGAGGAGGGTAGATCTTTACCATAGACCCAAATTTTCTTTTAGATTATGATTTCTTGGAAAATTTAGATAGGTTTCTTTCTTCATAATGAAAATGTTGTAGATACAGAGTTAGTTTTTTTTTAAAGTGAATAGGTAGGTTTGCTTAAAATTCAACTCATATTTTCCACCATTTTCATAATAGTTTTGTCAATGATAAATGCATGAACATGTAGTTTGTTTGCATCTTTGAGTAGAGCAGGAAAGGAGGACTCCACCAACACCATTAGCTTCAATTTACACCCCAAATCAACCAACCTCCAACCAAATGGCCTTTAGCCTTGTTTTTGGACATCTCCACCACAACACCGAGAGCTACCTTGGAGGTGAAAGACAAGCTTTGAGAGAAGTTTTGTGCTTGTCCAAAGGGTTGCATACCTTCCATCCACCTAGATCCACCTTCATTTCACCTCTCCTACCCCTTTCCTTACTATTTCTGGCCTCAAACTACTCTCATCCTGTTTCCTGTAGCATTTAAGGACATCCTATATTTGATCATGTAGCAGGGCTAATCAGTCACTTCTTCAACCAAAAACCTCTCTTTCACCTCATCTAGACCTCCCAAAACCTCCAAGACACCTTCAGATCTGAAACCATGAGTCGAATACCCTATTAGGTCACTTTAGAGCCCCCTTATTTTGCTACAAAACAAATTTATTTACAAGCATAGTTAGGTCATTAATATATGCATTGTTAAAACATAGAAATAAAGCATGAGATAGATAGATTTCAATTAGTCATTTGGTTCAGCATGTGAGCCTAGATTAGTTTCCCTTTCTGCAAGTTCAGTTCAACAATTTAAATCATGAATGCCGCTTAATTTAACTTTATTCCTTGCATTTGGTTAAGTGTGGATTTCCTTCCTTGAAAATAGCTAGATGAGTCTTTATGATCTAGAATAGTTTCCTGTTTTGTTGATACAGTAATTGTTGTGAGTTATTTTCAGTCTTAGTTTTCATTCAGAAGTGTGACATACTTCATATCCTATCAGTAACCCTAGTTGTAGCACCCCAGCATAGAACTGAGAAGAGGAGGACATGAGTAGAATGCATCTGTTATGTATAAAGCATTTTCACCTCCAAGTTTGTACAAATCTCAGTTTGATAAAGTAAAATAGAGTAGCCTCTGGGAGTTGCAACACTCTTGGTGAAATATTAGGGCTCACCAATATACATGAAGAAACTTGAAGGATTTGCGGTGAAGGGTAAGAAAGAACTTGTATGTAGGTTAAAAATGTCTTTGTATGGGTTAAAACAGTCTCCAAGGATGTCGTATCGGAAATTTGATACATATATATGGGGAATTGGCTTCACTAGAAGCAAAGCGGATCACTATATGTATTTTAAATTAATTGGTGACCGTGTTGTTTATTTGGTCCTGTATGTGGATGATATGTTGTTGATTGGAAATGACAAAGAAATTATCTAGGATTTGAAGACCTTGTTGTTATCAAAATTTGATATGAAGGACTTGTTAGTCATCAATATTTTTTATTATTATCTATAGATGACTAAATATTGGTTCTAGATTTCTAAAAACAAAATTCTTTGAACATTGTGAGTTTTAGAAATCTCACTGACTTAATTTTCCTATGGAAAAATTTTCACTACTCCATTAGCTTTCCATTCCATGGTCACCCTGCCACACCTAAAAAGCTCCTCATAGGCTTGTGCCACTCATCTCCATCCTTTTTCCTACCTATGACCTCATTACTCTATTTCTCCCTTGCCCATAACTCCATCTGCAATCTAGGGTTTACCTATAGCCTAACTCATGCCCATATTCACCATGTCCCTCAAGCAATGATGGCCTCAAAAATATATCTGTATGCTCTTTAGATAAATCAAGTACATGGGATTTTGGATCTCCAATACACCACTTTTTCAAAGCTCTGTTTTTTCTCCTGAAGCCTCCAAGCCCATCTTCAGTCAAGTTAGGTCAAAGAGCTGTCTCACTAGGTCAACTAGGTTTTACAAGTTGTAAGGTCATCATTGGTGTTACAAATATTTTTTTTATTGTGAAAAAGGCTGACTCAAATGTATTGGAATATTGAGACATCGCTATTCAAAGAATATCTAAAAATATCCAAAGAAGACTATCTTGTCAACATTCAAGTTTTTCAAATGCTAAGATTTTGACACTTCTGCAAGAGTGTTAAGAGATCCATCAACAGAAATTTGTTAAGGCAGGAGGTCTGATCTTGATTCAAGACAACTCATGGAAAGAAGACATGAAAGAACTTGTGCTTGTAGAGACTAATGTTTTGAGCTTGAAAGTCCAACAGTGTGCCAAACAGTGACAAATTGTAGAAAATAACATGGAGGAAGCATTAAACCCTAATTTTTCTTTTCCACTAGGCTAGGGTTTGCTATGAAAAAGAGGCATAAGGGCAGAAGATCCATATGGTAGGTCATATCAGCTATAATGAAGCAATACCAACTCATAAACATCATGCCTCCATATTTTTCTAGGAATTCTTTCCAAGAGACAAGCCATGTGTCACACCTAGGGGCAGTTTTTCTTCAAAATGTGTTTTTGACCAAAAAGAGACGAATTTGACTAATGTGAGAGATTTTTTTGTCCATAATAGGTCAAATAATAAACAAATCCTTCAATTTTTATACAGGTATCATGGTTTGGGAGAAATGTAAAAAATACAAGTGTTCCAGGAGAATTTTTGCACTGCTAGAGTGATTTTGGGAAACTCAGGTATTCTCATAGCTGGAGTGTCCAAATGACTTTCTTGATGGATCAAAAGACAACTATACTTGAAGAGCTTTCCAATGAGCTATCATGAGCTTACTTTGGAGTTAAGGAATGCCTCCAAAAGTGGTCTGCACCAGCACTATGCATTTATGCACCATCACTTAGAACTTTTTGACTAGTCTTGGGAAACTGAACTTTGGATAGGGAAAATCAACTCCAATCAGGGAAAAAATGGTATATTTGAAAATCATACAGGTTAATATTTCCAACGAGCTATCATGGGCCCAAATATGACATCGGGAAGGTCATCAAAACCTAGCTGCAAGTGGAACCTTTTTTGGGGATGCACGAATAAGTGGCGCTACGCTAATCCACGGGCACGACTACCCAGCGCTGTACTAATCCATGGGCACAACTGCCTGGCGTTGTGCTAATCCATGGGCACAACTATTGGTGCTGCACTAATTCCGAGGCTCCTAAAACAAGGAAATAACTTGCCCCAATGCTAAAATTCATCCTCCAAGTTGCATTCAAAGGGCTGCACAAGAGTTAAAGTTGGTAGGTGGCCTCTCCACCTTGTCCTCCAAGCAATTTTCATAATTTGGTTTCTATGAAATTATCAAACCCTATTTTTGCAAACTATAGGTCTTAAATGCAAAGTGAGCCTCTGTTTTGACCTCCTTGAACAAACTAAGTGTCTTTTGAGAGATAATGAGTTAGGGTGTTTGCAAATTCATTTTCAAGAGAAGCCACCTTGAGCTCTAAAAAAAATCATACACTTGCCTTCATATCACTCATTTGTAAACGTTTCCATCATCACCATATTCATTTTTCTCCTCCAAACCCTAGTTGGTCCACAAACATCTCCTAGCACCATGTCAGGGGCAGATGACAGTGAGAAAAACAATGACAAAGAGGAATAGGATGACACTGAGAAGGAGACAGTAAAGAACAAAACAACAAGGAAGAAGATAGTCATGACAGTCATGAAAAAAATAAACCCTTCAGTGATTATGACCATGATGAGAGTGTAGGAGATGAAGATGAAGATAATCCTAGTCATGATGACAATGAAAAAGGGGAAGAGGCTCATAGTCTAAGTGATGATCACAACCATGGCAAAGAGACTAACAAAATCACCATCACATCTCTTGCATGCACACAACAAAGAGGGCCAAGGAAAGTGTTTGCTGCCTCCAAAATTCAAGGGAACTTGCCACCTAAATTAGCTCAAAGGCTTTACAAAAGGCAAGGGACCTTACCACCTAAATCAGCTAAAGGATGACCAAGTACTATGCAAAGAAAAACAAACTTGCTTGTGCCAAACTGAAGAAAGCCCTCATTGAAGTAAAAACCCTAAAAGAGGGAAAGGGTCATGAAAACCTTGGATTTTTGGCATCATCTTCTCAAAAGGTCTCCCAAACCCCTTGAAGGATGCCTCCACCAATTTTTAAGGAATTTGGGCAGCTTTTTGTTTTTTGTGATTTTGAAGGCCTATTAGCGCAGCGCCATTGGCACTACGCTAATCCCTGGAGCATCCTCAGAGGGGAATCTTGACATTTTTGGACTTATCATGGCTAGAACATTATTCTCACCATGTTTCAGAGCAATTGGAGCAGTTTTGACCTCTCAAAAGGTCAAAAAACCCCTCATTTTTCACCTTTCTGCCTCTGTTTCAGACCTAGCGCTGTGCTAATAGCAGTGTTGGTATTTTGGCATTTTTAATAGGCTACGGGCACTGGATCAAGAAAATACAAGCATATCTAGAAATTAGACTCATCATGATTTCCAACAAGCCATCACGGAGCAAAATATGACATCGGGAAGGGGTCCAACACTTGGTTGTAAAAGTACCTATTTTATGCCTGAGGTGGTGCTATGAAAATGGACTATGTAGTGTGTTTTTGGCCAAAAGTCAACAAAACACACTCATTTATTGTAAACTCATATTTTAGTTTTTTTATGGCAAATGACTCTAGAATTAGGTGCTAGAAGTTATTTTGGCATTTATTTCATGGGATATTTTGTGCCTTGGGCCTTGCATGGTCTCTGGGCATTTATGACATTTATGAGTGATTTTGACATTTTCCAACCCTATCTAGGGTTTTTTCCCTCCTTTTCTGAGTTAAATATAGCATGAGGGCTTCATTGTAAATGTTGGCATTTGATGAGCTTTGAGAGAAATACATGGTTTTTGGAGGTTGAAGAACAATTTGGTGTTGTGGAGCTTTTAAATGTCTTACTTTGATTGATGATGGAGAAGATTACTTGCAGGATCCCTAAGCTTGGTTAATGGTGATCTGTCTCTAATTTGTTCATGTTTTCTTGTTTATCATTATTTTTCATCCTTCTATATGTAGTAGAACAAAAAATTATAGGCTAAGAATTTTTTTTTGAAGCACCTTAGTCCTTACTACCTTCTATTGCCTTGGTGTTTTCCTCTACTAGGACATTTTAAAGAATTATTGGTTGCTCCTTAGACCCCCTAAGCTTGTTTATTTCATCAATGGATTAATATTTTAGTTTCCAAATATCTTTTATGGCAAGCCCTGCTTATCTGATGCTATCTAAACTCAGTTTTGAAATCTCTCTTTGAAGCATTACTTGTTAGGTTAAGCCAAGGAGGTCTTGTTCTGATCTTGCCCTTTGTCCATGCCTATCATTTTTCCTCAAAGTTATTTGTAGCTTGATCAACAATGTTTAGGAGTTCCTTCTTTGATTGATTAAATTTATTTTGTTATCTTAAATTTTTTCTAAATCTTGAAGGTGAAATCACTAGAAGTTAAATGAGTTTCTCGCCTTCTATATTTCATTGGAATGTTAGTCTAGAATGCTTATTTTCTTAAGTTGGATCAAATAGTTACTGGTTTTCCCTGTCTATTGATTGCTTCTTGATGTTTATGGTGTTTTATACCTTCTTGTTTATGGTTATTTGACAAAGGATTCTTAACTGCCTTTTTCCCTACCTTGTTTCCCCAACTTAATGTCCATTTCACTCCACACATAAACCTTAAGGATCCATTGAAAATACTATATTTTCCCTGCGATGCACTCTGACTCACTGTTGAGATATCCATCACTTTCATAGACTCCATATCCCAATTATTTGAAGACCTCCTACTCCACCTATTATACCTGACCATCCTACCCAACCAAAACAAACAACAAACCCTACACTTAACAACTAGCCTAAAATCAACCATCTAAAGCAGACAAGTTCATATCCTTTACATATAATAGAGATAAACCTCTCTGATTTCAGTAAGGCTAGGTCCTAGGACTCCAATGACTGGTCTGATGTTACCCTGTGCATTTGGTCTACCAATCTACTAAATCACGGGACCCTAACATAATGGCGATCACGGTGGGACCTTCTGAGTATATAGTTTCCTGAATACCTCTTAAGACTCATTAGACCTTTAGTTAGACTTAGAAAATCCAGTGAATCTGCCACCTCATCGCCACACTAACATAATGGCGATCACGGTGGGACCTTCTGAGTAAGTAACAAGCTTATACATCCTTAGAGAAATTCAGAAGCCCTTGTTAAACTATATCCTGTGATTTGTAACCACCTCATCACTATCACTAAGACAATGGTGATCATGATAGGACCTTTGAGTCAGTGACAATCTAATTATCCCTTAGGAATTAAGAAACCCTTATCAAATCATAGAGAACTCAAACTGTCAGTCAAAGAGTAGAATTTGGTTGTTTCACCATCCTAGAAAAATGATGACTCAGTTGTAGGACACTCTCACAAACACTAGGGCTACATAAAGGAACTCAAAAAACCCTAAAACATCCCTATATTGGTTTTTTGTAAGTTATTGGTGGTGGACCATAAACATACATCCTTAAAACAACAAAAAATATCCACTTGGCGACTCCACTAGCCTCCAGTAGGCCTATTACTCCACTAAGTTCTCATAGACCTCCCTAGGAATACATTAAGTAATCCTAATGATGCTGATGGTGGAAAAAAAAGTTGAAATCCTCCACCTGGTGACTCCACAACTCTCAATAGACCTAATAAGTCCACTGGTAAAAGACACTAGACTGGTTGAAAAGAGGTAGTGACCCTTTTTGATTAAAACAAAGATGGATACCAGTATAAACAGAGAGGCAAAGTTAGAGATTTTGATAGATACAATCAACAAGATGATGCTAGGAAAGAGGAAAAGCACAAGGTTGAGGTTGGTGTTTCTTATTCAAAACAACCTATACTTTTTCCTTTGGAATAAAAAACTCAGTCACTACAAGACAAGAACAACCAAAAAAATATGCATGACAAGCAAGATTGCAAAGAAGAGAATGAAGAAGGTTTTCAAGTAGGTACTAGTTACTTTCCTACATCTTGTGCTTCACTATTAAGAGAGCATTACAAGCAAGTTGTAAATAGATACAGAGAGGAGTGCTCTAATCAATCAATCCGCCATCTTGAAATTACAAAATCTGAAATAAAGAAGGAATCAACACATTTAGAATCTCTACCCTTATGCTTTAATTCATTTAAGATTATAAAAATAATTTGGCACCCTGAGAATCTATCAGAGGGAACTCATGAATCTCATGCTTAAAGTAACTATCAAGAAAATCAAGAAGAGTTGGTTGAAGATGAAATCAATCAGGGAATGAAAGAAAACCCATATGATCTCTCTAAAGGCACAAGTGATAATTCATCATATTTTCTAGGTGAGGCTCAAGAAGACTTTCACCCTCTCAATCGCTTTTCACAAGAGAAAGAGAAATGCTATAGTTATTTCCAAAGAAAGAGAAAAATGACTACTTTTTGAACTGAAGAAGAAATCAATCAGATTCTAAACATGCAGACAGCCTCTAAGCCCTCATGTGAACAAAACATTTATGTTCATTCTCCTGCTAATCCTATCTACCATAAGTCAGAAAGTGAACTTGTAGACCAATTCAAAGAAGAACAAACTAATAATCCAATAGGTTTGATTGGTGAAATTATTTATGTTGATGATTCTCCAAATTCTGATCAGTCTGATGATGATGATGTTCTCCAAACAGAAGCCAACCTTGCAGAGCCATCAACAGTTTATTTGTGGGATGAAGTTCACTATCATCAGATTCAAAGCAGTAATAAGCCAAGACAGGTCACCTATGACACTGATGAGGAAAGCCTTGAAATTTTAGAAGTAAGTGAAGAGTCTCTGGCTCTTTGCTATAATTCACTTCAGTCCATCCGAAATAACTTTCACATAATTGGAAATCAGCATTATTTCAACTTTGATGTTGAGGTTGAGGCGGATGATGAACTTCCTGAGAAAATTTTCAATAAGAAGCCTTCTCCTAGAATGGTTGAGGAGATCATTTGGAACATGGAATCATCCTTAGCTCCTGTTAGCCCCCCTATAAATTTTTGACAAAGCAAAGCAGGGGGCTAATTTTTTTTCTGAGACTTCAATGAATGCATCTCCCCTGGAGACACATCATCCTTGAGGTCTCCTGTGCCTTTGCCTTTGTTAAATTTCCCTCTGTAGAACTCTCCATGTGCCCCTGTCTTCCCCTTCGCAAAGCCCCCTTTTCTATCCCAATTTCCACCCAAATTCCCCTTTAAATCCTACCTTCACCCTTTGTTGTGCCATTTTCCCCTTCTATCCTTTATTGTTACCCTCTTTAGGCCTTGGAATGCATTAAAAAGGGTAAAAAACCCACTTTCAGACCATATAATAGGCCTAGCCCCTCTTCTGCTAGCCCCCCGCACCTTTTCCTCCATGTAACCCGACTCTGGAACCGCCCGCCTGCTGAAAAACGCTTATCCCAAATACGTATCGGGCGCGAGGTCGGCCATCGATCTTGTTTGATCAGACGGTGATCGCTAACCTCGAAGCCCTTCGTTTTTCCCCTGGTCATTTCCCTGATCATGCCATCACCGTTCATTTTCCCATCAGATCGACGGTTTAGAGCCTATCCACCCAGTGGACCCCGTCGCGCACTATTCACAAACCACCAGTTTCTATCACACCGCCTTTGGGCAGAGGGTGGTTTTTACCGATCGGCCAGTGATTCCATACAGCGATTGACGCGTGGCTCCTGTACGGTTTCAAAACCGCCTGTCCATCTCGCATTAACTTTTGACTCAGGACGCCCAACGATATGCATATCAGCCGTTAGATCTCGGGCGCTGCATACAACGGTCATTGATCAACGAAGCTGCGCGGGGTTTAATTCACGGCCATCGTACCCCTGGCCCACCATTCGTCATCCTCCGCTGTGTTTCCCACCGTTGATCTCCTTTGAGATCTGACAGTCTAGTTTAGTCTTCTCCCCACTATTGACCACCCCGTTGTCAACCGGCTCTGCCACGTTACCTCCATGTGTCCACCGTACGGTCTCCCTCCAGTTTCGTATTTTCATTCAAAGGTCAGAGATTCAAAGGTTTCTCATCCATTTTTCCTCCGCACCACCTTCTTACTATAGTCTTCATTGTTTCCACCTCACTGCAGGTCATCCACGATAGTTTCGCCATCAACCAGTCTGTGTAGTGAGTCTAGCCATCCCGTTACGACCACCACCCCCGTTGTTTTCTTAACATGTTTCCGTATTGTGCAGGGCTTCCAGAGAGGTAGAAAACCGCCATAAATAATAAGAATAATTGTGAGTGGCGCATTGAGCAGGCATAATTAAAATTGAAGCTGGTACTGCAGAGAAATGTCAAGAAAGGTGGCGGCAGTATAAATTCCATCAAAGGAAAAAGTTTGAAACTTCGTAGACCCTATCCTGCGCCATTAAAGCCTAGATATTGCAGAATCGAGACATTTATGAAGCCGTGAAGAAAAAACAGCTTCATGATCATGGATTCCAGCATTCAGAATTGAGGTTTGAGCTTAATACAACAGTTTAGAGGCAAAGCAACAGATCAGTGAACCCAAAAATCATGCAGAAGGTACAACACGCAAAGTTTCATAAAATCAGGGTTCAAATCAGCAGAATGTTTCTTCCAGAGAAAGGACACAGTACACATTATGGTTTCAGTTTATATGGTGTCCAAGCAAGTTTCTCTCCCCTTCGCAGCAATCCTACGCTATCAGAAGCATTTGCTTCACCAGCATGGCAGTCCATTCAGTCAATTTGTTTATACACCAAAGTACTGCACAATACTACAGTCAGAGTCATATCAGAGTAATTCCCAGTCTGAAGAAGAATCGTTTACGCACTCAGAGAACATCAGAGATTAATGCATAGGAGTTATACAGGATGGGCCTTCGGCCCTCTTTCTTTTTAGAAGTTTAATACTGCATTTAGTTCTCCACCTACCTCCTCTGCTCCTCCGGGGCTATAAATTCATAGAGAACTCATTGTAATGGTTGTTGATCAGTTATCAGAGAACTGCAAGTAGTTTCTTTGAGACACAGTCTCTGTGTAAAGATTGTAAGATAGGTTGAAGGATACGATTTCAGACTGAGTATTCAGCTATTGGAAATATTGTACTTGATTGGTATTGTTACTTAATATGGCAAGCACATTTCTTTGGATCCTGATCTGAAGCAACAGTGATGTTTTCCTATCTCTGTGTTTACATTCATTTCATTTCGTTTCTACTGGCTTGCATCAGAAGTTTGGCATAGGATTTACCCTTGTTAGGTACCCTATGTTGCTACTCTCCTTGCCATTTATGTTTCTCTTCTGAATGTATTATCTAAGGAATGTTTTCAGTTGATTTAACCAGTGTAGTGGATGATATTTCCTGCTCTCTGATGTATGAATTAAATGAATTCAGTTCTTAGATGCTTATTGTTATAGATTTCAGTTGGAAGATTTGGGAACACTGGGGATTAGTGTGAGCCCTATCCACTAGGATCCTTGTGTGACCTACTGATCTGTAACATTGTGCTCTTAAATCTATGTTATCTCTCCTCCTCTCACCCTCCCATCACATAATCATCTATAAAGATCCTAAGTTTCAGATGACTAGCCCAATTGAAAGCCTGCCTATTGATTAGCAAGCAAATCCTTTCCTGACTCCATTTCCCAATGGTTTTGAGTTTTTCCTGGAACATTTCACCTCTGCCTTATCCCACTTTTCTCACCCTGGTCTTACATTGAATCCTTCTTTCCTGATAACCAGCAACCAAAAAAACAATCAAACAAACAAACCCCGAGCTTTATAAATAGCCTAAAATCATAACATTTGAGCCTCATAGACACAAAACCTTGCTCACCTAGAGAGATCCCTCTCTAGACCTAGGAGGGCTAGATCCTAAGGTCTGAAAGTGGTTCTGATGTTGTCTCATCTTTTGGTCTTGCCAATCTGGCCAAAACATGGGAACCCCAACATAATGGCGACTCCGCTGGGGAACTGAGTGCATTACACCTTGAACATTCTTAAGAATTCAAAGACCTACAATCTCTGGTTAGGTTGGCAGTTAAACACTCCTATTCTCACATCAACCTCTACACCATTTGTTGTGTTTCCCATACTCTAGGACAGAGTCTGGAAAGGGCCAGGTAGCCTCCGGATCTCACACTGTTTCAGAGGTGACATATCTGGTAAAATCCCTCCCAGTCAATCTCTGGGTAGATTTTGCTGTGTTTTGAAGATATCCTTGAAAAGGGACATCTCAGGAGCACTGTGGTGGACAGTGTACCCTCCAAAAAACTTCCTAAACCCTCCACCTGGCGACTCCATAGTTCCTTAAACGCTCAAAGACTCCACTGGTGATCAGTAGGCCTGCTGATTATCTCGGTTCACATTAGACTCCACTGGGAGACCTACCTTCATAACAACATCAACCATAGTAGAAGTAACAAGTAGGGTCAAGCTTCTTGGTCAGGAAACAACATTCTGGCTTCTAGAACCATTCATACAAGAGCTTACCCTGACTTGAACCCACCTGAAATAGTTGACAACCCTGAGAGCATCCTCAAGGAAGCTCATACACCTAAAATATCAACTATTCCCAAACACATCCATAGAGCTAATTCTGAACCAGAAGATCTTACAGCTCTATCGCACTTTCACTTAGACCTGGACCTACCTAACGGCTTATCTAGAACTAGGTCATTCAGTAGCCTAGACCAGCCAGACCCTGAGCTTCCCGATTCACCACAGCGAGGTGGTAGACACCTTGGGAATAAAAAAACCCCTCCATCTACACCTCCTTATTTACATTTCATACAAAACTCAGGGCTTAGTCACCCTAGGTCTGCTCCTCAGTTCTCCGCTAGTCATAGCATCCCTGTCATCCATATACCTGCTGCCCAAGTCAACCCTTTACCTCATCAAAACATCATCATGGCAGCCTGGTATGCACCTTTGGTTTTACCCCAACCTCTAGTACCCTTGCCCAACGATTATCAGTCTAATATTCCGCACTTCGCTGCAAAAGAATCCATGACAACCCAACAACATGTAGATAAAATGGAAGATTCTTTTGACTACATGGAAATTGATGATGATACAGTCAAAATGAGAATCTTTGCCCAAAGCCTAGGAGGTGATGTGAAGAAATGGTTTAAAGGTCTGCCTCCGGGTAGCATCAATGATATTCTGGGTTTGTATCAGACTTTTATAAAAAAATGGGAAACTAGGGCAAATCCGCGCCAACTCCTAGAAGAATACATGACCCTTAAAAGAAACGTGGGAGAGAGTGTGCATGATTACACAACAAGGTTCAACAGCATTTATAATTCTCTCCCTCCACATATGAAACCTCCACAAGGCATGGCCCTGGAAAAATACCCTGAGGGTTTTGATGCTGACATGGTCTATGAGCTTAGGGATAAAGAATACAACACATTGGAGGACATGTAGAAAGGAGCAGTGAACATAGAGGCAAACCTAATTGAGAAAAGAGCAAGACTGAAATATGAGAGAAGGGTAACATATAGGGATGACAGCGTAGCTTCCACATCTGACAAAAATTATGATAAGTTGTCTAAAATTGTGGAAAGGTTACAACAAATGATGGAAAAAATGGTTGTCACAGTTAGTAACCAGAACAGAAACCAAAACCAGAACCAAAACTTTAGAAGAAACAATAACACTCCCAACAGACAAAGAGAATCAGATCGACAAGTTATTCCCCCATTCCAGAAGAATTTTCTTGATGAAGATAAGGGGATCATAGAGGAGTTTGAGGGAAACACGATAAACATGTTTGAAACAGAAGATTCAATCCATAACTGTTACTTAGAAGAAGATCAACCCTCACCCTCTGGTTGGGAGGAGGAATGGTCGGAATCTGAAGATTACAGATTAGGATTTGAAATGCCATGATGCAGGTCAGAGAACAGTATGAACTTAGGAGCAAAAAGAGTCAAGAAAATGCTAAACCCAAAGCTTCTGAGACTACCATCAAGAAGAGACCTGAGAAAACTTCTAAAGCAACTGCTGAAACCAAAAAATCAGCAGCTGAGAGTTCTAGAAAGAGTAAAGAAAAGGACAACCAAAACACCAGTGCACAAGGTAAACCAGCTAGCAGCACTATCACTGCAGTTAGTGCTCCTGATAAAACTGTCACAAACACTGTAAATAACGAAAATCAACCCACTGATTTAGCCACCAAAGTAGTGGCAAATAAAACAGAGATGAGGATACCAAAGAGTCATTCCACCTTCAATTTGGGAAGTGAGATTGCAAGAATTAAAATCTGTGTCCCACTTTCTGAGCTGGCCACTCAGGATGTATATAAAGGCCGGATTTTGAGAGCTTTGAACTTAGGTGAGAATGGTGACTCTGTCAATTTGAATGATGATCAGCCTGCCCTCTTGTTTGGTCCTAAGATAGAGGGGAAGTTTCAGGAAGGGGTAGTTCCACCTTTCTATATCAGTCTCAACATTCATGACAAGATCCTGCACAATGCAATGCATGATTCTGGGGCATCACACAACCTAATGCCTAAGGTATTCATGGAAATACTAGGTCTAGAGATAACCAAACCCTACAAAGATTTATACTCTTTCGACTCTAGCAGGGTAAAATGCCTAGGCCTGATCAAAGACTTGTGTGTGAGCTTAACTCAAATCCCAGCTAAATGCATGGTCATGGATGTTTTGGTGGCAGATGTGCCCCCTAATTATGGCATGCTACTATCAAGATCATGGGGAGCCAAGCTGCAAGGTACAATGCAGATGGATGGCTCATATGCCACAATCCCAATCTTTAGCCAACTTAGAAAACTGTATAGGGAGACACAGATGAAATTCCTAGTCAGTAGCCCCGAAAAACCCAAAAATTCACCTGTCTATTCTGTACATTCAGACCTTGACTCCTTCATATTTTGTAATGATGAATCCTTAGAAGGATCAGAGTCCCAATACAGAGATACAAGCAGAGAGGCAGAAGCCGTTGATTTTAACATAATGGCTTCTCTGGATTTAGAGGACAACGAAGAAGAAAACCGCAATGAAACCTGTAGGATATGCGGTGGAGACCTAACCTCGAGTGAACAAGAAACAGAGCATGAACAACCATCCGAACAGATCCCTGAGACGCATACATTTCACGAGGAACAAAGCAATCCAAAGCCTAATATAGACCCTACAACGCAACATAGTGGCGAAACCAGCCATAGGGAAAAGAGTGATAACGAAAATGAATATGAACCCCTGTGGGTGATGAACTTTGATGGGTCATGCACCAGAAGAACTGTTGGGGCAGGAGTGTGGATTCATAACACAGAAAGTGATTACGCAGAGAGTCATGCCTACAACCTGCACTTCAAATGCACGAATAACGTCGCTGAATACGAGGCTCTGATCCTAGGTCTAAATCTGTTGAGAAAATTAGGAGCCCGTAGGATTAATGTGCATGGAGACTCCGAGCTGGTTATTAAACAGGTAAACGGGGAATACACAGCGAAACATCCCAGGCTGAGAGCATATAGGAATGACACTTTGGATCTATTGAAAACGTTCGTTGAATACAAATTAGTGTTCGTTCCTAGAAGTCAAAATGTCATTGCAAATGGATTAGCTTTCCTGGATAGCTCATACCCCAAAACCTCCAATGACCAACAGATCATCATTCAAACCAAATTCATACCTGTTGTGCCAGACAACGAAAAACACTGGCAGGTTTTTGAAGGTGACAAACAAATCGAAGATTTTCTGGTAGGTAGAAACGAGTTTGAATTTTCCGATTCAGGCTCTAAATCTGACCATAGCTGCCTAAGTGATGAGTCCTCAGATGAGGAAGAAACACCCTGTAACATAGAAATAAACTCTTTAGATGAACAGACTAGAAACCCAGACCACACATGTGAAAATGCAGATAGTGAAGAGGTAGAGGTGCTACAGGCCAAAGATAAGAATATACCTAGAGGCATGGCACCCTTGGAGGACCTGTTTGACTTTGATGATGTGGCAAAAAAGCCCACTATAGAACATGCAGACTCTGATGTGGAAGAATGCAACTTAGGCACTGAAGATAAGCCCAAAACGATTAAACTGGCTAAGTCTTTACCTGTAGACATGAAAAATAAATACATTGACCTTTTCAAGGAATTCATTGATGTGTTTGCATGGAGCTATGAGGAATTAAAGGCCTATGACACAAATATCATTCAACATAAGATACCCCTGAAGGAAAATCAGAAGCCCTTTAGGCAAAAACTTCGCAGAATCAATCCTAAACAGTTGCCTGCAGTAGAGAAAGAGATCAAGAAGATGTATGAAGCAGGTATAATTGTGCCTGTGAGGTTCTCTGATTGGGTATCAAACTTAGTGGCTGTGAGGAAGAAAACAGGAGAAATCAGATTGTGCATAGACTTCAGGAACCTCAATAGAGCCTCACTCAAAGACAATTACCCTTTGCCTAAAATGGAACATATTCTTCAGAAGGTAGTAGGTTCTAAGAGGATTTCCCTGCTAGATGGTTTCTCCGGATATAACCAAGTCTTATTAATCCTATAATACCAACTCAAAACATCCTTTACCACTCCATGGGGTACCTTCATGTATGTGAAGATGCCTTTTGGATTGATGAACGCTGGATCCACCTTCCAAAGAGCGATGGACATAGCATTTTCAGATGAGATAGGGCACTTCATTGTTATCTATTTGGATGACATAACAGTCTTTTCCAAGACTGAGGAAGAACACCTGAGACATCTGAGAAAAGTATTTGAAAAATGTAGAAGGTTTGGTTTGTCCCTGAACCCCAAAAAGACTGTCTTTGGGCTACAAGAGGGTAAACTTCTTGGCCATATCATATCCGAGAAGGGAATTAGGATAGCCCCACAGTGAGTTGAGGGAATACTACAGATCTCACACCCCAGAAACATCAAGGAATTACAATCCTTCATTGGAAAGATTAAATTCCTTAGGAGGTTTATTCCAAATTTGGCTGAACACCTTCGGAACATGAATAACATGCTGAAGAAAGGTGCGGGAGTGAAATGGACTATGGGAGCTAAACAATATTTTGAATTAGTGAAACTTTCACTTACCCAAGCTCCCGTCCTCATCAGCCCAGATTTCTCCAAATATTTCCTGATCTTTTCATTCGCCTCTGAGCATACAGTGGTTGCAGTCTTGCTGCAGAAAAACACAGAGGGAATGGAATAGCCAATTTCCTTCTTTAGCAAAGCACTCAGAGATGCACCCTTGAAATACAACATCATGGAGAAACTGGCCTATGCTCTGATTAAGACCTTGAAAGACTTCAGGGTGTACATATTGCATTCCCACACTATAGCTTATGTGCCCAACATCATAGTCAAAGATATATTGTCCCAAGACCCAGATGGGAAAAGGGGCAAGTGGATAGCAGTGATCCTAGAATATGACCTCGAGATAAAACCCACCAAACTGATTAAAGGTCAGGGCTTAGCTAAATTAATGGCTGAATCAAACCTACAAGCCCTAGGCATTAACATGATAAATACCCTGGATGAGCAGCAAGAATTTCCTGATCTCACTATTGAGGAAAAATTTCAGAGATCTCCTTGGTATTCCGACATTCTATATGTGCTTACACACCTCAATGCCCCTCCTGGATTAGCAAAGACCAAGGCCAGATTCTTAAAGATAAAAACCAGAAACTACTGCATTGTGAATGAAAAATTATACTGGAAGAATCCTAATGGCCTGTTGCTTAAATTTTTGACTGAAAATGAGGCAGAGAGGGTTAAACAATAATTCCACGCTGGAGAATGTGGAGGCCACCTGAGTTGGAAAGCCACTGCAAAAAAAATAATCAGAGCTGGTTACTATTGGCCCACACTCTTCAGTGATGTTCATAAAATGATAATTTCCTGCCATAAATGTCAGATCTTTGAGGGAAAGAAAAAACTCCTCCCTTTCCCCTACAACCCATCACTGTTGAAGGTCCCTTTCTGCAATGGGGCCTAGATTTCATAGGGGAAATTCACCCTGCTTCTTCTGCTTAGCACAAATGGATCCTAACAGCCACAGATTATTTCACTAAGTTGATAGAGGCCGTGCCCACTAGGAATGCCACAGATTCAGTCATCATTAGTTTCCTATAAGGTCACATCCTCTTTCGGTTTGGCTGCCCAAGGAAAATAATCATTGACAATGCTACTGCTTTCGGATCCAAAAAGATGGTTGATTTTTGTCACAGGTACCAAATAGAAATTGGTCATTCAACTGCCTATTACCCCCAAGGTAATGGATTAGCTAAATCATCAAACAAGAGCCTGGTGATCATCATCAAAAAAATGTTGGAAGAGAACAAAAAATCATGGCATAACAAGCTAGTACATGCTTTGTGGGCTGACAGGCTTACAACAAAGAATTCCATTGGCATGTCTCCATTTTAGCTTGTCTATGGAATAGAAGCAGTATTCCCTACCAACCTTGGGATACCAGTGATCAAACTGATCCAGGAGATCCAAACAGAAGGAGACAGCATGGTGAGGAGAATAATCAGACAATCCATCTCCAACAAACAAGGGAAGAGGTCTACAACAGAGCAGTGAAGGTTTAGGAGAACATAAATTTTTTTTTTGACAAAAGAACCAAGGCTGCTGATTGCGAAGTTGGAGATAAGGTTTTGAAGTGGGATTCGAGAAGAGAGGATAAAGGAAAGCACAACAAATTTGACAGTTTGTGGCAAGGTCCATACCTCATCCAGGCCACTGTGGGTCCCAACGCTTTCTTCTTACAAGAATTAGATGGCACTGAACTGTTTGGGGGTCCTGTCAATGGCAGGATGCTCAAACATTACTTCTGCTAATTTAAAGTTTCCAGTTTCCATTTCCATTGTACATACCATTGCAGTTTTATTTTCGAGAAAAAAGAAAAATGTTTCAAAAAATAAGGGAAGAAGAGAGGTTCAGACATGCTTAAAACATGGACCTCTGATATGCAAAAGAGTGGCTCTAATAAACTCAAAACCTGAGCCAAAGCAAGTAAATCAGTTGGTCCTAACATGCTCAAGATCTGGGCCAGCGAAGAAGAAGGAAGAATCAGCTCTAAAATGCCCAAAAACAGAGCTGAGATGAAAAAAGAAGTGACTCTAACATGCTCAAATCTTGAGTCACAAAGGGAAAGAAGGATGATTCAAATTTCAGATCTCAAGCCTTCACAGTTTTGCTTTCAGTTTTCTGCAAATTGGTCGATGTGCAACTGTCTTTAAGCCTTGGACCCACAACAAGTCAGACAGTCTAATCCTAGCTTGACTGTTTTTCAATTTCTGTTGTAGAATGTAGAGAAGAAATCTGCTGGACAGTTTAATCCCAACAGATATTAGATTAGGTAGAGAAACATATGAGACCAACAGTCTAATCTGGTCTCATGGAGCAATAAGGGTAGATTTAGAATAGGTTTATTTTCTTTTTGAAAAAATAAAAAGAGGTAAAGGGTCTGCTAGCTCAAATGCACCCAAGAGGAAGAAAAAATGCTAGGATTGTAGTATGGGTAGGTAGATTGTTGGAGTAAGTTTCTGCTGATGTAATGTCTTCATATTGTGGCAGCTTATCAAAGGGAGAAGGGATGTGTAAAGTAGCAGGCATCTGGCCTACTCTAAATATTTATCCTTTGAATTCTTGACTCCTTCAAGAAGAAGCCATCCCCATGTGGAGCCACTGTTAGCCCCCCTATAAATTTTTGACAAAGCAAAGCAGGGGGCTAATTTTGTTTCTGAGACTTCAATGAATGCATCTCCCCTGGAGACACATCATCCTTGAGGTCTCCTGTGCCTTTGCCTTTGTTAAATTCCCTCTGCAGAACTCTCCATGCGCCCCTCTCTTCCCCTTCGCAAAGCCCCCTTTTCTATCCCAATTCCCCCCCAAATTCCCCTTTAAATCCTACCTTCACCCTTTGTTGTGCCATTTTCCCCTTCTACCCTTTATCGTTACCCTCTTTAGGCCTTGGAATGCATTAAAAAGGGTAAAAAACCAACTTTCAGACCATATAATAGGCCTAGCCCCTCTTCTGCTAGCCCCCCGCACCTTTTCCTCCATGTAACCCGACTCCGGAACCGTCCGCCTGCCGAAAAACGCTTATCCCAAATCCGTATCGGGCGCGAGGTCGGCCGTAGATCTTGTTTGATCGGATGGTTATCGATAACCCCGAAACCCTCCGTGTTTCCCCCGGTCATTTCCCTGATCACGCCTGTTATTTCCCAAATCCACCTTAGGCTGAAGGAAGGCGGGATTCAGGGTAACACCAAACCACGCTCAGTCTGGTAGCTAGCCCCACCAGAACAGGAGAGGGCTCTCTCCGGGTCAATCTCAGTAAAAATGTATCAATAGGTCTTGAGATGACTGAAATGAGTGCTAATTTTAGTCTAGGTATATAAATCAAGGAGTTTGGAATGATTTTTCAGGGTTTTTTGGTTGGAAAAAGGGAAAGGCAATTTTTGGGCTTGGGGATGAGGCCAATTTCTTGCAGAGTTCAAGTTGGGGCAGGGAAGGAAATGGATTTTATGTCTTAGATTCAATGAATGGATAGAAAAGACTTCTGAGGAGCTGAAGAGGGCAAGAGGCTGCAAGGATCCTCTTCAAACAGATGAAAACACATAAAACTAAACAAAAGTTTAAGGCAGAGCACCTGCAAACTAATGAATTCTACCTTAGTTACTCATTTGTTTAATTCAGAAGCAAAGAGAAGGGAAATGGCATACATATAAAATTAATGAAACTTACAGATACATGGAGAAAAACATCATCAAAACTCAGAGCCATAAGGATCCCAACAAGTGCTGCAAAACTCTGGTCTTTCCTTTGCCAAAAATGCAGAAGTGTATGTACAATGAAGTGCCAAACTTTTCCCAAGAGTCCAACCCTGAAAATGACTCAGAAAATACATAATATAGACCAGCCTAACCCCTTCCCATGCCTCTAGGGGTCGAGCTCATCCTTCTAGGAGATGTTTCAACCAATTCTAAACTAGGAACTGAAATCTAGGCAATCAAACAACTTGCCTCTATATGGAAGGAAACTGATTCATTCATTTAATTTTCACTTTTTAGTGAATGAATCCTCTAGAACAAGTAAAAATATGCCCAAATTACATCATGGTCAAGAAATTACATCAAGATAGATCAATAGTTACATCAAAATGTAAAACTAGTCAAAACTGGGCGAATTTCTGAGCTGAAGAGTGAAAATGGGGCTAAATTTCTCTATGCGCCGCGCCAGAAAACTCAATGCGTCACACCACTTTGGAGCTGATTTTGAAGCACTTCCCGAAGTCAAAATATAGCTCATGATAGCTCGTTGGAAAGCCATGTCTATCTACTATCCAACCCAAGTGGAATTTCTGGATTTGGATGTCATTTTTCCCTCCAAAACTTCAATCTCCCAAGACTAGTTCCTGTGTGTGAAAAAGGTGGCAGAAAGGCCATTTTCAAGGTGTTTTTGACCCTTTAAACCACCCAGAACTTGATGAAATCTCTCAGCCATTCCTGAGCATGCATAATTTATCATAAAAAACCTAAAAATATCAATTTTTCCTCTAGAATATGTCCCAATCATAAGCGCGCGCCAAGTGGCACGACACGTCGGGTAGGAAAACCTGTTTTGTGACCAAAATTTCAAAAATGACAAAATTTTCTCAAAATTTGCTGAAATTTGGAGTGAAGGTCCCCCATCAAGTCCCATGCTCAGCCAAAGAAGCTTCGGCCAATATTTGGAGTCTATCCTCCCTTTTTCGTTGTTTCAGTACCCTCCTGGTGCATGTAGTTCACTGGCGGAATCATTGTCTCGTTCATATGATGTGTCGGTGTCCGTCATGGTGTTTGCAAGTCTATGCCAAGTGTATGGTTGGTTTGTTTAAAATGAGAAATGAAGACTTGATTTTTATTGCCTCCAATTGCCAAAATATTGCCAAGTAGGAAAGGACTGGGATAAATAGGGACAGTGGGTATAGTGAACTGTGGGAAATAGTACAGTGGTAAAAATGTGGATCAGTCAAGTGAAGTTTACAATGTGAGGGCAGTCACTTGATTGTGTTTTAGGAATGTGGGGTTTGGAGAATTTTTTACAAATGATATGGGAAAAGAAGATTGGTAGGGAATGATATCTTTTGTGGATATGGAAATAGGGCTTAAATGGTATGAGTGGTTTGGAGAAAAGGGGAGGGTTTGTGATAATAGTGTGACAGTGAGGAGGAAGGGAACCAAAAGAGGGGAATGGAATCCAAACAAATTGACACCAACAACCAAATTTCAAATTCAAATATAAACCCTATGAAGTAGTTTTTGATAAGAGGATAGGGTTTATGTTTTGATATTACCAATTCTCCAACCAAATCTTTGAAACCACACCAAACACCAGCAAGAGCGAGTGTATAAGCTTACTTGAGCAAATGGGAGCGAAAAAATTGAAGTTTCGATGAAACAGTGATGAAAAATTACTTGGAGGCTATGTGCGCCGCGCAGTCAGCCCAATGCGCTGCGCAAGTTGTATGCACCACGCTAGTGTAATTTTTACACTGCACAGGCTGGCTCAATGCGCCGCGCCTGCCCAGTGCGTCGCGCCGGCTCTTCTATGGGCCGCGCCATTTTGCAGGAGGCTTTTGGAGGCCTTATCGATGTCCAAATGGGGCACGGGATAGCTATTTGGAAATCTCTTTGAGTCTACTTTCCAACCCAACTGGAATTTTTCAATTTGGAGTTCATTTGCCTTGTCAAAAATCAAATCTCCCAAGACCGGTCAAAATGAGAAAAATGAGGCTGCCTCAAGGCAGAGTGCTGTTGCAGTCAAACTTTGAAGGTATTCCTGAACTCCAAATTGAGCTCATGATATCTCATTGGAAATGTATTTTTGTCTAGTTATCATTTGACTTATCAAGGAAGTCATTTGGCCAACGAAGCTAGGAGAAATCTTGATTTTCCCAAGGTCACTTTAGAGGTGCATCAATTCTCCTGAGGCAACGGTATTTTTGACATTTCTCTAAAACCATGATACCTGTGTAAAACATGAAGGCGGTTTTTCTTCTTTGGCATGCTTTGGACAAAAACCTCTCTCATTTTTCCAAAATTCATATTTTATTGCTCAGAAACATCATTTTAGTGAAACCTATCCCGATGTGTGGAACAAGGGATTTGTCGAAATGAAGCGAAATGAAGGGGATAAGGGGCTTCTAAATTCTTGAGAAAATTTTGAGAAGTAGGGAGGGATGTTAGGAAGCAGGGGAAAGTGGAATTTCAGAGATTGAGTGAGGGGAAGGGGTCAAAAAGGGCAAAACACAGGCCTAGCCTAGAAAATTGCGAAGTTGTAGCAAGAAACTAGGGTTTGTGTGAAAATGAGGAATTTGGGGGATCTCAGTGATGGGAAGTGTTTAATAATGTAAATTAAGGATAGGGGAAGGTGTATGAACATCAGGATACAATTTTTTCTAATGATTTGACCATCCAAGAGAAATTACCTCCAAAACCCTAGGAGAGGGAAATGAACCTTACCTAGGCACAACTGAAGCATGAACAAGCTGTAAAATGACCCTTTGGAACTTGACATGATGATGAAAACCTCTGAATGATGGTACACTCAGCTGAATGGTGACATGGACTGAAATTTGGACAACTTTGACAAGAGTAAAAGCAAACCCTAGACCTAATACCTAGTGACCAAATTTTGCTTGAAGACTCACTGAAATGACAAAATTTGACCTTGACACCTTAAAATCACCTTGTAAGAGCATGTTTGATCACTGGGGGAAGGCTGCAAAGGCTGACACTAACATTGGCTCCAATGGGGATGGTAGCTCCTTGGAGGTGCCAAGAACTACAGATCTTTGGAAAGCAGACAGTGCCTTCATCCATTGGGCAATGGAATAAAAAACTCAAGCTGAAATGCATGACTGAAAACTGATGACTTGATGACACAAATTGACTCTCACTCAACTAAAAACTGACTCGATACTTAAACACAACCGACAAACTGGAAATATGCTCAATATGAAGCTTATTCAATACAACCTACTCTAATTGTTCCATTCATCACCTGATCAAGTGAAATGAAACAACCAATGAAACCATGTAAGCATCCTGGATGCTATTTGGTTTCTTCCCAAATGCTTTCTGATGCGCAGGAAAAGGGAAGAATCGAAAGGAAACTCCCATGGAAACTTGGAATCAAGTTGACTGCTGATAAACTTGCAAAGCATGAATTGACTAGATGACTTCAAGAATACTGCGAAAGGATCTTCATAAACATAGCTATTGATTCCCATTAACACATTACTGCTCTGGTCCAAGTAATCTTCATAGCTGGATATTAATATTTTCCTCACATTTGTGCTGGATTTCTTTGGTGACTGCAGCAAGCTGTCAAAAGGATCCTGAATTTCGTGAATAATCAAACTCTGAAGCTGATTCCAGACAGAACAAAAGTCTCCTTTATCAATCTCCTCATATGACTGCAAATCTTGATATAGGCTTTGTAATGAAAAATCTGTTAAACAAGACAATGAAGGCGACTTTTGAATAAGATTATTATCAACATTCTTTCCTGGCACATGGTTAGCTAATGGAGAAGAACTTTTACAGCAAACATCATCCAACACACGAGCAATAGGATCATCAAAAACTTGAGAAGACTGCTGCAATGTATCCATTGAAACTGTATGACATCCTACTGGTTGTTCATATTTTTCTTTAGAGATATTACGAAGATTCTGCCTTATAGATTGAAATGATTCGAAACAAAAGGGTACAGAATCCTCTTACATCATTAAATCATGTATTTCATCTTCCACACCTTCATCTGTAATCTGACCTTCAATTTCGTTTGGTGGCTGCAAATCTAGAGCTAGGGAGGGTTTTGTATCCAAAATGATTTCATTAGTCGTTTCAGGGGAAGATTTCTCATTAACAACTTGCTCAAGAATTTTGCTATCTGTCTCATCCTCAACATTAACACTGAGAGATTGTTGATTTCTTACAGGCTGCTCATTTGAAGATTTACTATGCAATTTACCCTTCAAAAACTGGAATGATTCAAAACAAAATGGTACGGAGTCACCTTGTAGCATTTGATCATGTGTGCCATCTTCCATGTCCTCATCTGCAACTTGAAAATCAATGGCTTTCGGGGATTTCAAATCTGAATATGAGAAATCTTGAACAAAGTTTTCATTGCGCTCAAGATGGTCTAGATAAAGGCTTGTTGGTAGTTGATTTCTGATTGCATGGAAGTTATCTCGCATGAACTGAAATGAGTCAAAACAAAAAGGCAAAGATCCTTCACTTACTTCAAAATTTGCTGCACTTTCCTCATCATTATCATAGCTGATATGCATCGGTTGATCACTGTACTCGAGCTGCTAAAAGTGAACTTCCTCCTTCCACAAACTAGTTGTTGATTTTTCTGCAAGATTAGCTTCTGTTTGGAAAACATAATCATCATCATACTGATCAAACTGAGGCAATTCATCGATACAAAGTTCATCATTAAGCATACATATCATATCAACAGTTCTCTCTTCTTCAAAATGACCTATAAAACAATCATTATGACAACTGGGATAAGAAACCAAATGTTTTGGATCAACCACTTGTTCTTCTTCAATCAGCAAGTCATGGGTTTGAATATTATACTCATTCCTTGTGGTGTTCTTTTGCATCATCTCTTCCACTACACTTACCAACATGTCAAGCTTTACCTCTAGAGATATCGATTTCTCTGGATCCATGTTTTTCATCTCTTATTCCTTCAACCTCGCCCTTCGGATCAACAAATGAGCCTCTACATTCACTGCACTATTCTGCATTTCGTGAAGTGTTGCAAAATTCCTTTCTCTCAACTGAAACTCCATTTTTGGATCAAAAGAACCTAGGTAATGCAAGAGAGCAGATCTAGGAGAAGGTCTTGTATCAGTTGGCATCAAAAAATATACTTGGTTAAATCGGGCAGAAATTTTTTGTACTGTCTCCCCTGGTAGTCTTTTCAGCTGGGCATACTCATCTAAAATAAGGAAAGGGTTATGTCCGATCACCCACCTGTCAAGGAAGACTTTGACGAAATGCTAGAAATCTGAGATGCTCGCATCAGGCAGGGCTTTGAACCAACTCTTCACTTGGCCTTGCAAAGAAAGAGCTAATAGCCTAATACTAACATCTTCATCATCAACTTCAAAAAGGTCTCGAAAAGTCTCAACATTCTGCACATGTTGCTCAGCGTTGACATTGTTACATTCACCGTCAAATCTCGGCAAATAAAGGTAATAATTTGCAGGGAAAGCATGGAGAACAAAAGTTAAAACGAGAGGTTTATACCTAGCTGGGACTGTAAAAGGTGTAGGAGTATATGCAAGAGTTACGGGATCAATTTTGTTTTCTTTAGTCTCATCACTCTGAAAAGAGTCATCATAAGATGTGGGAAAAGTAAGGAGGCCAGGATCAAAGGGAAACTCAGTATTTACACTCTTTGAATAGGTTGAGTAAATATTTTGATCACCTTTATCATACAACAAATTCCGAAAAAATTTCAAGACAACTTCAAGAACAGTAAAGAAATAGTTTACAAGAAAGCAGACTAGATCCTGAATACCATTCCACTTTAGATACCTGAACTTAGTGTAATATCCTTCCATTTTCTCAGAGAAAGAGTTAGTCCTCCAGTGGAGTCTCTACATTGAGTTGGAGTCACCAGGTGAATGATTTCAGCCTTCTTATGTTTGATCGTTGTCCACCATCAACCATCAGATCTGAACTTGATACATGTACTGGGGCAATTTACAAGCTAGATGTTACGTTTACAAGCTAGACCAGAGATTGACTGAAGCAACGTTTATCTACTTCTGCTAATGCAAAGCAAAAGAGTTTTGAAGGCTACCTGGCATAACTTCAGGCTCCGTATGTAGCTTATAAAACAATTAACACCAACAAGAAAACCATTTTCTTCCCCAGTATGGTCGCCACTATGTTATTGCCCAAATTCACCTTAGGCTGAAGGAAGGAGGGATTCAAGGTAACACCAAACCACGCTCAGTCTGGTAGCTAGCCCTACCAGAACAGGAGAGGGCTCTCTCTGGGTCAATATCAGTAAAAATGTATCAATAGGGCTTGAGATGACTGAAATGAGTGCTAATTTTAGGCTAGGTATATAAATCAAGGAGTTTGGAATGATTTTTCAAGTTTTTTTTGTTGGAAAAAGGGAAAGGAAATTTTTGGGCTTGGGGATGAGGCCAATTTCTTGCAGAGTTCAAGTTGGGGCAGGGAAGGCAATGGATTTGATGTCTTATATTCAATGAATGGATAGAAAATACTGCTGAAGAGCTGAAGAGGGCAAGAGGCTGCAAGGATCCTCTTCAAACAGATGAAAACACATAAAACTAAACAAAATTTTAAGGCAGAGCACCAACAAACTAATGAATTCTACCTTAGTTACTCATTTGCTTAATTCAGAAGAAAAGAGAAGGGAAATGGCATACATATAAAATTAATGAAACTTACAGATACATGGAGAAAAACATCATCAAAACTCAGAGCCACAAGGATCCCAACAAGTGCTGCAAAACTCTGGTCTTTCCTTTGCCAAAAATGTAGAAGTGTATGTACAATGAAGTGCCAAACTTTTCCCAAGAGTCCAACCCTGAAAATGACTTAGAAAATACATAATATAGACCAGCCTAACCCCTTCCCATGCCTCTAGGGGTAGAGCTCATCCTTCTAGGAGATGTTTCAACCAATTCTAAACTAGGAATTGAAATGTAGGCAATCAAACAACTTGCCTCTATATGGAAGGAAACTGATTCATTCATTTAATTTTCACTTTTTAGTGAATGAATCCTCTAGAACAAGTAAAAATATGCCCAAATTACATCATGGTCAATAAATTACATGATGATATATCAATAGTTACATCAAAATATAAAACTAGTCAAAACTGGGCGAATTTCTGAGCTGAAGAGTGAAAATGGGGCTAAATTTCTCTATGCGTCGCGCCAGAAAACTCAATGCGTCACGCCACGTTGGAGCTGATTTTGAGGCAATTCCCGAAGTATAAATTGAGCTCATGATACCTCGTTGGAAAGCCCTGTCTATCTACTATCCAACCCAAGTTGAATTTATGGATTTGGATGTCATTCGCCCCTCCAAAACTTCAATCTCCCAAGACTGGTTCCTGTGTGTGCAAAAGGTGGCAGAAAGGCCATTTTCATGGTGTTTTTGACCCTTTAAACCACCCAGAACTTGATGAAATCTCTCAAACATTCCTAAGCATGCATAATTTATCATAAAAAACCAAAAAATATCAAGTTTTCCTCCAGAAGATGTCCCAATCATAAGCGAGCGCCAAGTGGCGCGACGCGTCGGGCAAGAAAACCTGTTTTGTGACCAAAATTTCAAAAATGAAAAAATTTTCTCCAAATTTGCTGAAATTTGGATTGAAGGTCCCCCATCAAGTCCCATGCTCAGCCAAAGAATCTTTGTCCAAGATTTTGAGTCTATCCTCCCTTTTTCGTCGTTTCAGTGCCCTCCTGGTGCATGCAGTTCACTGGCGAAATCACTGTCTCGTTCATATGATGTGTCGGTGTCCGTCATGGTGTTTGCAAGTCTATGCCAAGTGTATTGTTGGTTTGGTTAAAATTAGAAATGAAGACTTGATGTTTATTGCCTCCAATTGCCAAAATATTTCCAAGTAGGAAAGGACTGTGATAAATAGGGACAGTGGGTATAGTAAACTGTGGGAAATAGTACAGTGGTAAAAATGTGGATAAGTCAAGTGAAGTTTACAATGTGAGGGCAGTCACTTGATTGTGTTTTAGGAATGTGGGGTTTGGAGAATTTATTACAAATGATATGGGAAAAGAAGATTGGTAGGGAATGATATCTTTTGTGGATATGGAAATAGGGCTTAAATGGTATGAGTGGTTTGGAGAAAAGGGGAGGGTTTGTGATAATAGTGTGACAGTGAGGAGGAAGGGAACCAAAAGAGGGGAATGGAATCCAAACAAATTGACACCAAAAACCAAATTTCAAATTCAAATATAAACCCTATGAATTATTTTTTGATAAGAGGATAGGGTTTATGTTTTGATATTACCAATTCTCCAACCAAATATTTGAAACCACACCAAACACCAGCAAGAGCGAGTGTATAAGCTTACTTGAGCAAATGGGAGCGAAAAAATTGAAGTTTCGATGAAACAGTGATGAAAAATTGCTTGGAGGCTCTATGCGCCGCGCAGTCAGCCCAATCCACTGCGCAGGCTGTATGCGCCGTGCCAGTGTAATTTTTACACTGCATAGGCCGGCTCAATGCGCCGCGCCTGCCCAGTGCGTCGCACCGACTCTTCTATGCGTTGCGCCATTTTACAGGAGGCTTTTGGAGGCCTTCCCGATGTCCAAATGGGGCGCAGGATAGCTCGTTGGAAAGATATTTGAGTCTAATTTCCCACCCAACTTTAATTTTTCAATTTGGAGTTCATTTTCTTTGTCAAAAATCAAATCTCCCAAGACTGGTCAAAATGAGCAAAATGAGGCTGCCTCAAGGCAGAGTGCTGTTGCAGTCAACGTTTGAAGATCTTCCTCAACTCCAAATTGAGCTCATGATAGCTCATTGGAAAGATAGTTTTGTCTAGTTATCATTTGACTTATCAAGGAAGTCATTTGGCCAACCAAGCTAGGAAAAATCTTGATTTTCCCAAGGTCACTTCAGAGGTGCATCAATTCTCCTGAGGCAACGGTATTTTTGACAGTTCTATAAAACCATGATACCTGTGTAAAAATTGAAGGAGATTTTTCTTCTTTGGAATTCTTTGGACAACAACCTCTCTCATTTTTCTAAAATTAATCTTTTATGTTTCAGAAACATAATTTTAGTGAAACCTATCCCGATGTGTGGAACAAGGGATTTGTCGAAATGAAGCGAAATGAAGGGGATAAGGGGCTTCTAAATTATTGAGAAAATTTTGAGAAGTAGGGAGGGATGTTAGGAAGCAGGGGAAAGTGGAATTTCAGAGATTGAGTGAAGGGAAGGGGTCCAAAAGGGAAAAACACAGGCCTAGCCTAGAAAATTGCCAAGTTGTAGCAAGAAACTAGGGTTTGTGCGAAAATGAGGAATTTGGGAGATCTCAGTGATGGGAAGTGTTTAATAATGTACATTAAGGATAGGGGAAGGTGTATGAACATCAGGATACAAGTTTTTCTAATTATTTGACCATCCAAGAGAAATTACCTCCAAAACCCTAGGAGAGGGAAATGAACCTTACCTAGGCACAACTGAAGCATGAACAAGCTGTAAAATGACCCTTTGGAACTTGACATGATGATGAAAACCTCTGAATGATGGTACACTCAGCTGAATGGTGACATGGACCGACATTTGGACAACTTTGACAAGAGTAAAAGCAAACCCTAGACCAAATACCTAGTGACCAAATTTTGCTTGAAGACTCACTGAAATGACAAAATTTGACCTTGACACCTTAAAATCACCTTGTAAGAGCATGTTTGATCACTGGGGAAAGGCTGCAAAGGCTGACACTAACAATTCCATCGCCGTTCATTTTCCCATCAGATCGACGGTTCGGAGCCTATCCACCCAGTGGACCCCGCCGCGCACTATTCACAAACCACCAGTTTCTATTGCACCGCCTTTGGGCAGAGGGTGGTTTTTCTGGATCGGCCAGCGATTCCATACAACGATTGACGCGTGGCTCCTGTACGGTTTCAAAACCACCTGTCCATCGCGCATTAACTTTCGACTCAGGATGCCCAGCGATATGCATATCAGCCATTAGATCTCGGGCGCCGCATCCAACGGTCATCGATCAACGAAGTTGCGCGGGGTTTAATCCACGGCCATCGTACCCCTGGCCCACCATTCATCGTCCTCCGCTGTGTTTCCCACCATAGATCTCCTTTGAGATCTGACGGTCCAGTTTAGTCTTCTCCCCACTATTGACCACCCCGCTGTCAACCGGCTCCGCCACGTTACCTCCACGTGTCCACCGTACGGTCTCCCTCCAGTTTCGTATTTTCATTCAAAGGTCGGAGATTCAAATATTTCTCGTCCATTTTTCCTTCGCACCACCTTCTGACTGTAGTCTTCATCGTTTCCGCCTCGCTGCAGGTCATCCACGATAGTTTCGCCATCAACCAGTCTGTGTAGTGAGTCTGGCCATCCCGTTACGACCACCACCCACATTGTTTTCTTAACGTGTTTCCGTATTGTGCAGGGCTTCCAGAGAGGCGGAAAACCGCCATAAATCATAAGAATCATTGTGAGAGGCGCATTGAGCAGGCTGAATTAAAACTGAAGCTGGTACTGCAGAGAAATGTCAAGAAAGGTGGCGGCAGTATAAATTCCATCAAAGGACGAAGTTTGAAACTTCGCAGACCCTATCCCGCGCCATTAAAGCCCAGATATTGCAGAATCGAGACATTTATGAAGCCGTGAAGAAAAAAAAGCTTCATGATCATGGATTCCAGCATTTAGAATTGAGGTTTGAGCTTAATACAGCAGTTTAGAGGCAAAGCAACAAATCAGTGAACCCAAAAATCATGCAGAAGGTACAGTACGCAAAGTTTTATAAAATCAGGGTTCAAATCAGCAGAATGTTTCTTCCAGAGAAAGGGCACAGTACACATTATGGTTTCAGTTTATATGGTGTCCAAGAAAGTTTCTCTCCCCTTTGCAACAATCCTACGCTATCAGAAGAATTTGTTTCACTAGCATGGCAGTCCATTCCGTCAATTTGTGTATACACCAAAGTACTGCACAGTGTTGCAGTCAGAGTCATATCAGAGTAATTCCCAGTCTGAAGAAGAATCTTTCACGCACTCAGAGAAAATCAGAGATTAATGCACAGGAGTTATACAGGATGGGCCTTCGGCCCTCTTTCTTTTCAGAAGTTTAATACTGCATTTAGTTCTCCACCTACCTCTTCTGCTCCTCTGGGGCTATAAATTCATAGAGAACTCATTGTAATGGTTGTTGATCAGTTATCAGAGAACTGCAAGTAGTTTCTTTGAGACACAGTCTCTGTGTAAAGATTGTAAGATAGGTTGAAGGATATGATTTCAGACTGAGTATTCAGCTATTGGCAATATTGTACTTGATTGGTATTGTTACTTAATATGACAAGCACATTTCTTTGGATCCTGATCTGAAGCAGCGGTGATGTTTTCCTATCTCTGTGTTTACATTCATTTCATTTCATTTCTACTGGCTTGCATCAGAAGTTTGGCATAGGATTTACCCTTGTTAGGTACCCTATGTGGCTGCTCTCCTTGCCATTTATGTTTATCTTCTGAATGTATTATCTAAGGAATGTTTTCAGTTGATTTAACCAGTGTAGTGGATGATATTGCCTGCTCTCTGATGTATGAATTAAATGAATTCAGTTCTTAGATGCTTCTTGTTATAGATTTCAGTTGGAATATTTGGGAACACTGGGGATTAGTGTGAGCCCTGTCCACTAGGATCCTTGTGCGACCTACTGATCTGTAACATTGTGCTCTTAAATCTATGTTATCTCTCCTCCTCTCACCCTCCCATCACATAATCATCTATAAAGATCCTAAGTTTCAGATGACTAGCCCAATTGAAAGCTTGCCTATTGATTAGCAAGCAAATCCTTTCCTAACTCCATTGCCCAATGGTTTTGAGTTTTTCCTGGAAAATTTCACCTCTGCCTTATCCCACTTTTCTCACCCTGGTCTTACATTGAATCCTTCTTTCCTGATAACCAGCAACCAAAAAAAAAATCAAACAAACACACCCCGAGCTTTATAACTAGCCTAAAATCATAACATTTGAGCCTCATAGACATAAAACCTTGCTCACCTAGAGAGATCCCTCTCTGGACCCAGGAGGGCTAGATCCTGAGGTCTGAAATTGGTTCTGATGTTGTCTCATCTTTTGGTCTTGCCAATCTGGCCAAAACATGGGAACCCCAACAGCTCCAGATCTGCACCTACCAAGTTCCATTGAATTACAAATTGGAGATGAAGGCTTAGAAGTTTATAATCACATGAGAGTTGTTACACTACCTTCTTGGGAGGTTTTATTGTCAAAGAGTGCTCCTGCTCATCAATATGATGGCCTTCACACAGATTCCAACCCACTCTATCAAAGCACACCATATTTATTAGGGGATAACATTGAAATATATGATGAGTCTGACAGTTCAGGTGATCATGAGGAAGAGGAAGTTTTTCTTTCCCAAAAGAATCCCAAGCTTAGTCAAGTGGAGGAAGTAGCAGTCCTGGATCAAGCTTATTTTCCAAATCCTCACATTTAGGTATTGTTTCAAGATCCCTTTGTTTATTTATTAGAGACATTTGAAGAGGGAGTGAAATATGTTAAGAGAAGTTTGATGTAGAATTTCAAGAACATTTTAGGCACTACTGTTCAAACAAAAATGAGGTGGGAGCAACCTTTTGATTTTTTCAAAACACTCAAAGAGCTAAACCTAGATCCCTCTTGGAATCATCTGCATGATTGGTTGTATTTGAAAAGAGAGTTCAACAGCGAAATTTATATCATGTATAGGTTATATTAGGATAGATAGGCAAGTAAATAAGCTCAGCACTACGAGCATCTTTCTACCTTTAGTTTTAGATTATTTTGACCAAAAAGAGAGAAAAAACTCAAAAACATAAAAAGAAGGAAAAAGAGGGCAGATTTGAAAAAGAGGTATAGCCCCATACCCAAAAAGTAGTACTACTGAAAGTGTGCAAGATTAAATGCCATTGTTGGTTCAAAAAGGTATTGTTTCAGTCATCCAGCCTAATCATGGCTGAAACATGTTTTTAATTTTGTGTTGATAAGTTAGTGAAAGAAAGCTTGTCAAAACATTCAAACTTGACTTGTCAAAAAGAATAGATTAGGAAAGAAAATATTTTTGGTTCCACATGCTCAAATATAAACCAAAAAAGGGAGAGAGGGATAAACAACAAATCCCAAATCACAGCCCTCATGTTTTCACTTTTACTTTTTTCAAAATAATGACTATGTGCAGCTTGTCAAAATTCCATAGCCCATGAAAAATCAGATAGCTTAACCTTGGTTTGATCATGTTTTCAATTTCATGTCAGTAGGATATAGAATAAAGTATGTCAAACAGTTTAATCTTGACAGTCAAATAGTCTAGGTAGAGAATTAAAGAGTTCACTAGCATAATCTAAACTCTTGGAAGTGATAATGGTACAAGTAGATAGTTTGTTTTTTCTTTCAAAAGAAAAGAATGTCAAGGGTTTGCTAGTCCAAGTGCACCCAAGGAAGAAAAAATGCGAGGCATAGTAGGATGGGTAAGTAGAAATGAGGTTGAAGCAAGCATGTCTTTCAGATTTTAAGATCATAGCTTCAAGAGAACATTGACAAATGAAGGAAGAGAGATTTGTAGAGTGCAAGTAAGGCACTGGTCTTCAAAACTCAGAGATTTGAGCTCTGAGGTCCTGGACACCTTCTGAAAATGAGTTTCCCTCCCCAAGTGGAGCCACTGTTATCAATAATTTTTAGTATTATCTATAGATGACTAAATATTGGTTCTAGATTTCTAAAAACAAAATTATTTGAACATTGTGATTTTTAGAAATCTCGCTGACTTCATTTTCCTATGGAAACAATTTCACTACTCCATCATCTTTCCATTCCATGGTCACCCTAACACACCTAAAAAGCTCCTCATAGGCTTGTGCCACTCATCTCCATCCTTTTTCCTGCCTATGACCTCATTACTCTATTTTTCCCTTGCCCATAACTCCATCTGCCATCTAGGATTTACATACAACCTAACTCATGCCCATATTCACCATGTCCCTCAAGCAATGATGGCCTCAAAACTATCTTTGTGGGATCTTTAGATAAATCAAGTACATTGGATTTTGGATCTTTAATACACCACTTTGTAAAAACTCTATTTTTCCTCCTGAAGCCTCCAAGCCCATCTTTAGTCAAGTTAGGTCAAAGAGCCCTCTCACTAGATCAACTAGGGTTTTACAAGTTGTAAGGTCATCATTGGTGTTCCAAATATTGTTTTTCTTGTGCAAAAGGATGAATCAAATGTATTGGAATATTGAGACATGGTTATTCAAAGAAGATCTGAAAATATCCAAAGAAGACTATCTTGTCAACATTCAAGTTTTGTGAATGCTAAAATTTTGACACTTCTGCGGGAGTGTTAAGAGATCCATCAGCAGAAATTTGATAAGGTAGGAGGTCTGATCCTGATTCAAGACAACTCATGGAAAGAATACAGGAAAGCACTTGTGCTTGTAGAGACTAAGGTTTTGAGTTTGAAATTCTAGCAGTGTGCCAAATAGCGACAAATTGCAGAGAATAACACGGAGGGAGCACTAAAGCCTAATTTTCCTTTTCCACTAGGATAGGGTTTGCTATGAAAAAGAGGCATAAGGGTAGAAGATCCATATGTTAGGTCATATAAGCAATCATGAAGCCATACCAACTCATAAACATCATGCCTCCATCTTTTTCCAAGAATTCTTTCCAAGAGACAAGCCATGTGTCACACCTAGGGCCAGTTTTGCTTCAAACTATGTTTATGACCAAACATAGATGAATTTGAAAAAAGTGAGAGAGGTTTTTGTTCATCACAGGTCCAATAAGAAAAAATTCCTTCATTTTTTACACATGTGTCATGGTTTGGGAGAAATTTCAAAAATATAGGTGTCCCAGGAGAATTTCTGCACTGCTGGAGTAACCTTGGGAAAATCAGGTTTTCTCACAGTTGGAGTGTCCAAATGACTTTCTTGATGGATAAAAAGACATATAGACTTGAAGAGCATTAAAATGAGCTATCAGGAGCTCAATTTGGAGTTAAGGAAGGCCTCCAAAAGTGGCCTGCACCAGCACTCTGCATTTTTGCACCATCACTCAACACTTTTTGACCAGTCTTGGGTAACTCAACTTTGGACAAGGAAAAGCAACTAAAATAAAGGAAAAAATGGTATATTTGAAAATTATATAGGATAAAATTTCCAAAGAGCTATCATAGGCCCAAATCTAACATTGGAAAGGTCATCAAAAATTTACTGCAAGTGGACCGTTTTTTGGCGCTGCGCGAATAAGTGGCACTGCGCAAATCCATGGGCACAACTACCCGGCGTTGCGCTAATCCACGAGCACGACTGCCCGGCACTGCGCTAATCCATGGGAACAACTTCCAGCGCTGCTCTAATTTAGAGGCTCCTCAAACAAGGAAATAACTTTCCCCAAGGCTAAAATTCATCCTCCAAGTTTCATTCAAAGCGCTGCAAAAGAGTTAAAGTTGGTAGGTGGCCTCTCCACCTTGTCCTCCAAGAAATTTTCATAATTTGGTGTCTATGAAATTATAAAACCCTACTTGTGCAAACCCTAGGTCTTAAATGCAAAGTGAGCCTTTGTTTTGACCTCCTTGAACAAACTAAGTGTCTTTTGAGAGAGAATGAGTTAGGGTGTTTGCAAATTAATTTTCAAGAGAAGCCACCTTGAGCTCTAAAAACAGTCATACACTTGCCTCCATATCACTCATTTTTAAAGGTTTCCATCATCACCATTTTCATTTTTCTCATCCAAACCCTAGTCGGTCCACAAAAATATCCTAGCACCATGTCAGGGGCAGATGGAAGTGAGCAAAAAAGTGACAGAGAGGAAGAGGATGACACTGAGAAAGAAGATATTAAAGAACAAAACATCAAGGAAGAAGATAGTCATGATAGTCATGACAACAATCAGCCCTTCAGTGATTATGACCATGATGAGGAGATGAATATGAAGATAACCCTAGTCATGATGACAGTGAAAAAGGGGAAGAGGCTCATAGTCTAAGTGATGATCACAACCATGGCAAAGAGACTAACAAAACCACCATCACACCTCTTGCATGCACATACCAAAGAGGGCCAAGGCAATTTGTTGCTGCCTCGAAAAGGAAAGGGAACTTGCCACCTACATTATCTCAAAGGCTTTACAAGGGCAAAGAAAATATGGAAAAGGGTAAGAAAGGTAAGGGGAGCAAGAAAACTACTCAAAAGCCCCAATTCATTGACCTATATAGTGATAATGAAGATGAGGAGGTGGCCACTAGACTACTGCTCCAAAGAAAAGATGCAAAAATCAGGGAGTGGGAGAGGGATTTTGAGATGGAACAACGTATCATTCAGTATTACAAGAATGAACACAAGTACTTTAAGAAGATAAAGAGGGGCCTTGATCTCCAGAAAAAGATGACCAAGTACTATGCAATGGAAAACAAACTTGCTTGTGCCAAACTGAAGAAAGCCCTCATTGAAGTACAAACCCTAAAAAAGGCAAAGGGTCATGAAAACCTTGGAGTTCTGGCATCAACTCCTCAATAGGTCTCCCAAACCCCTTGAAGGAGGTTTCCACCAATTTTGAAGGAATTTGGGAAACTTTTTGTTTTTTGTGATTTTGAAGGCCTATTAGCGCATCGCCACTGGTGCTACGCTAAACCCTGGACCATCCTCAGAGGGGAAACTTGACATTTGTTGACTTCTCATGGCTATCACGTTATGCTCACCAAGTTTCAGAGCAATTGGAGTAGTTTTTACCCCTCAAAAGTTCCAAAAACCCCTCATTTTTCACCTTTCTGCCTCTATTTCAGACCTGGCGTTGCTCTAATAGCAGTGTTTGTATTTTGGAATTTTTAATAGGCTACAGGAGCTGGAACAAGAAACTACAAGTATTTCTAGAAAGTAGACTCACCAGGCTTTCCAACGAGCCATCACAGAGAAAAATCCGACATGGAGAAGGGGTCCAAAACTTGGTTGCAAAAGTACCTATTTTTCTGCCTGAGGTGGCGCTACGCAAATGGACTGTGTAGTGTGTTTTTGGCCAAAAGTCAACAAAACACACTCATTTATTGTAAAATCATATTTTAGTGTTTTTTAAGGCAAATCACTCTAGAATTAGGTGTTAGAAGTTATTTTGGCATTTATTTCATGGGATTTTTTGTGCCTTGGGCCTTGCATGGTCTCTTGGGCATTTATGACATTTATGAGTGATTTTGACATTTTCCAACCCTATCTAGGGTTTTTGCGCTCCTTTGCTGAGTTGAAATAGAGCATGAGGGCTTCATTGTAAATGTTAGCATTTGATGAGCTTTGAAAGCAATACATGGTTTTTGGAGGTTGAAGAACAATTTGGTGTTGTGGAGCTTGTGAATGTCTTGCTTTGATTGATGATGGAGAAGCTTGCTTGTAGGATCCTTGAGCTTGGTTAATGGTTATGTGTCTCTAATTTTTTCATGTTTTCTTGTTTATCATTATGTTTCATCCTTCTATATGAAGTAGAACAGAAAAGTATAGGCTAAGAAATGTTGTTTGAAGCAATTTAGTCCTTCCTGCCTTCTATTGCCTTGATGTTTTCCTCTGCTAGGACATTTTAAGGAATTCTTGATTGCTCCTTAGACCCCCTAAGCTTGTTTATTTCATCAATGGATTAATATGCTAGTTTCCAAATATGTTTTATGGCAAGCCCTGCTTATTTGATGCTATCTAAACTCAATTTTGAAATCTCTCTTTGAAGCATTACTTGTTAGGTTAATCCAAGGAGGTCTTGTTCTGATCTTGCCCTTTGTCCATGCTTATCAGTTTGCCTCAAAGTTCTTTGTAGCTTGATCAACAATGCTTAGGAGTTTTCTCTTTGATTGATTAAATTTATTTTTTTATCTTAAATGTTTTCTAAAGCTTGAAGGTAAAATCACTAGAAGTTAAATGAGTTTCTCGCCTTCTATATTTCATTGGAATGTTAGTCTAGAATGCTTATTTGTTTAAGTTGGATCAAAGAGTTACGAGTTTGCCTTGTCTATTGATTGCTTCTTGACGTATGGGTATTTGACAAAGGATTCTAACTACCCTTTGCCCTACCTTGTTTCCCCAACTTAATGTCCATTTCACTCGACACATAAACCTTAAGGATCCATTGACCACACTAGATTTTCCCTGTGATACACTCTGACTCATTGTTGAGATATCCACGAATTTCATAGACTCCATAGCACAATGATTTGAAGACCTCCTACTCCACCTATTCTACCTGACCATCCTGCCCAACCAAAACAAACAACAAACCCTACACTTAACAACTAGCCTAAAATCGACCATCTAAAGCAAACAAGTTCATATCCTTTGCATACAATAGAGAGAGCCCTCTCTGAGTCCAGGAAGGCTAGATCCTAGGAATCCAAAGATTGGTTTGATGTTACCCTGTGCATTTGGTCTACTAATCTTCTAAATCACGGGACACTAACAAGACCTTGGTACTCAAACTATATTTTTGGCATGGAAAATTAAACAAGATAGGGCAAAGAGGAAGCTCTACTTAAACCAGAGGAAGTATGTCAAAACAATATTTCAGCGGCTTAATATGAAGGATAGTAAACTTATGAAGGTTCCTAATCTTGCACGTGTAAAGTTATACGATGAATCGTGTCCCAAGGCACACAAGAGGGAAGAGGACATGTCTCGTGTTCCATATGAAAGTGCAATCGGTACCATGATGTATGCACGGGTATATACTATACCAAACATTGTACATGCAATGGGAGTATTGAAAGCAGGAGTTTATGACAAAATCGGGGGAAGGAGCATTGGACAACGGTAGAAGCGGGTTTTCATGTATTTGTGCGGCATGAGTGATTATGGTCGGTGCTACCAAGGAAGACTAGGATTAGACAGAGTTTTGGAAAGCTGTCATGGCTTTGTTGATGCACACTCGGTTGGAGATCTAGAATAGAAGATCTGCAAGTGGTTGTGTGTTTAAAATATTTGGAGGAGCGAGTCAGTTGGATGGAAAAAAGCGATCGATGGTGGCTCTTTCAAATAAAAATGCTTAATACATGGCAGCCACTCATGTAATCAAGGAATCATTTTGGTTGCAAATATTTTGTTCAAGTATGGGGTTGGTACAACGAGCTATAAGGATAGACTATGACACACAAAGTGAAATTTTCTTAACAAAAGAACCCTACTTATCATTAAAATACAAAACACATTGATGTTTGGTATCACTTTATGATGGATATGGTTGAGGACAAAAAGGTGTTCTTGGTAAGGTGGAAACTTTTAAAGAATGTTGCGGATGCATTGAAAAAATCTATGAGCGAGAAGTTTTCTTGGTGTAGAGAAGCAATGGGTGTTGCACGGTTAGACCGGTGAATAAGCTCTCTTGTGATCCCTGTGTGGGAAAAGGAAACAACAAGTGGAGAATGTTGGGTTTTATGTTATATTCTTTCCATGACTAGTTACACGCATTTGTGAAAAGTAACCCTTGTTTGTTGTAGCGAGAGCTCGGAAGAGGGTGCGACATCTCCTCCTATTGGATGATTGTAGGGTGGTAGTAGCCCCCCTACCGGGGTCTCGGGCAATGCCCGAGACATTTTTTGGACCCTATCATAGGTGGGTGGACCTACCTATGATTTTTTGCATGGGTTTTGCACATGGTTTTGGGCATAATGGTTTTCTACCCATGGTATTTTGTAGATTTGTTCAAGGCAGCTGCAATTATGTTCTAATCCGGGGGTTAATGAATTGGGGTTTATTAATGCTTCGACATGTATATATATGTATTGTAACATCGATAGAAATATAATGGAAAAATCAATCACAGTAGTCCCAATTTTGGGATCTAGGGGAAAAATATCTGTGTATATTTGTTTTATGTTTTTGCCATTGTTTATTTTTTGTTTTAATAATTAGTTTGTAGGTAATTTATGTACGTCGTTAAAACCTACATTCAAAACAATTACAGATGAGTTAGGAAAGAGGCCCAAGAAGGGTTGTGGGTAGAGGCAATTGTGCGCAGATTCCTCTCCCTAGAGATTATTTTAGTGAGGAAAAAAGGTTGGATGAGAAGGTGAGAGGGAGAATCCTAAAGCAACCTTGTTTTTGGAGCTTGGTTGGAGGAGGCCGAAAAAGATAGTCCTTGAGACTAGAATTCCTCGGGAACGAGGATGATGTTAGAGGAAGGAGGGACATTGCTAGGAGGAATCTTGCATTGGACTAGGTATGGTCAATGTCAGAGTGATTGTCCTGGATGTGAATTTTTGTGCGAGGAGGTGGGGGGGTCTCTAGTAGAGGAAACCAATTCTCATTGGTTGAGTGGAACATTCTTTTTCCCAACTATAATTTTCATGGTAGGCCAACTTGGTTAAATAGATAAGTAGTGGATCGAATAATTTTCCTCTATACATTATGTGATAAAAAATTTATCTTCATGCTTTTATGTTGTAATATTTATTGTGGTAATTGTTTGGGATGAGCTAGGTTAATTACCCATGTGAAAGTGGACAAATTTGAAATATATCATCCATTATGAGTAACAATCCTAAACTCTAGAAAAACACATGCGGAACAAGATGGCGAGGCCCGCAAGCCCAGCAAGCTATGGGTCTTCCGGTCGTATTAAACAAACCAGGGACAGCTCTATGGCCTAGCATTGCTTAATGACCACCTAGGGTCGTCTCACTATAGAAAGTGAGCACAAAAAATTATATTGTAAACCTCTAAGCATGCAATGCGTATATTTACATTGAACCACTAAGAATCTGATATGGTTGTAATAGAGAATGGAAAAGGTTAAAGACTGTCATGTTTTTTCTAAATTTACATGATTTAAAAGAATGGTATGCCTGACAAAAAGAAAAAGAAAAGAGCATGCAACTTCCAATATAATATTAGCTTAAATTATACAATACCCTAGCTTGGATTAGAAAAGGAAACCATTGATGGAGAAACAACTCACGAATGCTATGAAAAAACGGTAAAAAAAACTATTTTCGATACAAAGGAAACGAGAAATTTTTGAATACACAAAGTAACCATGAATAGTCATTATATATATTTATTCATTAGATTACGTTAAATTAAATTATATTTATTTTCTAATTCCAGCCCTAACCTAACATCATATATCGTATACCATATAAATTATTTAAAAAAAACATGGTCAGAGGAGAAAGATCAACGAGAATGAGAAATGCACGATTGATATTGACGAACAAACCTATTAGTGGATAGTGTGACCGCTGAAAGAGTGGGACCGCCGAATGTCGAAGATAGGTATCACCTTTAAATACAAGAATATATTTGTCTTTTAGTAGGATATTTTTTTGTTGAAAGAATGATATTTGGTTTGAAAGAAAAAAATCCAATTATTATTTTTTAATTATAATTTTACATATATATATATATATATAGAAAATAGATTTAATATTTTTCAAATATTTTATTATTATTATATGACGTTAATTATATATATATATATATATATAATTTTAGATTAAAAACATTATTACTTTAAACATTAATAAAATTTTAAATTAGGATTTGCTTTTAAGGGTTCAAAGGTACAGGAAGGGCGGGACTTTGTGTTAACTCCCGTGCGATTAAAGGGTGTGGTCTCCATTGATCTCAAATCAACGGTGACTTGTGTGCACGAAAACAGACATTTGTTTTAAACCAAAGGATGCCTCCGACGATTGACCTCGTTGTGTGCGCTTTCAGCGAGATCAGCAGGCTAACATTTGCTGCTGGGGGAAGGAGTCGATGAACGAGCGTACCTGAGGTGCCTCGCGATGGCTTGCAAGAGAAACATGTCGGTGCGACGTGTTAAATTCTAATTGGGTAAAGGAGATGCGAAGTCGGGTTGGTGATTCGATCTGCAATGAGCAGTGTCTGACGTAATCCCACAATAAAACACCTTTGGTGTAATTATTTAAATTTTAACTATATCAATTAATTACCTATATATATATATATATATATATATGAAAATTTTAGGTACTTCATATTTGGTAGAGAGTAAATTGGATAAACCATACGTCTTGATGAGCACGGCCTAATGAGAATGAACTAGCAACAATATGGAAGAGTTCACCTTTATCTGTCTATATACCAGGTATTATATATATATATATATATATATATATATATATATATATATATATATATATATATATATATATATATATATATATATATATATATATATATCACTTGTATAGCTTTCTCTTATGCAATTTTAGGTAAGATTGTGATTTCTTCTTGTTGCAAATGAGTTTTTTGAATCTAACGAGATTGTGACAATCTCTTTTCATTGAAAATTATTTTTTGAATTAATAATAAATTCAAATTCATAAATTTAATTTTAATTTTTCCACTTGAAATAATACTCCTCTTTAAATACAAAAACCAATTTAAGATTCAACCATGTCATCTTATATCATATGTATAAACAATTATCATAGAAAATGAAAATGGAAAGACATTGAAAGCAATAATTGAAATTAAGTTTAACTAATAAAAAATAAACTTTTGAACAAATACTAGAGAGGATCCAAGGTATGGTCCTAGAGGTTAGTAAAGTTGGAGAAGACATTAGAGATTTTTGCTAAACCAATGCCATTATTAAAGAAGAAGATTTGATAAATCAGAAGACTTTTCACAATTTTCATGCCAAGTTGGTTTCCTATCCACTTTGGATACTAAAAAGCCTCATAATGGGAAAATGTGATCTTAAATGGATCTAAACAAAAAATAATTATAAGACATTTAAGTACTTTCTATAGGCCAAAAGGTATGGTCATGTTTATTTTTGTTTTCATTTCATAAATTAGAAGACTAAAAAAGCCTCATGCTGAGAAAATGTGATCTTAAATGTATCTAAATATACATAGGCCAAAAGGTATGGTCATGTTTATTTTTGTTTTTCATTTCATAAATTAGAAGAAAAAAAGCAAGGCATCGCCCTTACATTCTTTTGTATTCTATTAAAACTTCCTAAAAATACATATTATATATAAGGTATAGATATTGTTGTATGCACTGTTTTAACTCTTTTATGTATTAATTTGGAAACTATATTTTTAATATTAAGTTATAATAACAAATAAACATTATATAACACAAATAACTATGACAAATTATTTCGATATATATACACTATTTTATCACTAAAAATAAGCATAATCAAACAATTTTGCATTTAGAATACAAAGCTATCTTATGACTTAAAAAACTATAATAAAAGGGCTCGAAAGCATAAATTGGTTTCTCAAATTATTACTTAACTTATGTTACTTCGTTATCTTTAAAAAGGCTTCTGATATGATACTTTAAAATAAGATTTAAAAACCGGATTTTGTTATGATGCTTTAAAATAACTTTTTTAAAATTTTATAAAGTATTTACAGTACAGGATGCTAGATCCTCCGCCGCCCAAGCGGTCAGCTTTACTTTCACACTGTTTTAACATAGATCTCCTTTCGTGTCCCATATTTTCTATTATAACTATTTAAAAATATATTTATTTTAATACTAATTGTGTTGATAATAGATGGATCAATATCAATGTGTAGGCACATAAATTAAATTTAAGGGTTAACTATAGCCTTGTTAATAGGATGAGAGTGGAAAAGGAATTATTGTTATGAAAAAGTTAAATTGAAGAAAGTTCTCTAATTACGTGTAATTTTTGGAGCATACCATTTTACTTTTATGATATTGAGCTTGTTCAAGTTTATATACTATTTAAGTTATATAATTACTTTATTTGTTATAAAAAATAAATATATATATATAATTGAAAGGAATGTAGAAAAACCCTAGCGGAGCTTTTGTACGGTGGACCTTCATGACTTAGGGTTTCTTTGGTTCTGCGTGACGGGCGCCCACGACAATCTTTCTCCCTCGGTCAGGATCAACGACAAAGCACTGCGGGCGGCTACGGGCTTCCCAATGACCGACTCTAGCGTGGGGGAGCTGCCGCTCTCCCCCTACGCCGGACTCCACGGGGGATGGCGGCGAGTAGGCCGAAAAACGCCGATGCCACAGCTGCGGCCCGTCTCAAGAAAACACGGGGCAACACCCACATCGCAGAGAAAATACAAAAGGAATGCGGCATACGCGAACACGAAATCCTATCACGCATCCCAAAGGAAACTAAGAAAACAATGATTAAACTCCTTGTGCATCACATCAATGGAATAATCCAATTCATGAAAGATCATGCATTGATAGGAAAGTTCATGGGCTTTTTCGGCCCATGGAAAAAGCATTGAGAGGATGGATCGCCTTGAAATGGAAACCCAAAGGACACATCGAACTAGCTGACAACGTAGAAAGGCTTCTTCAACATTCTCTTCACTGCTTTGAAGACAAGGACCAGATCATGGATGGAGGGCCGTACTTCTTCAACACGGATGGCCTATACCTCGGACCATGGACGAAATGTTTCAACCCGGAAAAACGAGGATCTAACTTGGGCACCAGTTTGGATGCAGCTCTACTCTCTCCCCCAAGACTACGGGACGAACTCACCCTACGAGATATAGGCAATGCCCTAGGGGAGTTCGTCAAGATTGCACAAAGAAACCAAAATCAACCGCTATGCGGCCTACACTCACATTTGTGTCTGCACATGAATCTCAGCGAGACAGCTCCCCGAGGTGGGGTAAGTCTTTTGCATGAAGAATTTGAATGGACTCAAACTATTGATTATGAACATATTCCTTTTAGATGTAGGAAATGTCATCAACATGGGCATCTCTTCAAAGACGCGCCCCCAACTAGGAAAAGCAACAAGCTGAAAAGGATACCGGTGAACGGGAATCGAGAAGGATTCATGAAGGTAGCGAGTAAAAAGACACAACAAGAGAGCTACTGCATCGAGAAAGGATGTACAACCGACATGGCTTCAAAAGCCCTTAATCGAGTTAAGCGAAAATGAAACGAGTACCGATCAATGAGGTAGGAAGCACCTCCATAGCGCGAGTCCCTTCCTCTACGGCTCAGCAACACAAGCTTCCATTGGAAACCTTCTTAAAATCCCCCAACACCAATACTAAAGAGGACAATGGTCGGACAAAGTGAAAAGAACGGAGTAATGGAAATGATCCCAAAGGCGATGGAGGAAGAACCAAAAAGCATAGATCTAGAAGGATTTCGGATCTTGTGAGGGCTAGAAGAAGCATGTACCAACAAAGATTACACTTCAATCCCGGAAGCGACAAATCCAAAAAATGGAGGAAATCCTAGCTTGGGCACAACGGCTCCCTCCTACGGGTATACGAGGGGAGGAACGCTAATCAATACCCAGTATTTCGTGAAAGAGTCATGAAAAATAGGAAGACAAACATCCCTACAACGAACTATAGAAGTGGGGAAAGAAATGGTGGATTACGGACGTTTCCTCAAGCTAATGAGATTCTATGCCCTCACCTCCAAATATATCCCATGAAGCTCATCTCATGGAATATCGGAGGGCTCAATAGCCCCACGAACCACATGATATTTAAAAAAATGATCTTAGAGGAACATCTCAGCAATCTTCTACATGCAAGAAACCAAATGTACCGGCTCAACACTAGAAACCATCTTCAAAAAAATATGAAAAGGTAGAAATACTATAGAAGTTGATGAAAACGGGCGTGCCCAGAGGCCTCACCATCATCTGGAACCCCCAATCATCACATTGCATAGAATCTTCATGCCAACGAAACTTCATTCGAGGAAATTTTCACACGTAGGTATGGACATCCATGGACGCTACCAATGTCTCGCACCTCAAAATGCGCAACAAAGATTGATGCTACTTTGAGAAATCTAGAGGAAATCAATCTCAGCAATCCCATCCCCTGCGGCAGGGAGGTGATTTCAACATGATAACCAACCTCCGGGGAAAAGAAGGGTGGAAAGTCGCATACTGGAATTCGATAATAATGGATTCAAAGAATTCATCTAGAGCCACAACCTCATTGATCTTAAGATCTCCAATGGAATCTTCACATGGAACAACAAAAGAGGAGGCGCCCAATCGATAGCCTCTCGAGCTGGATAGATTCCTCATCACCGATGAACTCATCCGCCTGAGGAAATGTGGACACTACCATCGTCCCTGAGTGGGATCTGATCATTAGGGCGATACAACTCCAATGGCTCCAACCCGGGTAAGCACGCTCCCAAACCTTTCGCTTTGAACACCTGCTAGTTCGAGCATTCGGGGTTGAGGAATTAGTGTCAAGCGGGTGGTCTTCCATAGAACCCCCTTAAGGCACTAAAATTCTCCAATTCCGAGACAAAACTAAAACTTCGCAAAGACATCTGAAATTTTGGAACAAAATAACCTTTGGTAACATATTCATAAGAGCTAGAAAGACACTGGAGGACAAAATGAAGACTACTGCAATAGAACATCATCAAGCAGGGACGCATAGATGAGACAACTCACAGAGGAGAAATTCTTGATAACTCCAGTTTGGAGGAAAGAAGGAACCAAGAAGAAGCCCTTTGGAGACAAAAATCCGGGAATCAACTAGCTCAAAGAGGGAGAAAGAAACACCAAATTCTTCCATCAGCTCCACCATACAACACGGATGCACAACGAAATTACGGTCATCAAGAACTAAACAAGGGAAAGGCTGGAAATGCAAGAAGCCATTACGAAGGAGCTACGCACTCACTTAAGGGATATCCTCCGAGGGAACCTAACCACCGGAGGCGAGGAAGCCATTGAGGAAATTACCCAACATATCCCCCAAGCTGATAATAGAAGATCACAACGAGGATGTCGCTCACTTTGTGGCCACCTTAGCGGAGGTGGAACGGGCGTCTTCCGGCTAAAAGCAAGGAAAGCTCCGGGGCTTGATGGATTCACCACTAACTTCTTCCACTTCTTCTAGGACATCATCCAAAGCGGAAGTACGGGAAGTTGTGGAGGAATATATGTCCACTCATTGGTTGCGACTAGCGCTAAATGCCACCTTCATCACTCTAGTTCCCAAAGATGACAACGCGCCTCTCCCGGTAAAGTACAAACCTATCGCTCTGCCAATGTCATTTTATAAAATCATCTCCAAAGTCATTTCTAACAAATTTGAAGAAGCTCCTACCCCTCATCATCTCCCCAAAACAAAGCTGGGTATGTGGAAGGAAGACGAGATCCTGGATGGCATCATCTTAACTCATGAAGTCATTCACTCCCTTAAAACCACCAAAAAACAAGGCATGCTTCTCAAAATAGACCTTTCCAAAGCCTTTGACAAACTAAGGCTGGGACTACATCAAAAACATTCTCGTAGCTTTTGGCTTCGATCATACCTGGATAAGATGGATTATGAGCCTCATCACCTCTCCTTTTCACTCCATCCTAGTCAAATGGCATCCCCTCGCTACCTTCAACCCCTCAGAGAGAATAAGACAAGGGGATCCTATTTCTCCCTTCATCTTAATCATCATGGCCGAAGGCTTGGACCGCTTGATCAAAAGATCTATCTAGATGGGGGAATTGCTTGGTTTACCTCTCCATAACCTCCCTCCATCCTCTCATTAGCAATTTGTGGATGACAACTTGATCATGGGGTACCCCTTAGTCCGGGGAAACCCGCACCCTCAAAGTCATTCTTAACTCCTTCTCACGAAGCCTACGGCACGAGAGGTCAACCGAGGGAAAAATCTCGGATTTTTTTCTTCCCACAAACCTCAAACCCAACGCAATATCACTCGCATCCTAGGCTTCTCCAGTTGCCACCCTTACCTCTAAATACCCAGGAGCTCCGTTAACCGAGCTCTTCCATCATCACTCCTCTTGGAGAGCACTTATTGACAAAATGGAAACACTGTCTCTCCAAGCTGGACTCACGCACACTTAACATTGCCAACCGTTTGGTTCTCATCAAATATGTCTTGCAATCACTCCCCATCTATCTCTTCTCAGTTCTTGTTGCTCCCAAATGGGTCCTTAAAGCAATGCGCAACTTTGCAACGGAGATTCTCTACGGGAGGTACAAAGATAAGAACGAATGGGCTTTATTCAATTGGAAGGAGAAGTTCGCACCCCCAAAAAATCAAGGAGGGCTCGGGTCATGGGGATCCTCAACAAAACAACATCATAATGGGAGCCAACATACGGGTGGAAATGGTTCTCCAACCCTAATAACCCACTGGGCCAACCTATGGGTGGCCAAGTATGTGCGATATTGGCCCAAGGAAGATCTCATTAGATATAATTTGGACCTACCATGATCCCAAATATGGAAAGCATCTAGTCACCAAAAAGGTATTATCAAAAACCATAGATTACGAGGCGTTACGAGATGGAAATCAACCCTAGATTCTAGGAAGATTCTTGGCAATAGATGCCAAGTCTCTCCTCCACTCTTCCATGAGACCCCTTTCGACTATTGCATTCCAAAGTAGGGAACTACGAGAAGGTTCAAGAATTCTAGACGGAAGACACCTCACAAAGTTATAGGCAATGGATCCACACACAGAAAATGGCAAGCTAATTGGAACAATGAAAGCCATATTGAGATTTGGGAGGAGCTACGCATGAAAAGAAAAATCTAGATCGAAGCTGAGTTCGATATCCTACTACTGGGGGTACATGCCCAATGGTACTTACCCTCAACCGAAGCCCTACAACATCCTCCATCAACAAGATCGAGGACCAATAGACAACATTTGGAAAAATATCTAGAAGGCCACTTTATGGCCCAAAATAACCACCTTCCTATGGCTTCTCGAGTAAACGACGCATCCTCACATGGGAGAATCTCTTCACTAGCACATTTTCCCCCAAATTTTGAGCTGCCAAAATGTTGCTATTGCGACACATAGGCGGCCCAAGAGCGACGTTTTTTTAGTGCACCAAAACTTGGTTTATCCTCATGTCGGAATTCCAACACTTGACTTAAACGTCGGTATAGCGACAATATTTCTGACATTTTATATTTCTATATCGCACTTCCGACGTTTAATCATTCGTACAGCATTTCGACGGTCACGAGCGTACGCTAGGTCCAATGCCTAGAAACGTCGCTAGTCCAATGTCGCCAAACGTCGCTAGACACGACGGTACAAAAAGGTCGGAAGACCAACGATTCCAAGATGTTGGAAGAGCGACGAAACAAAAAAAATTTAAAAAAACTAAACGTCGGAAAGCGACGGTCCAAATATGTCGGAAGAGTGACGAAACAAAAAAATATAAACATCGGAAGATAGATGGTTCTACTCATCGTCATAAAAGCAACGAAACAAAAAAAATTAAAAAAATAAACATCGGAAGACCGACGGTTCTCTACTGATCGGACGAGTGACGATTTTTTATTTTTTTAAAATAAATGTCGCTAGAGCGACGAAACTAAGATGTCGGAAGAGCTGAAAAAAATAAAAGTCGAAGAGGCGAAAGCTGAGTTCTAATCTCATTCGGAAGAACGACGAAAAATAAAAATAAAAAAAATAAACGTCAAAGTACCCTGACGGAAGCAAACCATTTTATAAAAAAAAACATTGGATAAAGTATCAGCAATAAGCGGGATTTTGATATAGACGAGGATACATGGACCCTCCAAATGATCAAGGTTTCATCTTCGAACTTTTTTCGAAGTGCTAATAAAGAACGAGAAAACATCTCTTGTGCTTTCAGTTGAAAGCCTAGTTTGTGGACCAAATTTGAAAGGAGAAAATATTCGGGTGTCTTATCGGCATAAAGATAATACTAGGGAGACATTCATCGCAATTCATGTAAAAGAGTGTCAACTTCTTGATTCTTGAACGGGTCCTTGAACTAATTTTAAATTTCACTCATGTGAAAGTTGAATTCTCAAAAGAAAATATCGGTCCACCGGTGAAAATGGGAAGCCCTATCTGAGAGATGGATACCTATGAAAATTTGGCATGAAAACATATTTGCGAGCCAGGATCAATATTGGAATCATCATATATTCATGCATATAGTTATCATAAAGAAGAAGTATTGAAATGACACTCTTCCGATTCGAGGAAGTTGTGACATTTTTGGAAAAATTATTGATGAGTTAGTATCCTTTATTAATTCTAATGATGGGACTTTTTTCTCAATCAAAGTTGTGAACAGAGTCGGGACCATTGATAGTATGATGCAACTTGTATCTCTATGTCGATCTACCAAGGTAGTATGGTGCCATTGTTAGATCTAACTCTTGTTTCTCACCTCAAGTTTGATCTACCTACAATGGCGCCCTACTCGGCGATAACATAAGGATCCAAGTTTTATGCATGCATGAATAAGACCAGTCCTTATACTTATTTTTCAACCCAAGGTCAAGTGTTGGAACTTGGGATATGATGTCACTTGTAACATACCCCCATGTGTAATTGCGATTTTTTTTGTTCTGTTTATGTTTGGGTGATCCATTATTCCTTGAATGGCTTAGTTTTGACCATTCTTATGTTATTTTTCCAACACCATTTTGCTTGAGGTTGGGCCTAACATCATTGTTCTATTAGATGTGCTCTATAGGTTTTGAAACCCATCGGTTGCATTTACAAGGCTCGGAAGGCTATGCTTTGAAATTCCTCCAAGGGAGTCAACACAAGAGGATTGTAAAGAGGTAAATGAAACCTACAACTATCATTTCATCTGTTTGCTACCTCTAAAGAAGTCCTATTTTTTCTTCAAAGGGAGGCCTCTATACGTTTCTATACTGCATTCATTGGTGCATGTGGGAAGGGTCATCAAGTGTATACCCAATTATCAACCATTAAATAGGGTGATTACTCTTGCGGTACATACAAAAGAGAGGTATTATGATAGAGCAAAAGCAATAACATGAAAATCTTAATCTCATATCCGAGTGAACACATAATTGACATTCCTATTATGATCTACCATCCATGAAACTTTCCTTGCTTGAAATAAACATCAAAAGCACCATGGAAATTTCAAGCCACAAAGGAATTAACATGTCCAAGAATCTTACCATATCAAAGAATGGAATGTCTTTGTACTAGTGCTTAGCATGGTTACACACTCATGTGATGGAAATATCTCATATAAAGACCAACTATATATGAAAATCACATAAATTATACCAAGTATTCTTATACTACCATTACATTGTAAAAGACTCAATGACTCAACTATGTTTTGAAAAAATTTTTAAGGGAAAAATGCACAACTAATTTCATTTTGGTTGACACGAGACACCAAAGTTGGATAAGTCCACTAGTTTGTTGGTCAATGGGAAATAAGTTGGTGATGGTAATAGTGTTGAGCCACTAGATGTGAAGTTTAGCGATGGCCATTTCCTTTTCTTTTGTATGCAAGATATACTTCCCATTAATTAAACATGGCTCCATTTCCTTGCTACTATAGTAAGATACAACGCCCAATAATTAAAACACAACCCCATTTCTTCTTTGTTGTAGAAAGGAAAACTTCCCGAGTCATTGAAACATGGTCTTCGAGCATTTATTTTTTTAAATTTTCGAGGGTACTAACAAGAAAGAATAAACAATTTCGAGTACTAATAAAGAAGGAGAAAAAAATTTCTTGTGCTTACTGAAAAGCCCTAGTTTGTGGGCAAAATTTGAAAGGAGAAAATATTCGGGTGTCTTATCGGCATAAGGATAATACTAGGAGACATTCATCGCAATTCATGTAAGAGAGTGTCAACTTCTTGATTCTTGAACGAGTCCTTGAACTACTTTGAAATTTTACTCATGTGAAAAGTTGAATTCTCAAAGGAAATATCCCAGTCCACTAGTGAAAATGGGAAGCCCTAGCAGAGGGATAGATACCTATGAAAATTTGGCATGAAAACATATTTGCGAGGTAGATCAATATTGGAATCATCATATATTCATGCATATAGTTATCATAAGAAGAAGTATTGAAATGACACTCTTCTAGTTCGAGGAAGTTGTGACATTTTGGAAAAATTATTGATGATAGTATCCTTTATAAATTCTAATGATGGGACTTGTTCTCAATCAAAGTTGTAGAACAAGTCAAGACCATTGATAGTATGATGCAATTTGTATCTCTATGTCAATATGCTGAGGGTAGTATGGTGCCATTGTTAGATCTAACTCTTGTTTCTCACCTCAAGTTTGATCTACCTACAATGGCTACCCTACTAGCGATAACATAAGGATCCGGGATTTATGCATGCATGAATAAGACCGGTCCTTATACTTATTTTTCAACTCAAGGTCACATGTTGGAACTTGGGATATGATGTGACTTGTAACATACCCCCATGTGTAATTGTGATTTTTTTTGTTCATGTTTATGTTTGGGTGATCCACTATTCCTTGAATGGCTTAGTTTTGACCATTATTATGTTATTTTTTCCAACACCCTTTTGCTTTGAGGTTGGGCCTAACATCATTGTTCTATTAGATGCGTTCTATAGGTTTGAAACCCATCGGTTGAATTTACAAGGCTGGAAGGTTATGCTTGAAATTCCTCCAAGGGAGTCAACACAAGAGGATTGTAAAGAGGTAAATGAAACCTACAACTATCATTTCATCTGCTACCTCTAATGAAGTCATATTTTTTTGCCTCAAAGGGAGCCCTCTATACGTTGCTATACTGCATTCATTTAGTACATGGTGCATGTGGGAAAGGTCATCAAGTGTATACCCAATTATAAACTATTAAATAGGGTGATTACTCTTGTAGTACATACAAGAGAGGTATTATGATAGAACAAAACCAATAACATGACAATATTAATCTCATATCCGAGTGTACACATAATTGACATTCCTATTATGATATACCATCCATGAAGCTTTCCTTATGAAATAAACATCAAAAGCACCATGGAAATGCCAACTCTACAAAGGAATTAACATGTCCAAGAATCTTACCATATCAAGAATGGAATGTATTTGTACTAGTGCTTAGCATGGTTACACACTCAAGTGATGGAAATATCTCATATAAAGACCAACCATATATGAAAATCACACAAATTATACCAATCGAGTCTTATGCTACCATTACGGTGTAAAATACTCCATGAATCAACTATCTTTTGCAAAAATTTTAAAGGAAAGCGCACAACTAATTTCGGTTGGTTAACACAAAAAACCAAAGTTGGATAAGTCCACTAGTTTGGTGGTCAATGGAGCAATAAGTTGGTGATGGTAATAGTGTTGAGCCACTAGATGTGAAGTTTAGCTATGGCCATTTCCTTATTCTCGTAGCAAGATATACTTCCCAATAATTAAAACATGGCTCCATTTCCTTGCCTACGTAGCAAGACACACTTCCCAATAATTAAAACACAACCCCATTTCTTTGATGTTGTAGCGAGAAAAGCTGCCCAATAATTAAAACACGACTCCATTTGCTTTCATTTGTAGCAAGACAAACTTCCCAACAATAAAACACGACTAAAAATATTTGATAACATCACCTTGTACCCTTTACTAAGGAAAATAACAATATTAGGTATATCCATAAAGGATACCTCTAGAAATAATACGTGTCTATTATTTATAATATTATGTCCATTAAAAAAATACACCGTGTTTAATGTTAAATTTAGACTAACACTTGACATCATGCCCAAGCATGAATACACCATGGAAACACCTTGACACCATGCCCAATTTGGGATAGCCTATTTTCATTTATTATTAGTTTGTATAAATGCTTCTAACAACGTAATGCATAACAATATCACACGATGGCTACATAATTAGGAAGCTACTAGTATTTCATATTGTCTTAGGTTATTTTGGATTTGTAGCTACAATTAATATAACTAATTTTTTTTAGGTTCTATTAGTATTGGGAGATGGGCCAAATCTTTGGATTCCAAATTTCTCGGAATCAATTCCTCCTCAACATCCTAGTATAACAATAGGTTAATACCTAGCTCCACATCACCTTACACTTCCTCTCCATGTTAGTGCCACGTTAGTGCAATGTTTTTCACCCATGTCATCACCACATAAACAATGAGCCATGTCATGATGATACACCATCTACCACATAGGTGTGCCACATCATTCTACTTCGGTGCCACAACATCATGAATGATGCGAATGGAAAATGGCATCAACCCATGGTATTTATCTACCCATAGTTATCCATCCACCCATGGTATTGTAAATGGCATCGACCCATGATATTCATCCACCCATGATATTTACTCGCCCATGGTATTGTAAGTGACCCATGGTATGTATCCACCCATGGTATTCATCCACACATGGGATTTACCCATGGTATTGTAAGTGGTATCTACCCATGGTATTGGCCCATGGTATCCACCTATGGTATTCTATCTCAAAAAAAGGCTATAAATAACAAGCCTCACTTTGTAAAAGGATATATTTTACGCATGCATGTAGCTTCTACGGATTTATTCTCTATTTTAATCAAACAAGTTTCTTTGTGGTTTTATTTTCTTTGTGTTCTCTCTTTTTTACGGCATTCTAATTTTAGGATATTGTCGGATCTATTTCAACTTTTTAGATCTTGAGGGCATCCCCCAAAGATCCGGATTAATGTGTATCATATTTAGTTTACGCCTCAATGGGAATAAGGGTTTGAAACATATTTCGGTTTCAATGTTTTTGCGGCAATATTCGGCGAAATCCATGATTTTTTTTGGGCGGTGAGTTTTCAGATCAGATATGAAACTTATGGTGAAAAATTAAAAAGAGACCATATTTGGATTCCTTGCGAAAAAATACTCAAATTCAATCGGCCAAATTGGAGTTCGGATGAGGGAGATATCGGCGATTCAAAATCGTGCAATGTTTGAAGCAATTTTTTACGACGACAATTCATGGAGCAAAGCAGCCTTCTTGTCATTTTTCGCAATTTTTAGTGAAAAAATTTCAGAAGAATGAATATAGATCTTAGCTCCTCTTGAAAAAGTCACCCAAGTTCAAAAAAACAAATCGGTCGAATCGGAGTCCGGATGTGGGAGTTATCGTTGATTTAAAATCAACTCTTTTTTCAGAAATTTTTGTGACGGAGAGACAGTTCCGAGCGTGATATCGAGAGTCTAGAGTCTCCAGGATAGTGGTTTCAAACACATGAGAAGATGAAAAATGATCATTCCATTTCCAAAAAATAGGTTATAATAAATATTCTGAGTTATATTGACCGAGTTATGCTCATTTTAAATGCGGAGCGACATTCGAAAGCGGGTTCCCTTTGGAGACGTGCCCTCCCACCCCCGCTTTAGTAGGCACTGCTTCACATTCATCGGTTTCGGCATAAGCAGCATTCGGCTCAGGTTATTTGGAGACGTGCCCTCCCACCCCAAGCTATGTAGGCACCTACTATTTCATCAACAATGAGCATCACGGTTATGGGTCAACCGCACAAAATCATTTTCATCGAAGTCCTTTTGCTAGGCCGCACACTGTTAGTAACACAATTGGTCACAAGAATTATAGGGTATCTCTATCTTTGGATCTTAGTTTTTCATGGTTTTGTTTCATCCACAAACCCACACTTCA